>BLKM01000700.1:3351234-3531837 GCA_013340265.1 Coptotermes formosanus
GTACGTATGTGTGTATGTATGTATGTGTGTATGTATGTATGTATGAATGTATGTATGTATGTATGTATGTATGTATGTATGTACGTATGTGTGTGTGTATGTATGTGTGTGTGTATGTATGTATGTATGTATGTATGTATGTATGTATGTATGTATGTACGTATGTGTGTATGTGTGTATGTGTGTATGTATGTATGTATGTATGTATGAATGTATGTATGTATGTATGTATGTATGTATGTATGTATGTATGTATGTATGTATGTATGTATGTGTGTATGTATGTATGTGTGTATGTATGTATGTATGTATATGGTAGTGTTATAAAAACAAAGCTGTAAGCGAGATAAAGGACTGCTGACTTCCGTAGAGATAAAGTATACGTCTCGAATTAGATGTCAAAAGCCCTGGATCACGGAGCGTTGGATTCGAAGAACGAAACCAGTGATGATCTGTTACAACGCTTGGCGCATCCATCGTGGGGCACGAGAAAATAGCAACCCGACGACCCGAGATACCCAACAACCTGACGACACGGAAACCTAGCAACGCGACAGCGTAGCGACGAGTCGACTAGACACCAACCGGCAGTGGAAGCAGGCGATCTCAAGCACGAAAAATCAGAGACAGAATAACAACAGGTCTGCGCTAACTATCGCAGCAGAGGACAATGTATACTGACATACTAACACCCGTCTTATATGTGGTGCAGGAAAACGGCAAAAAAATCGAGAAAATTAGGAGAGAGAATAAAGAAGCCGCGGAACAAAGAACTGGAAGGTTAGCCGATGTTATGAGCAAAGTCAGTAAGAAGGCGACAGGGGATGGAAATGGCAGATGAGAAGACCAGTTTCTCGACGTGGAGGAAACTTTGGAGGGGGGAGAGTCAGCCACCGAGGAGCCTATTGAAGATTACCATGTTTTAAAAGCGACGCTTCGTTATTTTGAGGATGGAACACAGATCCTGAGTGCGACTGCTGAGACAAGTGCGTACAAAGATGGCGCGGGGAGTCGCGAGCACACAGCGGGCTGTGAACGACGAGTGTACGGGCCACGAGATATCGGCGACGCATTACTAGGGCACGAAGATATACCACACGATTACCGGGAAGATGAAGATAACAACGATATTACGATACGCAACTACGGAGTGCGAGGGGTGAAGTCCGACTAACTGATTTTTCAGGAGAGAGGAGAGTCAGTGATTGGTGTAACCACGCAGACGTGCAAGTTCCCCCTCTCAAACGATCTGTTTCAAACTCAAAATTTACAACGTTTGTTGGATTTCGCTTAAATTTAAACAGACGTTATCAGTGAGAAGGGCGCTGTTAAATACGTTTGAACCTAACAGCACGGGTGTAAGAGGAGGGTCGGGAAATTTAAGTCAGAAGGTATTTCAGCATTCATGTTCGTTGCCAAATATTATTGGGCTGGTCATGAGATGGGTGGGGCATCGAAGGAATGAAAATTGTAAGTAAAGTGTTGTCGGGAAATACGAAGGAAATAGTCCCATAGAAGAATTAGGAGCAGACGGGGGATAACAGCGAAAGGACCCCTAAAGAAATAGAGTGGGAAAATTTGAACTAGATTCGTTTGGCTCTGTATTCGTTGACCAGTGACGTATTCTTTGGAACAGGAAAATGAATCTCCGAGTTTGCTTAAGGCGCGAAGCTTCGTGACTAGTTTATGGCTGTTAGATTCATGTACTTAGTTATCAGCAAGAAAATATTGGTTTTTGTTTATTTATTACGCCATTTTTTAAAATGCCGTATCAAATGCTACAGAAATGTAGCTTCCAATTGGATGGCATTCTGAATGTGAGTTACGAGCCTTTGGGTTATGCGTGAGATGAATGTGGCCTATTAAGGTGTTTGTAAGGACTGATCTATTGAAAGCTAACAAGGAACTTGCATTAGAAGTAAACGCATACAAAACTGATATCATGTTTCGTCTCCAGATTTCGGTGGTTAATACGTCTTTCGAGCTTGTGAAGAAGTTAAGATATTCTGAAACGACAGTTACAGGAAGTTAGAGGTGTTTCTGCTCACGTCATGAAGGCTTAGAGGGAGTGGATTTACAGCTCCACTTATGTCTAACGTCGACTTAAGGGGTCAACTTCACGTCCCGGTCGCTTTACAACCGGGCAAAGAGCCCCGGTACCTCATCAATAAGCGACTGAGTGGGTCTCAGAGCCGGTCGTGACACTTTGCAGTAGAGAAAATCTCTAGCTGCTGCCCGGAATCGAACCATGATTCGTTTTGTCCAACCAGTTGCCTACTTGCTACGCCGACTATTCGGTGCGGTGCCTGCTAACGACACACTTGTGCATGTGAAAGATCATGTGCTGTGCTGCGTGAACTATTTGCTCGTGAGTGTCTGAAACATTTAATACGATGCGGGATCATTTTACGCAACAAAGAGATTAATCTCCACAGGCCTGTGGTTGCTCCATGTTATTATGTTGGGTGCTGTCGTGGTTTTAGTTACTATCTATATACTATACACAATATGACACATTTAATATGCCTTACACGAGATTTCGGTAGTTTGTTCTGCTCCCGTTTTCGGGTAAGCAATTATCACTGATATACCTGTTATTTGCGTTTACCTAAGTTTAGATTGTAATATGAAGGGGTAGGAAAGAACCTAATGTTCTGAACACTAAAACTGCGACGCTAACGGCACCACCGCGGATTTTTGGGCTTACATTATGTGTACCATTTCTCATGAGGTTTCATCTTGCCTGGAAAACACAATTTTCAGTGGCAACAGGCGTTGGAGGCTGCCTGCTGGCGATGTCTTACTTGTCGCTTGGCAGTAGCGGGATACTGTCGCTAACACTCGGCGCAGCTCAGTGTTGTCATGTCAGTTTAGCCATGGAAAATATGTAGGCGAGTTGAAAGATGTAACCGCTTGGTAACACTTGTGAGTTCGGCACTGTACCACGTGACCTGATCAGAGGCCACTGAACAACGCACTATTACAACCAGTCTTCCGCGCGCACGTCTCGCCATGTTCCATGCGTTTTTCCGAGTGGTGTTCAACCCGCTCTTTATCTGAAACGGGACAGGGTACTGTTACTGTGTTACCCGTGTGGTTATTTGTTCGTATTGTAGAGAAGGGAGTCACTGCAGCTGATGCCAGCATTTGGTTGGCTGGCAAATTGTCCCGTTATTCTGATGGATTCCTTGTCTTCGTGGTTTCTTCTTTCTGGATGGTCTCAGCTTCATCTGATTGTATTCTATGATCCCCATTCCCAGAAGTGTTTTGTCGATCTTAAAGCTGAGTGTCTCACTGCTGCACTACACGTTTAAGTTACAATCGGCATAACTGTCGAAACACAACAGCAGTAACTTTAAAGTTTACTTGTTGTTAAAGCTTTCCCTGTTTCCTACAGTTTACTATGTTGTGCCATACATATTTCGAAAGGAGATGAGAACCTTATGGAAACATTTAGTAAAAAAACTGAAAGCATAATTTCTGGAAGACTTATGGATTGAGGATCTGCACCTGATTCATCTTGATCAGGACGCAGACTCTGATGAACGCCACAGTGAATTTTCGAAAATTCTTGCAAAGTGTAACAAGTATAAGCTTTCCAAGGAAGGCTGTTCCATGAATTTCGTTGCTCGCCTAGACATGAAATCGTCAATAAACGCTTCCTACCCAAGCTCACGGCCTTGGTTAGCGTCCACCTCGCAAGGGCACGTATGGAAATAGTCAACACAAGACGTTACCTTACCTCTTCTTGTTCCAGCCTTCATAAAACTCACCTTTTTTATTTTTCATCTTCTGCGAAGCAGACGGTAGGCTACTAAGCACTGTCAATTAGTCGTTCACGTAAGATAAGCTGGCTCTATCAAGTAATATCTACATTGTGATGGAATTTATGAATTATGTTAACCCGAGCATTTTCTCTCGAAATTTATGGTGCCCGACAGTTACTAAGATATTCGACCATGAGGTGAGGCATGCCAAGATTCCAAAGGACTTATCTCATACTTTTAGACAACTGTTATAACTTTTGTTTCTTTAGGGCTATACACTGAGACCAATACGGTGCAGTGCAAGAGCTTATCTGTTGCATGTGCAGGCGTGTACCTTTATGCTTCCTCCCTCATTACAGAATTTTGGTGAAAGGAATACATCCTCTGCAGAAACTGGATCTGATATGATTTACGCACATTGCTTGAAGATTAATTTCTTATGTAAATGTGAAAACTCGGCATTTAAAATGTTCTAAAACGCGCGGATGCGTGACGTATGTAACGGTCATGCGGGAGCAGCAGAGGAGCAGCTCGTGAAGCGTTGCAACGCTGTTGCCACGAATTGTCATTAGCAATTTTAATGCGGACGGTTAAAGCTGTGCGACTGGCGCTGCTTTCTGCGGTTTTACTTGTAATAGGGGAAATACTATTGGAAACTTTTACTAAACTTCCTGCCTGAAATTATTATTTTCACACGTGTTGGTCGTACGTTTTTACTTATCTTAAATCAAAGCAAGTTGACACACACTGTCTATTATTTAGACATTCGTCTAGGTAGAGGTAACAAGTTCGGACGTCCGGTTACCTTCAGAATATGTATATACTTAACTTCTAATTCATTTGTCGACGACTTCGAAGTGTATAGATCACATAGCGTCTAATGTTAGGGTGACAGCTGTCGATGGACTGGGAGGGGGGGGGATTAAAAAGAAAAACGGGCGTGGCATATTTTACTGAAGGGACTGAAGAAGTTTCCAGGAGTTAGTCAGGATATTCGGGTTTCGCGTTACGACTGGAACCCGAGACCCTTAGAATGCTAAGTACCAATGTTCACAACTAAGTTGCTCCATCCAAAACGAATACGTCACAGACACATTAGCAATAAGCTAATTTGGTAGCAGCGATACTGTAAGTTATTTTTTAGTATGAGGGGAATTACACCGAAATTTTAAGAACTACAAACTGGTTGTAGGTTTGTAGTTGGTGTGAAATATTTTATTCAATATGACAATTTGGAGCTATGCCGCGCTTGCTTTGAAATGTAATTATCTTATCGCTCCGTGTGAGCATAGCAGCAGTATCTCTGGGCGGATCGGTATGTTTAGCTTTTATTATCACCACCAGTGTTGCCATCTGTCATACGAAAACTGTGTTGCCACTAGCCATTTACAGAGATCATGGAGTAGTCTATAGCATCGAAACAGAAATGGTGTGGTGATTCTGAATCCTGAACCGATAAGAACGTGGAAGAAACGGATAGTTAGTCGAATGTGGCTGAATACAACAGAGAACCTCTGTCAACACTGCCGAGGGTGGTGTAGGAGAGGTTGCTTCGAGGTGGATAGGTCAAGTGAAATTCAGTTCAAGAATGGTTACTTTGTATTACCTGATAGTTTGAGGCTGAAAATTTGAGTAGCTTGAACAGGCACGTTTGCGTCCAGGTCGCGATTTGCCATCACCTGCACACTTGCAGCAAAACAACACGTCAGAGCAATGGCATGCAGTATTAAAAGTAAAATGAAATTATAGTTTCTCTAGCAATTTTCTGTGCTCGGTAAGCAGGATTGCTCAGCTAATGCAGTGTCAGGCTATGGGCTGGACGACTGGGAAATCGGGGTTTGACTGCCGGTTGCGACACAGATTCCCTACCGACTGTGGGACCCACGTAGATCCGTACACACTGCGTATCGGAGACACGTAGCCCAGAGGATGAAGCTGCCGGTACGTGACGCCAGTGACTCGTAACACGCATTGCCGAGGTTAACGCGTAGACCTTAACACCTCCGCCACACGTTCTCAGCACGATGCTTTAATTACGTAAAAGGAAAATACCTTGTAATTAGAGGTTTTCATGGCAGTGGCTATGAATGCTGCTTTCTTCTGCTATGTGACGCCGTTTAGCCTGGTAGATAAAAACCACCGTTTCGGAAGAAAATATGCGCCCCATCTATGAAGATGCTCGGAGTCACATGCCAGGAAAAAGCAATCTTTATGCTTTTCAGATTTAGGTTTTTAGGTAGGAGTTGGAAAGACGAGAAATTCTTAACTGAGTGGCAACGAGTGTTCACGGAATATACTCATAATTTGCTCTTACATTTTGTCATGAATGTGATTTGTACTTACTGCGCATTAAATACAGTGCTCTGAGCTTTTGTATCACGTGTAACTAAAATGTTTAAGACTGACCTGATGAGGGTAGCGAACTTGTACACTTGAAAGTCTCCGCAGACGGGAATCCTGAACTATTCCAGTTTTTTCAATCACAACTTCTTCCTTTTAATATTATTATTATATAGCTACATGTTTCGGCCTATAAGTGGCCATCATCAGGCATGCAAATATAAACTATAAAAGGAAAGTGTCAAGGTTCAGACGTTCCCCTTTTATATGGAAGTGAATGGTTACAGAATTTTGTAAGTATGAGTAAACTATACAACAAAAGGTGCACAATGTCCATTATTCCCTATATGCGAATAATATACTCTACAAATTTAATGTGTTCCATGTCCGTGCACTATATCATACAAAAACACTAATTACCAACAAATGCACAAAGAGAGTTCTATCATCATCCGGCCAAGGGCCAGGACCGCGGAGAGTTCACGCCTCAAAAAACAACGCAGTACACAGTCAACAGCACATTCTCACTCAACTGTAACGTGCAACCCTAATGTAACGGTAACGAAAAGTTCTCCCTGAAGATGACCCAGCAGGGTCGAAACATGTAGGAGTGTGTTACGATTGATGATAAAACTCTTTGTGCATTTGTTGGTAATTAGTGTTTTTGTATAATACTCTACAGTGTGCTGTCTTGTTTCTACTTACATTAAAAAAAAAGGGAATCCTAAAATTGAACATACGCAGGAATGGTGATTTACAGACATGTAGCTCACGACAAGCGTTACTCTGTAGATGCAGAAAGAGGTTCATAACAAGAACTTTGAATTTATAGACGCACTTCATTGGTGTTTAAGCGAGTGTCCGTATGAAATGTGCGTGTCAGAGAAACTATCTTCGTATTAAGTGTAGCAAAACCTCTGTTGTCTAAGGCGTGGGTCTGTGGCCGCTCTGTTGTTGGGATTGCGGGTTCGAATCCTGCGGCGGACGCGGAAGTCTCTCTCTTGCGCGTGTTGTGTGTTTGTCAGATAGAGGTGTCTGAATTGGGCTAATCACTCGCCCAGACGAGCCCTACCGAGTGTGGTGTGTCGGCGTGTGATCGTGAAGCCGCAATAATGAGGAGACGTTGGCCCATTAGGGGCTGTGGCGCCATTCGAAAAAAAAATTTGTTGCAGCTGTAATGGGATGTCACTGCGGATGCAGGTTTTGTACGTGATAAAGGTGTCATGCTGTGGTGAGCGATAGAAACACTCTGTATAAGCCATAAATGTAATTTGTTAAATGGGCCAGTCCGGCGAAATTGTAATCTTAAGACGTTGTTTTTTCTCATATTATTAAACTAAATGTTATAACACTCTGAACTAAACTCGCGCTCTTACAAGTTCTACGCTGAGAATCATGCGTAATATACTTGTTCATGGAGTAAAGTTAGTTGTTCTTTCGCGTCTTTATTCATCACATAATGAAAACATATGGGAAACTGGAGGTACAGACCCATGCGGTCTTAAGCGTGGCACTAGATCGGGGTGGGTGGTCAGCTTTATGCTCCATCCGCTTCCCTTAGGGAAGGCCCCAGATTCGGTCTGAACGCCATTGCACACACACACACACACACACACACACACACAAAGACTCCTTTCTCCGCCTAACAACCGAAATCCAGTTGATCAGTCACTATACTGACGGAGCTATCCCGTGTGTTCCAAGCTGCCCGGAATTCAATGCGCAAAGCAGGATATATTTCATTCATTCCGGTATCTGTAACTTTTTAAGTCTCTGGGCTCTTAGGATACATAAAGAAAACACATATTTTCATAACCCATTAATTTCTGAATGGGATGTCCCTAAATGTAACATATTAACATGTGCAATGGGGCTATAGATAACATATGTATATACAACGCTTTGTTATCAACCGGTACGCATATGGGAAAACAATCGTTGATTACCGGCGAGGTCGCACATTTGCAGGTACACTGCATGTTTCTCGCTTTTCATTAGGGTATCAACAAACATGCTTAACGAAAGTTCTGTATGCATAAACGTGTAATATGCTCAACCGCGTCCAGGCGAACTAACATTGCATCTACACTACCGCTAATACAGCAACTGCACGTAACTCACGGACGTGAAACGTAACACTGACATAATTTCACTTGTTTTCCCAGACACACCTCGTCACCCATCACGCATACACTTTCATTACGTCACGTGGTATTGAGCAGTACTGTGCTTGGTTGCCTAGTTGTCGGGGTCAGCGAGAAGGAGAAAGAGTTAGAGGGAGTGGGACGGAATGCGGGAGGGATAAAGGGAGTACCAGTTCGAACAAGCCAGTATCGAACCGGCTGTCGCAGTGTGAGTTTGCAGTGCGAAGCTGGCTGAAGAATTGGGGTTTTCCTGTGTGATAAGTTTCACGTTTTGAATATTTCATTTTATTGAATATTTACTTGTACAGTAACACAACTGTTGTTTAAAGTACGCGTGTAGTCGTGCATGAGGTGGCTGCTGCCTGCCTTGTGTCAGAATGACAGGTGGCTAGACTCCGTTCACACGTGTCTGTGGGGAAGAACGAACAATGGAGATGCCAGAAGAGAGTGACGGGAAAAGTGCTGGAGATGCTGGTGGAGGAAAATCGGCAAAACTCCAGAAGAGAACGCGGCCCACCACATTACTGGAAGGCCCGCTAAGAACTGGTAGCCCGGGATCATCGAGGCTCAAAGATCGAGTCAGCTTCTACGAACAGGTGTGGTCCGGTGCGAAGTCACCGGCTACAGATAATACTGCTGAAAAGGACAGGCCTAACATTGACGACAGCCCTCTGTTGGGTGATGTATCCCAGATCGAGCGTCGCTTGCAGGAAGATCAACTTCGCCGGCGTGCCGAGAGTCCTGACAAGGAGCACGTGAAGCTGAGGCCCACACGTGCGGGCGATGGCGGGTCCCGTCTCAGGCCGGTATCCGCAGAAGACAGCAGCAGCAACAGTGAGTCGTTTGAAGAAACATTTGAACGAATTGTTGAAGAAGGAGAACTTCTGGCGGGAGGTGCAAAGGTTGTCAAATTCGAACGAATCACGATGCACAAATCCGTTAGGGAATTTACATCTGTACGCCCAGTCACCCCCGGTTCTGGAGCTGCATCGTCGGAAGCCACGATAAGTCGGACGCCGTCGGAGGAACATATTCTACAAGACGATTCCGCCTATCATACAGTCAGTCATAGTCAACCTAGTGCCAATGGTTACCATACTAGTGTGTCCAAGTCTTCGTCTGTAACTTCGCTGGCCGGGAGATTTCCATCTGAAGAAAGTCTGAGGAGGACGCCATCCCGCGAGGGATTGCAGCAGGCCGGCGCCAGCGAGTGGGAGGGGGGAAGTCGTCCCGCATCTGCCAGCAGCATTGACTGGTACTCTGAGTATCGAACACAGTCCTTCCACAACATGGCTGCGAAACTGGAATATGTGAGAAGTCGCTCTCAATATGACTCCCACATCGCGGAAATCAAAGGTACATGTGGCTTCACGTTTGCCTCAAATGTGCAGTTGTTTCTTCGCTTTTATGTTAGTCTGTTTACTCATTTATGATGAAGGAAACCGTGCGTGAGCTCCTTTTAAAATACTGTCCCAGTGCTTGCTGAATTGATGATAAATTTGAAATAAAGCAGACATACTGTCCAGTTTGCAAATCGTGTTCAAACGTTGAGGAACACGATTAACTGTGTTCTAGTGTGAGCTTTTCACTAACGTTAATATAAAATTTACGGTCTCCGCGGTTTTACAACTGTGTAGATTGAAGAAGGCGGTCATTTGATGTGATGTCGAGGGAAACTAACGCGGGACCATGACATGGTTGCATTCTTTGTTTTAATTCATATGTTATATTTTGCGTCAAGGGTCGGTGCCATGAAAATTAATAGCTGACACATACCACGCAATAGGGAAAAGCTGCTGAAACCTCACAATCACGTTAAATAATGTGTAGACAGATTCATTGGGTATCAGTTAAGAGTTTGGGTCACGCGGTCAGCCGAAGAATGGAGGGTTGTATTCTGTTTGTTGACGGAATGTTGCTGTTTAACTGTGGGAGTAGTAAATTAGTAAAGGAGGCGTCGTAAGTTAGTGACGCAAAATGATTGTGTGAGAAACATGGAGGCAGGTGCGTATCTTCCAGTTTTCCCTTCTTCTGCGGAGTCCAGGACAGAAAATCAAGCGTATGAATGGATCACCGTGAAAAATGGGGAATTTTATATGGTTTGTGTTTATTGAAATCTGGTGTGTAACTTTCAAGAATGTCGCAATATGTCTGGCGTTGTCATCCAAAGAGCTGTAGCTGTGAATGTTCGGATTGTGTAACATACGGTAGTTCAGTAATAGGCTGTAAATTCATGGTGTTAAGTGGTAGTGTTACAGCGTAGTATTTTTTATGTGTACACTTGCATGAAACACGTACTGGCATTAGAACGGAAAAATATTCAATAATGTCGTGGGACATAAATATAAATAAAATCTAATACCGCCAATTCAACACAGATATGAAGAAAATGAAAACGAAAAGGAGGAGAAGAAAATCGTACATTGAATAAAGGAAAAGGTACAGGTAAAGTTCGCCCAAATAACTTGCCATGTAAGCACACAGGGGAGCAGAGATAAAGCTCTGCTCGTTCTTTACCCTCGGCGCTAGGTGGGGGTGGGGGTTAACGCCACGCCTCGGCCGCTTTACTCCCGGGAATGTCCCGGTACCCGTTTTATAGGAGGCTGGCTGGGCCTCAGGGCCGGTCTGGACTGGTGTGGAAAATTCGCCTGTACCGGGATTCGATTCCAAACCGTCCACCCCTTAGCAAGTCGCTATACCGACTACGTTATCGCGGCCCACGTCCTACCTAGAGTAGAACTTCATACTACATATAACATTTGGGTATAAATATGAGAATTATTGAACTAATTTACGTAATAATTGTGCAGTGTGAGCGTACGCACCTTTGTGAACATAAGGTGGAACTGAAAATGAAGTGGAGAGAAGACAACTTAAACTGAGTGAAGAACGGATGTTATAGTTTTTAATACAGTATTCAAAGTTAAACATTTTAACGTCATTTAAAACTCATTTCTGTATTTTATAAGCTGTATACCGTGCATATCTCAAGTTGTCAAAACAAACCAACAATTATGCACCACTTTCACAAATTGTATGTTTATTCATGTCGCCGTAACCCCTGCATGTTTCGATGGTCAAGCCATCATCGTCAGGGGGCATCAAAGTTATAGGTTCATTATGCATCTAAAGTTGTGAAATACTGAATTGACGCTGTAGACCGCCGTAATCTTTGATGTCCCCTGACGATGATGGCTTGACCGTCGAAACATGCAGGGGTTACGGCGACATTAATAAACATACAATTTGTGAAAGTGGTGCATAATTGTTGGTTTGTTTTGACACACTTCCGTAGTTAACAGACAGTATCAAGTCCTATAAGATAATAATAGGTAACGAAGAACAGTTTTCTTATATTGTTTGAACAATAATGTGATGGCTTTAATGCATGGAACAAAATTGTAATAAAATTGTGAGGATGAAATTTCTATCATTGGAACTGTAATTGCAATTATACAACTAACATCCTATTGTACGCACGTTTTACAAGGCTCATTATGACCCAGTGGCGTCGAAACATGTAGCAATTTTATAGAAGGAAAGGTATATTCTAATAATAAAATGGTTGCGTGGGACTGCATTACGTATAATATTTTCAATTTGTAAAACACAACAATGTGTCTTCCGTGAAGATCACGAAAAGAACGTAAGGATTGTTGTGGCTATGCAACGCATAGCCTTGTAAGGACGGTCGGTAACGACTTTGCGCCCGTAATGGCTATTGAATTACTTCAAGTTGAAACGACAGAACGGCGCCATACGTACAAAGTGCGGTATACAAGAAGTAGTCTTGGTGGATGTTCTCAATAACATTCACTCATTTCATGTTGAACCCTGCATCAAGTACGTAAGAAGCGCATCAGCACTTCCCGGTCTTCCCATGTTAACAGACCTTTCGGTCAAATTCCGGGCTTCATTTCCAAGTCGTGTGTGGGCTGTGATCTGTCTGAATCTACAAGAGTAAGTGTCGTGAAATAAAAGGTAACTGGAAACAGAAATAAGCAAATTGAAAAAATAGTAAATTGCATAACGTTTGAAAAGATGAAGAGATATCACACAATTGTGGTGATAATGGCAGGAATTAGAAAGTGTATGGGGAAGAATTGCGCCAACACCGTCGCTCGGTTCAGTCGGTTCAGCTCCGAGGTTGAGATATGGGCCAAGGACGCCCAGGTAACGTGCGTTAAGTTTGCCGTCCCGTAACAGTATGCGTGTAACTGGTGGCCGGTGTGTTCGCGCATCATATATACATACAAGTTCCAACTGTTCTTAACACAACCATTCGCATATGGCACGGTATTAAATGCTCGATAGTTGTAACTTGTCATAGATCCATAACTTAGTAAATTATTGAACCCGTGTAAAACCTGATGACACACGTCCGCGATCCGCGCGAAATGGGGCTGAGGGTCGCGGGTTGGCGACCAGTGGACTGTAGCTTTGGCGTTATTGAAAAACAAGCGTACTCCGCTTTTGTAACACGCAATAGTATTTGCATGTTTCTCCACCAAACAACGTGTCGTACACGTAAGTCCCTTCATAAGAGACTGTAGACTGTGTAGTGTCTGCTGTATGAACATTTTCGTGACTCCCGGCAAATTTAGGGGTTGGGACATCCCGGTTCTCAAGTTTGTATAGAAGGCCAGCGATTAGCTCTTCACAGTTGCTTTGTCGGTGTTAGCGTTTTCAGATTATTGATCTAGAGGGGGAACCCGATAGAGAAATAGCTCCTCAAAGTGTAATGGATGAATGATGTTTACCCTCTAGAGCCAAGTGGTTGCTTCATGTAGCGCCAGGTTTATATTTAAAGAAATTTCACACTGCGCACAGAGCGCATGTCTGTGATTTTTATGGATCTCAGAACAAAAAGCGATTATTTCCCAATACACGTGTTGGGCGTGTTTGCTGGGCGGCCCACGCGTGCATGGTCTGAAGCTGGGACACCCCGGTTTGTCTTGAACGAAACAAATAAGTTAGGTGAATTATTGTCAGTCACAGTGTTTTTAGGCAGTTGTTTTCGTTGTCTAAAGTGTGCTACATGTTTCGGCTTAACGCCTTACTAAGCCGCCATCATGCACGGGCAACGGCTGTACACGAGAGGACAACAGTAACGTTCGTAAAGTTAACAGTAATGTTTAAGGTGGGGATTCAGATTCCTATCTTGCAGTTGGATATTAAAAAGTTCTACAAGTTTTAAGCTGAATTTAAGTTAACATTAAGTCAGTATTTTAAAATCTCTGTAGTGGTTTGCCTGGTAGCAGCTGTTATGTGGACCTTTCAGGACAGTAAGTCCTCTTCTTTTGGAGAGATTTTAAATTGGTGTCTGGGGTGTGGGGGTGTATAATTATTATTTAAACGCGGTCCAGAGTAAGAAGCCTTGTGTCTAGAGCGGATATAAAATCCTCAGATCAAAAACCGCAGTGTAATTGTATACATGTTGGATACAGGAGAATCGAATGAGATTAATTATAAGAATTTATCTGACATTAATTTTGGACAGTCTGTGTTTGACCCTGGAGTCCTGTCGATCTTTTTGCGTGGAGAGTCGTTTTCCTAAAATTTTCTGGGTGTTTTAAAAGGGCTGCTGTCCCATCAATACTAAGTGTTAGGGGGAATATGAAAGAAAAGGAATTTAGATAGTGAATCTGTGCAGAATAGATTAATTTGAATAAAAGCCTCTTGGAATAGTTGATTAGTTTTGTAGAGGTATAGGCACTGCTCTTGTCATAAGAAGGAGCGGCTGACTGCGTTCATTTGTACTGAAGTGCCGGGGGGGACCAGCCTTGGGTAGAGCTGTGGTCGAGTTGTGTTATTTTGTGTTGGGATGTCAAAGGTTGCAGTAGGGAAGACGGTATGTTTGCCGTTAAACTGGTTATCGGTCTTCGTTTTTTGAAAATATAAAAGTTTCAGGGGTATTCATACGCGAGCCCTTTTGGTCGAGTGCAGTACTTTCATAGCGTTAGCTGTGGCTCGTAGTAGGGGTCCATTTTCTAAAAGGCGTTAAGCGAATTTTGAATTTTTATTATACTTCCGGATTAATCGTACGGATCAAAACATTTCTCTACTACCATTCTGAAGACCGGGCGATTGATGGAATTAGTATAAGTTACCGGGTAATATCTTTTCTAATCAAGGACTTTGTACGAGTACGTAGCTGCCTTGTTGTAATTATACTGAGGATTTTGATTTTCATTTAGTCCTTACGAGCTTACCTTATATGTTTGTTTGTTCGTTTGTTTGGCTGTGTGTCTTTGTTTGTTTGTTTGTGGCTCAACAGCCCTATTGTGGGCCTAGGCCTCCTCATTTTTGAGGGTCCATGATCACACAAATTTAGACACACCACACTCGGTAGGACTCCTCTGGACGAATGATCAGTCCGTCGCAGGGACCTCTACCTGACAACACACAACAGTCATAAGAGACAAACATCCATGACCCCGGTGGGATTTGAACCCACGATCATAGCAAGTACTCGGCCCAAGGCCCACGCCTTAGGCTGCGCGGCCACTGGGATCGGCTTACCTTATATGACGATGCGTAAGTTCGGTGTAAGCGTTCAACTAGTCTAGGGGGCTGTTCGAATTCACAGCCATGTTCTCAGCGTCATAATTTGAACACCCCATAGTATCAAGTCTGTTGGAATCACGACGGGGAAATTTTGACAGCTGCCCGAATTCACAGCCATGTTCTCAGCGTCATAATTTGAACACCCCATAGTATCAAGTCTGTTGGAATCTCGACGGGGAAATTTTGACAGCTGCCATGCCTAGCTGTGTTGCTGCTGGATAGTGTTACATAATGTCGCTGTTAATTGCAAAAATTATGTAGCAGTTGTTACAGAGAACCGATTATGTGTCGATTAATGGTGACTGCGATCGAACCCGGACCCTCTGAATACTGAGCTATAGTACGCAAACCACTAAATCACCGGGGGCAGCTCCAGACTGACACCGCTGCTGCTGCCCTTTCCAGTCTTGTTCCGAGGCACGTGGTATAGTGTCAGCTGTTGTGTGGGGAACTCACTGGTAATGGTGCAGCACTGTTTCAGCATTTCCTGACAAAGGATGTAAACCAAGCATTAAGCACCATAATCAGTCGCCCATTCAGACAGTTTGATTAAAACATTTTTCCTGTTGACTGACTTTCAAAATATTTGCTGTGAGGAAAGATGAAGATGCTGTCCCTGACGACGCCATGAAGGGTGTCTAGGGGGAGGAGAGGTATAGCTCCACTTATTCGTAACCACGGCGCTGTATGGAGGTGAGTGGTCAGCATCACGCCTCTGCCGCTTTACTTTCGGGAAATAAAACCCAGTACCCATTGAACAGGCTGGGTGGGACGCAGACCCGGTCAGGTCTATTGTGGCAATTTGCATTCGTTGATTTATAGGTATTTCCCGTGTTCGTATAAATGCTGGGAAGACAACCTCACTTTTGCTGAATTCCAAAGTACTGCTAGTCCTAGCACATTGGCTAGTGACGTCAGAGAACTGGGTATTTTATTTGACCCTGTGGAACATAGCATAATGTGTACTGTATGTACCATCCGGTTTTAACGTTTCTGCAACTACTTTATGCCTACGCAGTGTATTTGTGGGGGTAGTATGGATCTAAATGAAACAACTCTTATTTCACTCTACATCTCAGCTTATCGGTTTTTATAACCCAGACGGAATGTGTTTACTGCGCGGTACGCACTCAGCGTTTAATATATAATTCAGATTAATCTTCGTCTTTAAAGGTTACACAGTTCTCTGTATGAGCGTGTATACTTGTATTCCTTACGAAACGTGGCCTTTACTTCAGTTCGAATACTGGGAACAGGCTGTTCGCAGAGAGGCAGCCACTAAAGCAACGCCTTCCATCTCAGTGTCCTAATGTGTTCGCGTTTTATGCTACGTTTACAGGAGGCGTGTACCGGTATGCATCTTGCACGTAATACGTCTGATATAAGTTTGTGGTAGTGAAGTTGATTTTAAATGTCAGGCACGTAAAGATGTTGCTGGTACAAGCCAAGGTAAAGGGTAAAATCATTGTCCCTCTGCTTCCTAGGCCCCACGCCCCCCTCTTGCCTCCGGGGAAGAGCCCGCCCGGTACCGGTTGTGTAGGAGGCTGGGTGAGTCTCAGAATCGTCGTTAGCAGCGTCTTCTGTGAATCGAACTGTGACTTTTCAATCGGTATCGTAGCCTGTACTGGCTGCCAGTAATAACGGGCGCAAAACAGGCCATATGGGAGTGATTCGGAATAAACAGTAGGCCAAATACATAAATAGGTGACACACCACAGGGTTGAGTATAGGCACGAATTTGCAGCAACAAAAATGGCAGTTCTGTGGATCTCATGTGATCGGCGAGTTTACACATCAAAAGATGTCAGAAACCAACGTAGAATGAAGTAACACACACATATAGTAACAACATGCAAGGAATGTAGGTAATATAAACATGTTCGCAATATCTTAATTTTAAAACGCCGTAGCGTCAGGGTGTTACGGCAAGTTTTCCGCTGCAGCTTTGCATGGTCCGAGATTCCAGTACCGACTAACGGGAAACCACTCTTAAATTGTGCACTCTGCAGTAAGTGTGTAGAAACAATTGTGTGGTTATTTTTAGGGTTTGGAATTTATTTAACACACATTTTTTGAATATAAATGCTACGTATGTAATACGAAACTGGTTGATCACACCCAACGAGTGTTTGAGTACTGGGTTAACAGAACCGCAGCTTCCTCAGAATTATGTAGTTATAACAGACATGTAGCGTAGACTTGTCAGTTGCCATGACAGTGGAAGGGTGTATTGACATCTTGTGTTGGGAGGGGATGGGTGTGTGTGTGGGTGGGTTCCCAAGCTACGAGTGAAAACTGGGTCGCCGTGTTGGCTGGAGTGCACGAGATACCGCATAACTTCCGGCTAACGCCCAGGTCTTGCCATGATCGATGAGAAGCAAGCTGAACCACTTCATAAACTACAATCAAACCCCAGTGTAATGCCACCCTCACTTAGCGCCCATGAAAAGTCTTTGAACAGAAATTCCGTGTTACACAGTATAGTAGTGCGGTCGTTCTGGCCGAGGGATGCGTTTGCGAAGTCCGTGCATAATTCAGAACTCGAATATTGAAGACCTTCCAGCGGGAATAAATGTAAAGTGAGGGGGATGCATTCTGGGAGTGCATAAATTACAACCAGTACAGCGTACTTTTTCTGTTAAACATAGTTTCAAGGCACATGACAAATTTATTACCTGATGTGGTACACTGCCCGAAGAAACTATAAAGGAATCGTCGTGCTCTGACGGTACTGTAGGAACAAGAGATGCATCAGGATGCTAATTAGGACGCACTGTCTCACCGCTTGATTTTGAAGGCTGAACTGATTGCATTGAAAGAGTATTCCTAAAGAAAAGTGTCATGTATGGATTGAGTTTTTTTTCCTTGTTTCTCTGAGGATTTCTTGGTATGAAGACACAACTTGTTTTTAATATTTTATATTCGCATTATTTCCAATCTTGCGCATGAAGTGAAGTTTCAGTAATGTTGTTGTTATATCGCATTATTTTAGATTCGCGTGTTCCATATTCGCTTAAAACGCGACCGCACTGTTGCTTCCATGCACGCCACCCTGATGTACGGCCAAAATTGTGGGGAACACGCAGTGGTGCAGTGTTTGGGTTTGAATGCCTTTACGAGTACAGTTCGGGAATACAAGTCTTGCTAGTTTCATGCAGCGTGCAGTAAACTGCATTGGATGCCCTCCGCATTACACAGCAGGCAAGGACAAACAGAATTGTACAAAGACATGGCACTCTGCAGCAGAAATAATAACACTCATAAACAACGTTGTATAGAAATAGGAAGTTTACATTCGTGTTTGTCTTCATACTCTAGGATAATGCCATAATGTGTATTAGAAGGTTTTTGAAACCTCACAGTGTTTAAATTTCTTAACGAGTTTATTGACTGAAAGTTCAAGCCCTCGGGAATGTTAACACTTGTCGACACGGCGTCGTGTCCCAGAAGACTTATATGTTCAGCAACAGCGCTGTAAAGAGTCTCATATCTGGCAGTTACGCCGTTGTTACAGGCTGTGGACTTATGTGGTTTAAGTGATGAAGAATGGACGTCAATGAGCAGATGGTTCCCAAGAAGCTGACTGTCGCTTACATATATACGTAGAATCGGAAGATTCATTGCTGTGGCTCCAATAGCGCGGCACTGGTCGCCATCCTGAGCCAGATAAATCCAGTTAATACACTTACGCCCAGTTTCTGTCAGTAATAGTGAAGTAAGGCTCGTGCGTTAAAACTAACTTAAGCTTCAGCCACTCGCAAATAGCCACGGAAAACCACCCCGCACTCCCTGATAGGCGATGTTTGATGTGGGAGTAATTATTCCAGTGTTGGTCGTGAAGACTTTGAAGATAATATGACACTGCGACCATTAAATAAAGAAGGTTGAGGTGGGCAGAAGATCCAGTGAGTGGGGGGAGATCACGACTGTGTGCAGGGTTGTACCCGGAAAACCCAATGTTTGTAGACCAGGGGACCTAGGCGTGGATGGCGGGGGGGGGGGGGGGTTCGGATCCAAATTGTGATATTCTGTGACCTCCATATGAACCCTAGGTTTCGTGAAAGTAGAGATTCTCTTCACGAGGCAAGTAACTATTGACTTCTCAAGAAAGGCCTTACACTGTGGATTTAGCTGCTGGAAGTTGTGTTCTTAAGAAATGTGGAAATTCGTGACTGGTTTGGTCAAGCCGAACAAAGTTTTCATCTTTGTTTTTTGAATGGTGTTAAGACAGATTTCGGAGTTAGGAGTTACAGGTTTCCTTTCTACAGCTTAATAATACACTAGTGTGTAACTTTGGTCTGTTAAAATGAAAATAAGAACGCGGTTGAGACAATTATAAAATATTCGGCAGGAAACATGGGACAATTCGAAGAAAGTCCTGCGAGGTTAAATGCTCCCGATTTCTGGAAATTGCAGTTGATCAATAAATTCATAATTTGTAGTTCTTGGGTAAATATTTTGAGACACAAATCGTTTATGTTGTGCTGTTTCCATCAAAAAGAATCATGAATACATACATCGTTCTTTAATTTTTAACAGGGATTTATATAGTGTGTAGGTTGTGTGTGCTCTGGAATGTCGAATTGAGAATGACAAAGAAATAAAGCGACGGTGACACATTGTAAGGGTCAGTCTTGACATTTTACTGGGGCGTTGCGGTGGTGGGGGTGGGGGGTTAAAATCAACCGACCCAGAATCGTGCCTGGGACTTTCGTATACGAAGCAGGTGTCCTGAGCACTGAGTGACATTAACTTCTACTACTTCAGCAGCTGAAAAATAAAAGATTTAATATTAATTCAGTCAGTTCTAAACTGTGTTTGTGAAGTGGATGATCAGCCGTATAGGCCTATACCAGTTTGAATCAGAAAATTAGCCTACGTGACGTATAATTTCCTAAGTAAGGGCGTACGCTGATTGCGATTATATCAGGATAATTCGTAGCCGTGCGATTAGCATGTGTTCCTTGCGCTGAAGCAAGATGTTCATGGTCATAAATTTTAAGATGATGGCGAAGTGGAAACAATTCTAACACGATGGCTGATGTCAGAGATCAGGGACGTCTATCAACAGGGGAAGAGCTCGCCCCACGGTTTGGTAAATGTCTCATTTGTGGCAGGTATTGTATAAAAGTATTGGGATATAAGTAAATTTAAATATAAACTGTTCTTTTTAGAGCTGAAATTAAAGAACCCGAGTGTATTAATCATAAACTTATGTCATGCCCATTCCTACACACACGCATGCACCACGATTCACGGATTCGGCCCTGTGGTCTGTATCGATTAGAAATCCGGAACTGAATTCTGGCGTGTATTTGGGAGGGGTGCGTGGTTGGACGGAGGACCGACGGATCGCAGAAGCAAACACGGATGTACAGTAATCCTGTGACTTAACGTCGCCTCGTCTTAGGTCGTTCCGCACTTCGTCTTTCTTCCCCAAACACAGTGTATTAAGCCAAGCGCGCAAATTGGTTCGTGCGATGTCGAAGATGTCTTTGAATTGATGAACTCCCACGATCAGGAGCTCACGTTCGTCGATCATCTTGAACGGAAGCCAGGTGTTGGTGAAGGGTCTGTGGAACCTGAACCTGAGCCTGAGGAGAGGACCATGACGGCTTCGAAGTTGACTGAGGGGCTTGGACTCACTGAAGCCGGCATCAAGGTGTTTGGGGACATTAATTCGACCGAGCAGCCAGCAGACAGCTAGTAGAGAAGGAATGCGTGCTATATCTCGCCAGACTTCAAAAGACGAGGCTGCCGGCAAGGGCAAGAAACTTAACTGTCGTAAGTATCTTTGTAAGATATTAAGAAATAGCAGGAAAACAGCGAGAGAGACACTCCTTTCGCTGGAAGACGGAAGCCTACCAAAGTCATGGTGAAGAGAGGAAGAAGGGCAATGAAACAGTTTCATCTTCAAGCGAGTTAGCTATTCTTTTGGAGTCAGCAAATGACTGATAGGGCGGGGGGAGTGGGGTAGCAAATGAGGATAAAGTTGGTGCTGAATGAGTATTCTATGCAGAATTTTTCTCTGAAGACAACGACGATGAACGTTTTCGTGCCAGAAATGTCTAACGTGGACATCCACTGTTTGTGCAGAACATCCGACAAGGGTCTTTGTATATGACAGGCGTAAGTAGGCCGAATGACAGACACTTGTGTACTGTTGCCACGAAACGTGTAGCAAAAACTTTATTTTGTATTTCTAATAAATAAAACCTTTCGTTTTTAGCTTCGTGAATTGTTTTTGATATAATTGTGAGAAACCTGTAGTACCCTATAATAGGACGCACCCCATGTTAGGTATTGTCTCGTAAAAGTGAAGTTACCTCCATAGTGAATGGTGTTCGTGGACTAATAATCGTTGTGCTTAATGCAGGGTAGTTGAGCTTCAGAATACACTAAAAGCTGCTTCATTGTTAGCAGAATCGTCACCGCGACTAAAATACAAACGCTACCCCATACTAGGCGACTTTATAATGCACATACAGGACATCGACTATGCTGTTATCCCAGTTCATTACTAGACGTGTAATGTGACATGTTACCTGTACCTTCTCTGATTTAATTTCCTACGAAAATGTCAGTTATGGAGTTATTTGCGAGAAGCGGCATTGGACGAGTGCCTCATCTACTGCAGCTTTTGGTTCATCAGCGTATAAGGAACATGTGTTACCTATTGTGTAGAGAGTATGCCGAAAGGTGTGTGGGGCTGTTTTTAAAAGGTATGGACGTGTGTAATTTCCAGTCAGATATAAAAAATAAAGAGGATTAATGTGGTACAGCTTTGTTTCGTGAAGGTATTGTACCTACGGTATCATGATTCCGAACCATCTCCAAACGTTGATCGTTTGTTTTATGACAGTAACAGTGAGGGACACTCCTTGCAGAGTGGTGGGTCTCGCAGTGCAGCAGTAGGAGTAGACCGTATTAGACGCACATCATTGGATTTGATCGTAGTTCTCCATGACTGACTCGAGGTACGAATTCGCCTCCTGCCGGACACAAGTGTAGAGCATAGCCACTGCATCTATCTGCTGGGTAACGTTTGTTGTTAAAGTATGTAGGCAGCTTTTTTTTTTTGGCAAGACAAACGAACGGAAAATAATAGTAATTAACCCGGTTTTAGAAGCCAGTGTGTTTAACACACGCTATATTTAATGTACGACTGTATAATTATAGATTCCATTTCGCACGCCAAGTATCCGCTTAGAGCGGACGAGATTAAATGCAGGCTGACACGAGAATGCAATCCATTTGCTGTAAGCTCCTCGCGTAGCCACTATCTTAGTACAGTATAATTCCATTATGCGGACGCTAGTTGTCCGGATCCCCAATTATCCGGATTGGCTTGGCCCTTCAGGTAACTTCGTCGAGAATTCTACAAAACTAATTTGCGTTGAAATTACCAGTTACAGGAGTACAGTACAGTAGAGTACAGTATTGTAAAGTGTTATGGCTGTCTGAAACTTCCATATCAGGCGCGGTCGAAAGGTTTAGACGGAGGCACATATTGTAAATAGTAACAGCCGAAGGAGTTCCCAAATTAGACAAGGAATTCCCAAATTCCAAATGTATGAATGCTTTATTTGTACGTAAATAAATACGTAGCCTAAAAATAGCCGTTTGTAGAATTTTTTTTCCACTTTAAGCTGCCAGTGTAGCCTATTTTCAACGAAAAATCCAGTTATCCGGATTTTTTTGCATATCCGGACTGCTCACGGTCCCGATAATCCGGATAATTGGAGTTATACTGTACTTTGCTTTAGGTCTTGCCTCGCTTTGACCTCCTCTGAACCACCCAACCGTATACTCCACATTCGCCACTGCCTTTTCCAGTTACGTAGAAAGCGTTTTATATGAGTGAGCCCATATTTGTAAGTCCTTACGTCCGAAGGGGTATCGCGAAAATTTTTCGATGTCAAAAACACGACACGGTGCTCTTTGTCATGATTATTCGCGTATCTCGTGAAAATGGACCCGAAGTCCGCGGCCTTGGCTTTTACCGTAACGTAGGCCGACGTGCTTATGACCTACAGTAATTCCTATAGTTAGTCTGGAGGCTGGTGTTACGTCACTGCTAAGTTTCTGCATATTCATCACTTGTTATCGTCTGTTATGTTATTGATCATTGAGTGGGTTATGGGTTAGCTGCGTCTAGCCCAGCACTATGCTGCTTATGTGGGTTCCTGTATTTCCGCAGAGGTCTCCAGTAACGTTTGCAAGAGTATACTGTACTGTATTTTATAGGTATTTACCGATGCCGTCAGCAGCTAAGACTATGTAGCATCGAATGACTGGATGAGAGTGAATAATGAGTTGGAAAGGATATTGAAGGTATTGGTTGTGGCCTGATTGCAGGTGCAGTCTAGGCTTTCGTATGGATGCACTTGGGAAAACTACGAAAACAGCGTAGGCGGTGGACCGTCTGAAATTCGAACGGGGTTTGTCCCGAATACAAGACAGATGCGTTGCTGCCTTGAGCCGGCCTGGTCGGTCCGTCTTTACTGTGGGTACAAATAGGCGAATCGTACTAGTACGTGGGGCAGTGATGTGTCCTTTGTATTGGTCGCGAGAACGCAACGCGACCTTTGTGTTAGACGGAGCGATCTCTCGTCAAAGGAGATTACCAAATGCTTACGAGGTAAGAATCGTAAATCCGTAAAACCGCGAAACTTCAGCCGCATTTGTCTGTAGTGTCATATATATATATATGTATTATTATATATATATTTCAATAATGTACTGCTAACAAAGAAAGGAGTGGGGCGAGGTTGTTATGCTCGGTATTGTGGTTGGTATGTGTCTGTTAATGCGCATTGTAGCAGTCTCCAAGTGAGAGAGAGATTACAGGGCAGTACTGACCGTCTGTGAGATCTTGATGGATGGTGAAAAGCAGGGGTAGGTTATCCTGAACCAGTGATCCGTACTGTTTTCATTCCATATTATTCATTTAATAACAACTGCAGACACAACAAAATATTTTAATATCATTTTATGATATTTCCTTACTAGCCGAACATGTTTCCAGCAGGGGCTCGCCATCACGGACTTCTTTTCTTAAAATGAAACTGTTGGTTTACATCAAAATTTCACCTTATTATGTGTACTGCATATTTGGTACAGAACTGCCATTAAAACCAAGTTACTTCATATCATGTACATCCCCGATATATGGATTGACGTGCGGGGTTCTCATTTCTTCCAAAAAGAAATTGGCAGCCACAGAATTATAGATGCCAGGACGGTGACATGAATCAAGTTTTTATTGAAGCCTCACAAATATTAGGCGACACCGTACAAAATTTAGTCGCCCGTGCAACCTGACGCCCGGGATTTTTGCAACCCTGATTTGTATTAACATTAAAATATTGATCAACCTTTGTTATCAACATTTACGTGCTAGTAAACACTGTTTGATCACTCATTGCATTGTTCATGGTGAACATCTAAAAACTGAAATGTACAAAATAGATATCAGTTGGCGCGACTCAGTAAATGCTCAGGGTACCCACTGCGCTGCGTGCGATCATCATGCTAGACAAGAAAGGAAAAGTTTGTCAGAGGTCGACTCGCCCGGTCTGCGTCCTACAAATGAACTTCGTGAATAGCCAGGGCATAGTTGTCGTCAGTGATCTAGAGCAGTGATGCGGAATGTTGCCCCTGATAGGTTTCCAGCAGCCGGCAACAACTGGAACTGGCAAACATTATCAAGGTTCGTAAAGAAACAAAGTCTAAACAGACAACTTTTATCATACTTCTGTTACGTAATTGTCATATCGTACTGAGAAGTAAGCCTGTAATACAAACCTGATTGGATGAATAAGATTCCTTTTTAAGAAGCTGATGGTCTTTCAGCTACTCGAGAAATTCCCTGCGTTAAGTGAACCCGATTGTTAATTAGTGTGCTCACAAGTCTGCCCCTTCCAATGCCCTGTGGAACATTTCGTAAGATACCAATTTTTTTTTAACGGTAAGGGGTTCTTAGTCACCTGCAAATGCCTGATCAGAGGACCACGTCTGGTCTTCTGCCCGCCGATTTTTACCCTGCGCTATGTGTGGAGGCTTTCTCCACGCGCAGCCTCACACTGTGTTAACAAGGGACCTACTTAGTGTGGAGAAGTCGCATATATATTTATTAAAGAAATAGGGATGAAATATAGTAATACTCAACTCAAGCTAAATAACATACTGTGCTGTTTGACCTGGTACTTCTAAGAGCTGCTGTCTGTTCCGAAAAGCCGAACGGTACAAAAGTGCATTGTAACGTTGCCATCCTGTTTTTAAAAGAGCGCCTGTTAATCTTGAAGTACAGCGAAGTACAAAGTGAAAGTCTCTGTTGCGTAATTTGGTTTTTAAAAGTGTGTCCGTTAATTTTCAAGTAGGTGGTGAAGTAAAATTGTCCATGTGTTGAGTAAAGCTGCACTCCATGGACACAAGTGGAGAGTGGACACGCATTTTTAACATCGACATTTCATAGATATAAGTATAATAGTTGTTTACCATGACGACAAATGTACCAGTACCAGATAACTTTTACAAACTTTGTGCATTTGTGGCTGATGGAGCAATCATAGCTAGACGGTTACAGCAAACGGCCATGCGGAGAAGATGAATGAGAAGTTGTCTGTAAAGTCTCAGTTGTTCTTGTACAGGACTCAGAGATGTCTTGTGTGAGGAAATGATGCGATTGGAAGATACGGAAGCAGATGGGAGGGTGATGTTAAACTTGTCTTCTGTGGGATTGGAGGGCGTGGAGTGGACTGATCTGGCCAGGATGGCGACAAGTGACGGGCCGTCTTGAAGGCGGTAATGAACATTCTGGTTTCATACGGTGCAGGAAATTCCTTGATTAGTTGAGCAATTGTTAGCTTGTCTAGAAGGACTCTGCACCATGGTGGTAGATACTTACTTCAATATATTGTATTTTTGGAAATGAAACAAGATCTTGGCGACATTAAGAATATGAACTTAGGAGATCTGGCATTTTGAGATGGTGTTAAGCAGTACCTGAATTAGTCAAATAGGAAACTGTAAGGAGCACTATATTTTCTACGTATATTAATGTAGTTTTGTAATGGCGCAGTAGCCCCTAATGGGCCAGGGCCTCGTTATCCAGGCTTCACGGTCACTCTCAGTGACACGCCACACTCGGTAGGACTCCTTTGGACGAGTGATCAGCCCGACGCAGAGACCTCTACCTGACAGCATACAACACTCACAACAGACAGACATCCATGCCCCCGGCTGGATTCGAACCCACAATCCCAGCAAGTGAACGGCTGCAGACCCACGTCTTAGACCGCGCGGCCGCCGGGATCGGTACATTATTGTGTAACTATGAGAGATTTCGTTTATGCGACGCACAAATAAAAAACGAAACTTTAGTACTTTTCGAAATTTGGAAGTCATTCAATGTGAGTCAGATGTAAGGTTGAGCGGCTACTCCGGAAGTGTGGATTTCTGGGAGCCGAATTTGAAAATCTGTTTCAAGATTTTAAGCTCTGTGAAGTGAAATTTTACATGTTCACTTCAACGTAAAATTTTGGCATTGATAAAACAGACGAAGGTGCACAAATTGGACTGGTACAATTTATGTGTGATTCAGCTCTAAATGAAAAATTTTATGACGTTGTAGTGCCAAGTTTTTATACCGACTTACATGCACAACGACGTCCAGGACTATTCATTTTGCTTTCCAGATTTTTGCGATGTTTGGTGGCACACATGTTTGTGTGAAAATTGTTTCCACCCGCGAAACGCAACGAAACGTGAGCCTGAATGATTGCGATTAACAGATACACGCATTTGTCGTCAATAATTTAAGTGGCATCAACTCACGTTTCTGGAAAATCAGATTAGAGGTGCGTTGTTCGAATGGTAGACATTTGTATAACCTAATTTACCTATAGATTTGTATCTAACAAAAGATTATTTTATTTATACTACTGTGGTGTTTCTAAGTATTGTACGTTTATATTTATTTTTTAAAAATTCTGCGGCTCAGTCTTAAGTTTCTTGGCTGTCTGCGGCCTGCACGCACCAAACGAGTAATACATCCTTTTAGGTTATCCGAAGGTTGCGTAGCAGTGTGTTAATACTCTGTGCTAGGTTTGAAACACGAAATACAGGATTTCGTATTCTAATTCTTGCTATGACGTCCACATAATCCTTCCTGCCGCACTCCGGCCCTGGGGTCGACTAAGCCTCTAACAGAAATGAGTACCAGCAATATTTTATGGGGGTAAAGGCAGCCGGTGCGTAGGGCTGGAAGCTTTACCACCATGTGCCGATTGTCTTGAAATCTGGGAGCCATAGTTTTCTGGAACTCTCAGGGCCTGTCCAGGCCTGTACGTGGATTACTTTACGTTCACTATGACGTCTGTGGACTAGGCATATCTACAACGTGTTAGAGGTTTTCAGGGCACACGTATCGCGCTGTCTACCCGCGACATAAGCGCTAAACTTCTGTGGACCGCAATGTCATAATTTGAAAACCCTGTGTCTGTTAGTCTCATACAGTAGTATGGGAACTGCCAGAATAATTCGCGATACTTTGAAATGATGTCTGCATGATCAGAATGTCTCATTACATATTTTTAATTCAGTATTTGCAGTATCACAAGTAGGTTATAAAATTTATGCACTTCTGTCACGGAATGATTGAAGCGGTTTCATCATTTCTGATTAACCCACTAGGCAGTCTGCTTCACAAGGACTGTAGTAACTGAGGTTGGTTATTTATAGGTTTTAGCCTGTGGAAGCTGTTAGTAGAAGTTCTGCGAACCGCTTTACCACTTGATATCCATTTTTTCTTGCATTCGTCGGTTGTGTGGCACGGTTTTAGCGTGTCCTCTAGTTTTCGTGACTTTGGAGTCAGACTTCGCATGAAGTTGGTTGGCTTCTTTGACGTATTTCCTACAGTCGTTTTATATATAGAGTCGCATGGTCCCGTTCATTCTCAACAGAAGGGAAGGCCATACCCTGATTTCAAATTGTCGGGCAACTCAAGAGAGGCCTAAGTGTCATGTTTGCACGGAGTAACATTCTGCAGTGTGCTGAATATTGCGGATGAACCGAAGGTAAATTATAACCGTCGCTGTGATACAGCCGGTCCAGCTACTTCAAATATTTTACTCTGGATAAATGAAGAATTCATTGCAGTTAATTTTGAAACCCCAGGAACGGCAAACATTCCTATATGTGTGTATAGTATTTTTCTTGGGAGGAACGTGGCATATAAACGAAGATGGATAAATCTGTATAATAAGGAGCCTTATAGTTTACGCTGTTCGCCAAGTACGGGGGTTTAAAATTGCGATGACGCTGCGAACATTCTTGTAAAAGCGAGCAAGCGTAGACTAATTCATCGCATACACCGGGTTTACGTAGCATCATGTAATGAACCCTGGGTTAGAATGGACAGACGCAAGGAGGTTATGTTAATAGTGCGAGAAACGAGAAAGGAATACAAAATTTTAATGGGAACATCCGAAGGGAAGGAAGCTGCAGTACAGTTTAATATATGGAGTAGACTGCAGGCTGGACGATTGGGGAATCGTTCGATTCCCGGCAGGGGTACAAGATTTTTCCTCCAAAGCGGCAACTTTAACTTTTACACGTTAAAGGAAGGGGCGACTTAAGAGAGCTAAGCGTTGATAGTAGGGTAATATAGAACTGGTCTTAGGAGAGTAGGGCAGGAGGATGCAGACCGGACTGAGCTGCTTCTGGCAGGCTGTTGAGAACGTGATAATGAATCTGTGGGCTTCGTTAAAGGTTTGTAATTGCGTGATCAGTCGAGGTCTAATGAACTGCTCAAGGACTGTCTTCCATGAACTTGATTAGTCAAGTAGTCCGTTAATTCGGTGATGCAGTATATTCGTCACTCTTTGTGCTGTTATTGTTGCGACAAACATTTTTATATCTGCTGTAAATTATGGACAAATTCCAAACGTCGTATACTAGTACCATATTACGGTTTCTGTTTGCGTTCCAGTGGCACGAGCCCAATGAGACAAGCGTTGAAGTATGCTCAGTATTTGAATGTAAAGTGGGTGAAATTTATGTAATATTGATGGATTTAGTAGCGTTTAGTTTAAAATGAGCTTAAGGTAAATCGTCACCTCATTTTCTAGCTTCGGGAATTCCGAGCGTCTCTTTCAAGGTATTTCCCGAGTCGTAAGCTTGCATCAAAAGGGATTTCAAGTTTATGAACGTTGAAATCCATTGATAGTAAGCCGGCTGTCGTTGGTCATGTTGAAAAGTGCTTCCCGTAGCTGCTCCGGTCTTGCTCTGAGGCACACGAATAGCCAAGTGCGTGTACGCGTGTGCGTGCCTGATACGGGGTGACATTAAATTGGCGAATTGCTTCTCTGAGTGAAGAAATTTGTCTGGGGCAAACCGATCGAGCACAGGAAATGTAAGGACATGAATAAAGTACCTAAAGGAATAATACAGAAAATGTTATAGACTTAAAATTGTGGTTTTATCTTCGACGATACTGTCATGCCATCGGAGACGATAAGAGAGAGACCCTTCAGACGCCTCAGTAGCGCTATTGTACAGCATAACGGAGAAGACGTATCACTGTTTAATTATGGCTTATTTCCTCTACACATCTCAACAATAAAATACAAACGGATGTAATTTTACCTGTTTTATATTGGTGTGTAAATTCGTGTCCAGCCCTACATAAATTGAGCGTCTTGGAGAAAATGGCAAGGAGTAAAATATTTGGATCCAGGGGAGGGGACCCAATGGGATGAAGGAAAATTGGATGTAGGGGAGTGTTGTTGTTTGTACTCTTCAAAAAATAATGATAGAGCGCTGAAATCAAATAGAATGAGAAGGGATGGATGTGGGGAAAGTGGGAGTTGTGCACAGAATCTTAATCTGCGGAAAATCTTGTGGCGAGAGACGACCGATATACGTAGACTTGAATGGATTTTTAAACAGACAACTTTGGGGGTGCGTAGTAGGTTAACCTGGCCGAGAACAGTGTGTGCTGGTGGGCTGTTCCGAACACAGTGACGAAGCTTTGGGTTCCATAAAGGGCAGTGACGTCTTGACAAGCTGAACTACTGTCAGTTTGTTAGGAAGTACTCGCCTCGGTGGAGTTAGTTTTTAAATGTATTGGTAATGTGCGCTTTAACTCGTCGGCTGCGCATGCGGAAAACTGCTTGCTCACTTGCGATCTGTCCGCAGCAAAATACGAAGCACCAGAAGCATATTCAGGTGTTTTACAACAGAGATTCTTAAGCGACTTCATTGCTGCTGTCTGATACCGTCGTATTCAGTGGATTTGACGGTAAACGTATCCTGTTTGGAGAACGGTGTACGGTTTGCTCCTACGGTGGTTCATCCCTTCGTGTTATAACAATAAAACAGTACAACCAAATGTTATATCCGTTGAATAACACCTGATGTTTTGTAGATTTAATTGATACACGTGATATTTGCCTCTATATTTAGATTCAGCGTAATGTGACTCTTCACATTTTTGCTAATTCTTCATTTTTATATAAGGATTTCTTGATTACGCACGCCACATCTGCCAGCACTGACCATCTTAGTTCTCATTAGCCTATATCTGAACACTACATTAAAGCCTACAAGTTTTTAAGAAAATAATGTGATTCTTATACGTGAGATACAGCTGCAGTCCCGAACCATCACTTTTACATGTCTGTTTAAAACGGTTTGCGCTTATGGTAGTTATGGTTGACATTATGAATATTCTGTAACAAGACTGAGATCTTAACCTCAACTGACTATTAATCGCAGTTGGAAAGTTTTACCTTTCTGTCTTCCTGCACACAGGCTGGTGATTGCTTGTGGAAATCCGAAACTTATAAGTAGTTGGGTTTTATACCACTAAAATGCAAGGTGTGTTCGGTGGATTAAATAGTTAATTTTTTATGTGTGTTCAGTTTATAATGCATGGTGTGCCCGGTTTTGGAAATGTTGGGCAGATATTTGACGACCAGCTAGGCAATACAAAATTGTATTCGGCAGGTGCCGGCTGGGATCTCGGCCTTAGAATTGGTTCTTTGTAAAGTTTGTTATGCGTTTTCAGATGAATTCTGGGTTAAAACGTTGAAACAGCACAGGGTCCTTGTTTTATCAGACAACTATCGTTCGTTATTTCCCCGCCGCTACGCAACCGCACTTAATGGGATGTCGACTGAGTAGACCATTAACCTTTTAGAGCCCAGCGGTAACTTTACGTACCACCAGGTTTGACATTAAAAAATTCTACGTAGTGCCCACATTGCGTTGATGTGTTTTGTGTGGATCTCAGAACAAACAGCAACTTTTGCCTTATAAAACATTTAGAGACTGGTTTTTATAACCGAGACGGAGAGTGTTTACAGCGCGGTACGCACTGAGTCCTTATATAAAACAGATAAGCTTCGTTTTTAAAGGGTTAATACGATAAAAGAGCCGACAGGAAGTGACAGCCAATAATCATGAGGAAAAAATACTGATCCAATATTGTACAGGCAGTAGTTTTCGACTCTCGTCAAATAACGTCGTGCATAAAGAGCATTATTACATAAACCAGCATTAGGCTATATTTCATGTAACCTAATTGTAATAATTTAATTTCTGATAGACGCAGGTATCAAGGTATCATAGCGGTAACACTGTAGACTTGTATGTGGGCGGTACTGATTTTGAATTTCGATTGGGACAATGGCAGTCATGTCAGGTTATTCGTGGTTCTCCTCTGGTTATCCAGTAAAATGCCTCGTTTAAGATATTTCCGCTTCTTTCCCGGCTCCCTCAATGATAATTCACCAGTAATGCCACCATTCGATCGTGTATACGTGGTCTGAGGCACTGACAGCATCGTCACATAAACCATGTGGGCACAAAGAATTCTGCGTACCCTGTCAGCCGCTTTGTAGTACGTACCAGTGTGTCAATTTTAATTAACGTTTGTCACTTCAGCGGGTGTGTTACCGTTGCTCGGAGCCGCAGTTCTTGAATGGAGAGTACGTAATTTGGGTAAACATCTGCAGTTTTAATTGTACGGACATTGTGCTAAGAACGCGCCATTATGAACAGGTTTTCTTCAAAGAGTATATACGAATTGAAAATGTTGGTTTTAGGAACATTCGAAATTTCAAAGTGGAACATGCGTGTTACGGAACATGTTTTTGTGAGATGTTGTGGAACTTCGAGACGTGTAACATGATCGTTTTCATGTTTGCAGATGAGCAAGAGCGAGTGCAGAAGAAGACGTTTGTTAACTGGATCAATTCTTATCTGTCCAAGGTAAGTAACTTAGCAAATATCGGTATTGTAATGCAGGTATGAGTAAGAACCCAGGGAGTAGTTTTGCCATGCAGTTCATATAAGCTTACCTTGGGAAAGATACGTTTTAAGGTCTAATTAGCAGATTTCGGCAAAGTGTGTATGTACATATACCGACAAGCAATTAGAAGTTATCCATCTCAGTGGCTCATTACCTGGACGTTAGTCACATGCCACTCCGATTTAAACTGTCTGGAACTTAGCCAAAGTTGATGGTGTCACCAGATGTGCTGTAAACTGTTCAGCCATATGTGTGAGCCGAGGTTGATATGGTGTCACCAGATGTGCTGTAAACTGTTCAGCCATATGTGTGAGCCGAGGTTGATATGGTGTCACCAGATGTGCTGTAGACTGTTCAGCCATATGTGTGAGCCGAGGCTCGCACGGCATTGACAACGAAGACTGCTGTGTGATGTGGTTTGCTACACTACCGACGTTTCAGTGGCGTCTGCCGTGTCCGTCATCTCGATACCCTGACAACAGTAATGTTTCGTTCGGTCTTGGACAGACACGTCCGTTTGTTAACTTGAAGTGAAGAGGTGGCCATTAGGGTTTGGAACTGAACCTCTGCTTGGATTCCATTTTCAGACATGTTTAAGTACACACTCTTCTCCTTAAGACATTACGTTATTCGTACACAAAAGATTTTTGGTGCTGCTCGTTACGGTTACGTGCTTGTTTAGAATGAATTATTGTGACCGCAAAACAGTGCCAGCTGTAGGCGGACACGAAGGGAAATACACAGAAAGTGCAGTGGTAATGTGCATATGAATGTTACATACCACGGATGTAAGTTTAAACCAGGTCACACTGCTGTCAGTACTTACAAATTTGAATTCGTAATTATCAGTCAAACATAGCCACCATGTGCTTTGCATGAACATGAATTATTTGCTGGGCTTTCAAACACAGTTGTGCATACATTCTGCATACCAGAACGTCCCTCTTATTAAGCGTAGGTGTAGGCCTGCGTTAAAACAGGGAGTAAAACAGGCGATGTTCACTTTCAAAGCAACTGAGATCTATTTGTAGAAAAAACCAGGCGTAGGTTTATTTGGGAGAAGTATGAATATGTGATTGGTAATTTTTCTTATCTATTAATGTTCTTTGAATGTGTATGAAGGAAGTCTATAATCAGTAAGCGTGGTCGCTTCAGATATTCTCTTCGAAGAGGATGGTCCTTGAACAAAGATAATTTCTGGCCTCAGTTATTCGCAAAGTACAAATTTGTTTTTAAAAAATTCTCAAATGGAACAAAAAAAGGGCAGCGATGTTCTTTAAAAAACGCTCCAGTGTCATAAAGAGAGGACAGCGATGTTCTGTACACACTGCAACTGATAAAAAATTCCCGTTCTTACGTTTAGCAATAGTTCTTGATTTTGGGGGAACCAAAACGCACAGAATTTGATAGCGTTTTTCTGATTCACAACACTCAGACCAACAAAATGCACAATACTCTTCCTTAGATATTTATATGACAGTATCACCTTGAACATTCCTAGATATTTCGATCCCAAAGGATCGTCGTCAGGAAATCAAATCAAAGCAGCACCGCACAAAAACGTACTAGCAACCTTTGCATACAGTATAAAGGTGTTTAAAAGCTTTGTTATTCTTCGTTAAGTACGTAGGCTGCCTCCGAGATACTGTATACTAGGATCCACTACACTTATACAACTATACTGCAAAGAATCGCTTATGTTATAACTGACTTTTATACACTTTTCTACTGTATGCAAATATTGCTAGTTTGTTTTAGTGCGGTGTTGCTTTGATTTGATTCCCTGATTATGACCCCTTGGGGATCGAAACATGCAGGAATGTCAATGTGATATTGTAATATACATATCCAAAGAACAGTATTGTGAATTTTGTCGGTCTGATTGTTGTGAATTGGTTATCGACAGTGCACGGAATGAACAATATACAGTACAGTGTTTTGTCTGTAACTCTGACAGTAGCCTATAGTGCGTAGGACATGGACCGGACGACCAGTGTTCGATTTCCGGCAATAGTACGTGTAGGTACTTCTCGTTTCGCGTCCGCGTCTAGATCGGCGTTGTGTCTGACCTAGTGTCCTGACTTGATTGGTAAAGTGGGGTCATTCCGCGGGCAAAGACGGCCTGGGCATGAATCTGACCACTCACCGCCATCTAGTGCAGAGGTTAGGAAAGCGTGGAGCTTTACCTTACATTACTTGTACGTCTTGATCCTCTGGCGGTGCAGGAAACCACAAGTACACACCTACTTGTTTGCCTGTGTCATACTGACGATCTGGCGGTAAAGGAAACCACAAGTACCCACCTACTTGTTTGCCTGTGTCATACTGACGATCTGGCGGTAAAGGAAACACAAGTACCCACCTACTTGTTTGCCTGTGTCATACTGACGATCTGGCGGTAAAGGAGACCACAAGTACCCACCTACTTGTTTGCCTGTGTCATACTGACGATCTGGCGGTAAAGGAAACCACAAGTACCCACCTACTTGTTTGCCTGTGTCATACTGACGATCTGGCGATGCAGGAAACCACAAGTACCCACCTACTTGTTTGCCTGTGTCATACTGACGATCTGGCGGTAAAGGAAACACAAGTACACAGCTGTTTGTTTGCCTGTGTCATACTGACGATCTGGCGGTAAGGGAAACACAAGTACACACCTACTTGTTTGCCTGTGTCATACTGACGATCTGGCGGTAAAGGAAACACAAGTACACAGCTGCTTGTTTGCCTGTGTCATACTGACGATCTGGCGGTAAAGGAAACACAAGTACACACCTGCTTGTTTGCCTGTGTCATACTGACGATCTGGCGGTAAAGGAAACACAAGTACACACCTGCTTGTTTGCCTGTGTCATACTGACGATCTGGCGGTAAAGGAAACCACAAGTACCCACCTACTTGTTTGCCTGTGTCATACTGACGATCTGGCGATGCAGGAAACCACAAGTACCCACCTACTTGTTTGCCTGTGTCATACTGACGATCTGGCGGTAAAGGAAACACAAGTACACAGCTGTTTGTTTGCCTGTGTCATACTGACGATCTGGCGGTAAGGGAAACACAAGTACACACCTACTTGTTTGCCTGTGTCATACTGACGATCTGGCGGTAAAGGAAACACAAGTACACACCTGCTTGTTTGCCTGTGTCACACTGACGATCTGGCGGTGCAGGAAACCACAAGTATCCACCTACTTGTTTGCCTGTGTCATACTGACGATCTGGCGGTAAAGGAAACACAAGTACCCACCTGCTTGTTTGCCTGTGTCATACTGACGATCTGGCGGTAAAGGAAACACAAGTACACACCTACTTGTTTGCCTGTGTCATACTGACGATCTGGCGGTAAAGGAAACACAAGTACACACCTGCTTGTTTGCCTGTGTCATACTGACGATCTGGCGGTGCAGGAAACCACAAGTACCCACCTACTTGTTTGCCTGTGTCATACTGACGATCTGGAGGTAAAGGAAACACAAGTACCCACCTACTTGTTTGCGTGTGTCATACTGACGATCTGGCGGTAAAGGAAACACAAGTACACACCTGCTTGTTTGCCTGTGTCATACTGACGATCTGGCGGTAAAGGAAACAGAAGTACACACCTGCTTGTTTGCTCGTGTGTCATACCGACAATGGAACTGTCAGCGTCTCCCATTTTCTTCGACACACACTGCACCGAACGGAACAGAGACGGAACGAAACCAACCGCAACGAATCGAATTTTCGGTTGCTGGCACGTGCTAGAACGAGCGCTTCCGAACGAAATTGAACGGCACGTATCGTTTGTGGCGTAATGTGTGATGACAGGAAATTCGGAAAGTACTACAGAATATCTTGCGAATTGTGTGTTCATTTGCTGGCGTAATGAAAACGGTCGGATTAACAGCCCCGTAGTTACATCGTAAATATGTGTAAATGATGTCATTGTTAAAATTATGAATATTGTCTTCAGTTCACAAGTCGGATCCGTATATATCCTTCAGTCTGTTCTGTGTAAAAACGCCATCGTTACAGAAATGCTTGTCTGATTGACAACCTGCTTTGCTTGCATTTTCGCTAAAGAAATATTGACTGCTCCAGTCATCCTGATGTGCTGCATAAGATTACAATAACTTGCTCGTTTCTGTGTTTGTATTTTTGCTGCTTTCGGGTCATGAGTAAAAAAAATTTCGCACGTCATATCAGGTGTCCAGGGGCTCGTGTTGCCGACCGCCGATTAAAGCATTCCCAGACAGACACATCTGTGTTTCGCAACGAATGTATTTGAATTTCCTGGAATTGTTTGCTGCGTTGTCGTGTTTACGATAGCTCTCCTTCGCCTTTCCCCTGCATTATGCCTACGTATTTTTCTGTCGCGTCAAACCGAAAGCGTATACATATTTAACATCACAACGTGCGAGCAGTCATAGTTCAGTTAATGCTGTGACGGGATGCAGGCTGCACGGCCGCAATTCCATCCCTGGAAGCGGCAGATGCGAGGTTCTAATATGTAAATTGTAGATTGTTAGTCGCTGTGTTGACATGAGGTTAAGCCCAGGGACAGCGTGGCAGTTATGTGTGTGTATTGCATTACACAAGATGTTGAAGTTAATTTAGCGACCTTAGAGTTGGTGTTAATGTCCCCATACCTGGAATGCATTAGTCTCGGTTCCAATCTTAGTAGAATCCAAAGGTTCAGCATCGTTTAATACCAAAACATTCTGTTGGACATAATCCTGAGCTAAATCCATCCATCTGTCAGTCCCCACAACGTATCTCCATAACATTAATCGTAACCTCATCTTACGGTCTACTCGAGCTTGCAATTTGACGTTTCCCAAGAGGTTTTCCTCAGTAAATTCTTTATTTTCGTCATCTTTCTCATCCTAGTCATATGCCCTGCCCATCGAAGCATTTTGGTTAACACTGGGTTAGAACACCTATATGAACTATCGCGCTTGCTTATTTCACCCTTCACCCATTTTGTTGAAGGCGTTGTTAGGTAAAATTCCTTGTCCAGAAACAAGGCAGCGTCTTGCACGGCTCCGACAGGCGCCCACGCACTGTTCGGGATAGCAGCGTGAAGCTGGCGGCGTGGAAAATTGATGTTCTGGCAGGAAGCGGCGACGAAGCGTGTTTTGTCCGTGGTCGCTCGAGTGGGTGACAGCGGTGAGGAATATTGCAGGTGTTCGCGTCAAGTTTGTAATAACAGAGGATCTGATTTGTGTACCTTCAGATACCGGTTTTAATAAAGTTTGCCTCGCCTCTTATACCACTGAAGTTATATTTTAAGGCATTATTCTTCAGCAGAAACAGATTGGGCGCTGTCAGTGACATTGTGGTTAGTGGCCAATAGCTGCCACGCACACGCAGGACGTAAAAACGCGAATTGCCCGCACGCGCGTGGAAGCGCATGCAGGCTGGTCGCTGGCACGCAGGGTATAGCCGCGTTGTACACTACATAGGCCTTTACTAATATGTGTATTCGGTGGAATGAAGACAGTTTTGGAAATGCGTGGTAACAAAACATGCCCAGAATTTATTCATCTCATTTCTTTCCTTTTTCTTTTCTTTTTATTTTTTTTCATTCACGGACGCTCGCTCGTGGCGCAGTCTAAAGGGTAATTGACGCGTGTTTGCTGGAAGCGATTGCTTTAAGTCACTAGAATCTGAACGGTGTAAGTAACGTTTTCGCCGAACTTGAAAGTGGGCATCAAGTGGACAGCGATGCTGAGGAGCCGGCTGCTGTAGTGTCGACTTGCTCGTCACGTGACTAACGTACCTGGCCTCTTGTCACTGAGCACGCACTTGCAAACTCTTCATCGTTTATTACAGTCGCATTTAATAATTCACACCTGTAAGTATTGTGTTGCTAATTTTTGGTGCGTAATATATCTTATTTGTGCGTTATGAGGGTGCCAAATTAGACCGTTAGTAAGACAGCGAAGGTGACAGACGTTTATAAAAGGTGTGAAATTCTTTGGAACGTAAAACGTGATGTATACTCCAATAGCAACAGAAGAGAACAAGCGGGAATTAGCTTTTCAGAACTTAATTAAGGAACTGAAGGATCACACATTCCAAGACATCACTAGAAACCAAATACCTCTAACGCCAAACCGTCTGGTCCATGCACTTTGTGTCTTCTTTCTGTTTTCCAGACAGTAAGTAATTCGTGAAAAAATAAAGCAAAGTAAAATCTAAGACCCGCTCGCATTATTTCTCTTTTTGACATTTTTTAAGATAAATTAAAAAACTGTCGACGCGTTGATCTTTCAGTCGACTGTTCAGGGAAACCGTCTTCTTCCGCGTTCCTCGTGTGCCCGATTTGCTGTTCTCTGATTTAGCGGCTTTCAGTGACTTCTCCAAACGTAAATTATTTTTTTAATGGGAGTCCTACCTTTGGTACGAATCCCTGAGTTCAGTTACCGGTCAAGTACAACAGGTACGTCGTGCCGGTTTTTAATCATATTCATTCATTAGAATTCTGTGTGCCCACGAGTATAGGCAGTGCCCAACCGTGCGCACGGAGCGTCTCATGTCATTAGCCATTGGACCAGCGGTGATCCACAGCTGCGATCATGAAGTTGCTGAAGGTTGCTCGCCATTAATGGACATGATGGAAATACAAACAGATCAGAAGTTAGTAAGTTCCAGATTTCCACCCATTATGGAATTCATTTTTTCTACGTACAGGTTTTTGCCTTCAATAAAATCTGTGCCTAAGTGGTTTTCAAACACATAGTGTTTGACAGTCTTTTGTCTGTTCTGGAATCGTCAGAATGCATGCTTTGTATAAAGAAGTCGGCATTTCAGTGTAGAGAATTGGTTAACGACGTTCGATAGGACAGAATAAACTGCGACTTGCAAAGAGCAGTGATCTTCTCTTGTTTTGCTTGCGGTAGTGTATTTAAAGACGCTGTATAGCGTCGAATGATTGACAGGCAATAAAGCATATGAATGAATGTCTGACCAGTTGTGGCCTATTTAAGATACCCCGACACATTCCTGGCGGGGCTAAAGAAAACGATTAACCGTAGGATCAGTTCTGTATTATTCGTACCGTGCATTGTTTCGTCTGTGTAATTCGTACTCTCACAAGAGTCCCTGATAATGTTCCCAGGAGGGGATCGAAACATGTTGGACTGACTTACAGAGATTGTAATATATAATATCAGAAAGAGTGATTATGGTGCATTGTGTTGGTTTGAGTATTGTATGTTTAACCTTAGGATAATCGGCGTCCCGGGTAAGATTCGAACCATGCACCCCTAGCAGAGGTCCGACACGTCGAACATTGCCAGACATCAAGATGAGAGGAGCATTAAATTTGTGTAACCATGACCCCTGTTAAGTGTGTAGGAATTCAGTCAACAATCCGAACAAATATGAATAGAATGGCAACCGAGTCCTGTGGCTACCAGCGTCTCCTGTAAGTTCATTGATAGCTTGACAGCACAACATTCCTTGCTTCGTGTATGATGCTTCAAGCCACGCATAGACACTTGTATTGCAGTGCCATCATACTGCGATGTTTCGTTGCCATAGTTTGCTCTTAACAAACACGTCACGTCACATTCGCCTGAAGGTTGGGGGAGGGGCCATTTAGTCGTAACGTCACGTGCGTCTGTGGATGGTGTGCATGTTACAGTGCAGATCTGTCTAAGCACTGGAACTTAGCTAGAGTTGTATACTGTACGAAGCAGAGGTCTTCTTGAGAAACTTACAGTCGTTTAGCTAGTCAGGATATAGGGCCTGCTCCTTCTTGTATGGAACCCAAAGTTTCGTGCTCCTGTTCATTAGGAGTCCGCCAGTGGATTGTACCTTGTGCCATATTAGAGGTTTTTTCCAGCAGCCACTTTCGGACGCATACATGCACCAGTTCATGAATCGCTCTATGCGCATGCGTTACCAGAGGGTGAGTTCGCAACCCGTTTGTGCTGGAACCGCATGGATGCGTTCATGCGTCAAATCACGCTGTACGTATGCGGTACCAGTGACCACCACGGTGACTAGACCGCCAATTTATGAATCGTGCTGTCCATGACTGCGTAGTTTTTGACCGTCGTTTATTAACCAAATAGTGGAAGGTTATACGGTATTATCAAGAAACGTGTCTAGAGAAGCATAAGAGTGGCACTGAATAGATAAACCTAGGTAGTAAGCAACAGATCTCTGTTCTTTAAATAATATATGCGGGATTTATTCCGGTTAGATTAACTTTCTGAAGCAATAAGTTTCTCATATTTCTGAAGACCAACTGACACTAAAATGGAAAGGCGGAACGCACAAATGTACGTAAATATTACCATTGCAATTACTGAACCGATATATTTTAGCGGCGTTTTCATGATGAAATAATGAGGGTGAAGGGGATGCGAATTTTGCAGGTGGTTAATGAAGAAACAGACACTTTATCGGATGGGTTTTATATGTGTGTATTCGCTAATATGACGAAAAGTAAGAACTGCTGTCTGGTGACGTCTGCAAATAATTCGCAACTGCTGGAAAACTCCTAAGGTTGTAAGAAAACTTAAACCTAATTGGTGATGATTTTAACCAGAATCAAATTTTACACAATCTTTTATGCCTATAAATGTCTTCTAGACAAATAATGTGAAAAAGAGGTGTGTTATTACAAATGCAGGAAATGTTAAATACGACGTGGAGTTGCGGGACATGTTTTCACTTTCAGCCATTGAGGGTATTTAATTACTGGGACAGTAATATGTATTTTCACCATCTCGTACACAAATTAAAATAGAATTCATATGAAACTTCACAAAAGGTCCGACATGTTTTGGAGCGCTGAACACACCATCTTTTGGGGGAACACGCTGAACACTGACCACTGTTCCCCTGAAGATGGCTTGTTTAGCTCACCGAAACATGTCGGGACTTTTGTGACGTCTTCTATACATTTTATTTTAATTTTTGTACAACTTGGAGAAAACACATGTTGTTGTAATAGTACGTACACGGAAAGCACAACTTCAAATTTATTGGGACAGTGTTTTCCCATTCGGCAGTGAAGGGTTGATGCCTAAGTCATTCCCATTTTTCTTGTTGGCATATCCAACTGCAGCTCCAAATCTTCCTCTTCACTAGATTCCGAACACATAAAATTGTCACCTTCACCTTCCAGGTCGCCCATTTTTAATTTCTTAGTACATCATAACCTCTCACCGATGATCTGCGCTCTCAGCGGACTTCTCCCACCTCCCACTTATTGCCTAGCTGATTCCTGCTACTGCGCGTGTCTGGACAAATAGTTCCTAGCACGAACCATGTACTGATTTGACAGTTCTCAAACCAGCTTACGTACTAGTCTGCATCGTGATGGAGCATCTTGCTTACAGTTCCAGTCCGCGGTTAGAGTTAGTTGGAACGCCAACTTCGCATTGCGCATGCTCACGACAGTACATGCACAAGTACAGTAGCGTGTTGGAGCAAACCTACGTAACCACACTGACTGACTGACTGACCATAAGAATGCAAATGGTCTGCTCTGTGACGTGGACAGACTTCTCTGAGGTGATCTTTAGTTCGGCAGTGTTACACGGCGGCTGTGCGGTGCGCTGTAAATGTTTCAGTGACAGCCATACGGCAAGTATGGCGTTCCCTGCTGCGATTCCCACAAAACTCACAAATGCTGAACAGCATGATGTGCAAATCTTTTATATCGAATGTCGCCCAGATCACACAGTAAATGTGAAAAGTACGGATAGCAGTTTCCTTGCGCCCACAAGTAACGCATGGCTTTCACTGCCCCGATTTTCACGGAAATGACAATCGCTGAAGAAAGTTTTGGTGGACATCCTACCGAATTGTACCCAAGTCGGATAAAAAATGTGGAAAGTAGGACAAATTTTTACGAACACCGTGAAGTACAATATGTCTTTCAGTGCATCGATTTGCACGAAATTCATACCTGCTGAACTGCATTACGAGGGGCTTCTGTATTTCGAATTTAATCCACATCTGTAAAGAAACATGGAGGTATGGGTAGAAATGTATTTACACCGTAAGTCAAGTATGATTATTACTGAGGAAATTTTTACGAAACTCATGCGTGCTCGTCATATCGTTGTAAAGGACTCATGTACCGAGTTTCATGAAAATCCAACAAGCGGGTTAGTTTCTGGTGCTAGGTGACGGACGGACGGACGGACGGACGGGCGGGCGGGCGGGCGGGCGGGCTTAGTCTGCACATTGAAAGGAAGAGACAGTTCTCACTCCTGACCTTGGCACTGGATGGAGATGAGTAGTCTCCACATCAGGTATTCTTTTTTTTTGTTACTTAGTAAATGGTGCCTAGAAGTGGACTTCGATATCTTAACGGTCAAATGTGTTTTAACGTCACTCGTTCCGATTATTGCGCTTAAAAATTATGGTGAAAAGTTGATGGCACTGCAGATCCAATATTGCACAACATTCATTAGATATTCATCGCACCGAAAAACATTCCAAAAAGAATTGGCGTTTCTTCATGACTTGTATTTAATGTACTTTTTCCCAATTATCAGCTTCCCAGAAAGTCGATAAATCTTGTTTCAAATTACAAAGAAGGTACGCCTACTGTGCACTAATGTGAGCCACATGAAAGTCGTTCCCCAACTTTACTCTTAATGTCAGATTTAATAGAACTTATACATTCGGAGGGCCGATGCCGGTGGCCGCGCGGTATAAGACGTGGGTCTGCCGCCGCTCGCTTGTTGGGATTGTGGGTCCGAATCCCGCCGGGGACGTGGATGTCCGTCTCTTGTGTGTGTTGTGTGTTGTGAGGAAGAGGTCTGTGCGTCGGGCCGATCCCTCGCCAAGAGGAGTCCTACCGACTGTGTGTGTGTGTGTGACATTGAGTGTGATAAAGTGCAACAATAACCGTCTACATCTACAATGAGTACGTAGACACAGGTCGGAATAATAAATAAATAAATAAATAAATAAATTCGGAGGTACGAGATAAATTAGTGAGATTAGTACACACGACCTCCCCATTATGCTGTCACTTGTGCATTTCAGGCGCAGGAAGATGGCGAAAATCCGTTATCGTAGTATGTTTCTTATTCTGGTGTAGTATAATTAGCGATGTGTGATAAAGCCATCATGATCTGTTATGCAGAAACTCGGCGGTTTCTCTCAAACAAAGTAATAAAACTGAGTAATTTGCGAATGTTTCGCCGTGTCATCGTGTTTGGCAGGTTAGTGTGTTTAATTGCGGCGTCTTATCAGTAACACTATATGATCCACGTGCTTTAACTCGCGTAAAGCAACAGAGGCACAGTACGGGTTACTAACTCAACTCAGTAGACGTTAATTAGGTCATCAAGGTTTTCTGTGCCTTTTATGGAACCCGAACACGATCCATGTCGTTTGAAGTTTCCCGTTTAGCCTCGGGCCAGAAATCTGTAAATTCGCACAGCTTTTTTGAATTGATGGTGTGAAATTATTTCTACGCGTCTTTCTTGTGTACCATACAGTGTCTCACTACAGCACCAGCTGAAGTGATTGTCCACTATGCACGACTCTAGTCCCTAAGAGATGCTGGAATTCCTATGCAAGTTGTACATAATTTTTGGGCCGTGGCGTTACAAGTGGTGCCATTGTATGCCTGTCGACTAACTGTATAAGTTCGTCTGGTGTGTTAACTAGTAAGCTATCCTGCATATTATCTATGATTAGCCTGCCTGTAATTCGTAATTAATGAAATAACTATACAGTTTTTAACGAGAATGTGTGAATTCTTGAACTGTGAACATTACATATCTCGTTGGGCTTGCTCTAAGGAGAAGTTGGCGAGAGTTAGTTAGCAATGTCTTACACCAGGTGTCTTCAACCTTTACTTGTTCAAGGGCTGCATTTTAATGGCAGAAAGATTCGCGGGCCCCATTCACCTTTTACAAAGTAAAGTTTGCATTTGATTGCAGGACATGCCCACTGATATTTCCATACGTAAACATAGATAGGATAGTGTTGTTATTCTATTTATCTATTTATGGTTTATGATTTATTTTTATTATTTAGTTACTTCCCTACCCTGAAAGCATTCCGTACTGTAGTCGTGCACTATTTACTACGACATTAACCGAGATTTCGTATATAAAAATATTTTTAAAATTTTAGTACAAATGTTAAAATATTCTAGAATGAATTTTATTTAACATTTATTTATTTGAATTAAACTTTTTACATTCAAAATTTGAAATTTGTTTGGGGCTGCACAAAAACATTTGGAGGGCCGCGGGTTGAAGACACAATCCTGAGATTCGTCTGTGTATAGGAGAAGGCGCTGAGAAGTAATTTTCTCTAAACTGTGCTGGGGGATTCACGTTAAACCTCAGGTAATTCTCATGGCTGTGCCCCGAGAGTCCGCGGTGTGATATTTTTTTAAAATCTCTTATGCCGATGTGACTGGTTCAATTGGCCTTTATGTTTTCAAAGTACCACTTTGTAACAGCACTTCGCTTAACATTTACTGTGTTAGCATTCAAACGTAAGAAAGATGATTAGGTTAATCGTACCCTACCGTAAAGTGCAACTAGATAGCCGACTGACCGATCGACCGACCTACCGACCCACCCAACCGACGGCCGTATGCCCCGACCTACACGCCCACGGAGCGCAGTCTTTCTTAAGAAGCTAATATTTCTCAGCGAGACAATAAATTCCACGCGTTTATGGAACCCGAAAATTCACAACAACATGCTACGTGTACGTGCCCTGAGCCAAATTAATCCAGTCCAAAGCCTCCCATCCTGTTTTTTAAGGTCCATTTGAATATTATCTTACCACCGTGGTTTGATCGCCCTAGTGATATTCGATTAGTACAAATCAAGCTGCTCATTATGCAGTTCTTTTACGGTCATCTTCTGCTTTCTCCCTTTCAAGCCCCAGTGTCTTCCTCAGCACCCAGTTCCCGAACACCCTCAGCGTACAACTACGTTCATCCGTTAATGTGACAGTCCCAGTTTCACACCCATGTAAAAGAACATGCAGAATTGTAGTGGGTGACCTTTGGTATTAGGCCTGTTGTACCGTTGGGCTCAGCTACCACAACGTTACTCGTGGTTGCTTGCTTGCTTGGTTGGTTGGTTGGTTGGTTGGTTGGTTGGTTGGTTCTTTCGTTCGTTACTTAGGTAAGGTAAATTTCACCCTACAACAGGCCATGAAGGCCCACAGGGGGAACAGGTATAGCGCTGCACTTTCTTTAACGTCGGCCCTAGAGGGGGTTGAGTGGTCAACGCCATCCCACGGCCGTTCTTCCCCCGGGAAGGATACGCGGTACCCTTTATCCAGGAGGCTGGTTGGGCCCCAAGGCCGGTCTGGACGGGTGCGGAAAATCTCACCCTCACGGGGATTCGAACTCTTGATCGTCCAGCCCGTAGCGAATGCTCTACTGTACTGTGCTGAACTCAGTAATATAGATTTCGCTTGCAGGTCTAAAGCGATTAGCGATCACGAAGCGCCATTGCATGCCGAAGTTTGTGTGTGGCGTGGTATGAGTGCCTTTATGCTTATTGGTTCAATTTTTTTTGAGATCATAAATTCTCACTACTTTTTGAACGCCACAGGCATTTCAGTGGGGCGTTTTTTAGAAAGTTTTATTTGTGACGATGTAATCAGCAGGGGATTGTACCCTCATCGTTCGCCAGATCTAAACCCACACGATTGTTAATCATGGGGTGTATTAAACCATGGCGTCTGTAGTAATAATTATCGGACTGAAGACAACCGGAAAAAAAAAAAGTGTTCAACGTATAGTGTCATTAATTTCATAAGCAGAACTTCGAGATGCAATCAGCAACGTATATCTAGGTGTGGTGTGCGTCGTAGAGCTGAATAAACTTTTTCCAGCAGCGTCTTTAAATGCGGTGAGTGAACCTTGATATTAACTGCAATACATTGATCTGAAGGACATGGACGCCGAGTCGACAGCAAGTTTAAATAGCGTTGATACATGAGCTGCCTGGCATCATGGAAAACTGTCCGTGGTGTTACTAATTACCGTATGACAATGTATACTGGAAAACGTGTGCGATTTTTATGAATGTACGGTTTTTGCAGAACGTAAAATAATAGGGCGTTTTAGCGGTTTGGTTACAATAAGCAACGAACCCTTGTGGTGAACTGTGGAAAAGTACGTGCACGTTATGCATAATAAAGTCGCCACATACATGCTTGCATTTATACATGGCGACTTTGCGGGTATTTGTGTTGTGCACCACAAATTTAAATCTAGGACCCATTGCTGTGTACCACCAGGCTTAACATGCAGAAATTCTACATTCTGTGTATAGAACACACGGATCTTGTAAAGAAACAGCGATTATTTCCCTCTGCAGCATTAACGGAGTGGTTCTTATAAAGTGAGACGCAGCGTTTACTATACGGTATGAATTGAGTCTTTAAATACAATTGAGTTTAATTTTCATTTTTAAAGGGTTGACGTGCACACAATCTATACTTTCGTAATATGCGCTTTACCGAAATAATAATAATAATAATAATAATAATAATAATAATAATAATAATAATAATAATAATAATAATAATAATAATAATAATAATTCAGTTCAGTCAAATTTATTTACGTGCTGACTCAACAGCCCGAGGGCAAATTACAGAAACATAATACGCAACACTTAAAGAGAGCACATTAAAAGTGTTAAACGGATGAAGATACAAATAGAGGTATCTAATGGAAAAATGTGTGAAATAATAATAATGATGATAATGATAATAATAATAGATCACAAACAGAAACAACAAGTGCAGGTTATGTCAAAAATATGACGAGACAATAGACCACATTATATCAGGGAACATCACATATCACAGAACACAATATCGGCACAAGGACAGTACATAAACACATGATAGAGTGTGTGCTCAACTACGTGCACTTTAAAATACGCAAGGAAATGGTGTAAAGTAGGCATGAGCATGAACCAATACCAGTGGAAACAAGTAATGGAGGTAAGGTAACCATATTATGGAATCAACAACTGGAATTGACAGAACCATCCCTGGCAGTAAACTGGACAACATAATCCGTGATAATGAAAAAGGAACACGTCTGTTAATAGACACTGCAGTTTTTCGGTCATAAAAATGTGATCAAGAATGAAGCCGAATATAAAGACCAATAGAAATACAGCGCATGTTGAAAGGAAAAACAAAAGTGATACCAGTAATAATGGGGACAACTGGAATCATCTGAAAATCATTCAGAAAGTACCAGACGACGCCGGGCACGCGTTGGCGCAGTTGGTTGAAGCGCTACGCTACAAGAGGGTTCGATTTCTGATCGTGTCATTGGAATTTTTGAGTGACATAATCCTTCCGGCCGCACTCAACCTTTAGCAGAAATGAGTACCAGGAATATTTCGTGGGGGTAAAGGCAGCCGGTGCGTGGGGCTGACAACCTAGTACCTTCGTGTGCTGATTGTCTTGAAATCTGGGAGCCTGAACTTCCTGGAACCCTCAGGGCCTGTCCAGGGATTTCTTTACCTTTTACGTACCTCGAAAGCACAACATCAAGAACTTCAGAAAACGACCATATTGGGCACTGAACATATATTTCAAAGTAAAAAACGTGTATCGCGTGAAATAAACATTGCATGTACCATAAATTGTAACCACAGAATATCTGCCATAAAGGCGATAGCAAATAATAATAATAATAACAACAACAACAATAATAATAATAATAATAATAATAATAATAATACCTTTCAACCTACCTGACATAACTCTCACGAACAAGAAAACAAAAAATGCCTTCCTAATAGACATAGCTATTCCAAATACACACAATCTCGCCGAAACAATAACAGAGAAACAAAAGAAATACCAAGAACTGGCGAACGAAATACGTATTATGTGGAAGCAGGATGCAGTACAAGTGGTCCCGATAGTAATTTCAGCTACGGGAATAATTCCAAAGTCACTGTCATAAAGTTTAAAGAGACTTAACCTGCACCCAAACACATATATACAAATGCAAAAAGTGGTAATTCTTGGCACATGTTCAATTGTAAGAAATTTCCTAAATTACACATAAGACCACCGAGCCTAATCCTGTTGATGATACATCCCAGGATAGGTGAATATTTCCCAGCTGAATCTGAGAAGTGATAAATTAGGATAATAATAATAATAATAATTGGACCTAGTAATGTATGCAGTAGGAGAGTGCGCTTATGAGTTGTGCTCGGGCTAGCGTATTTTCTTGCAGGACCGGACGTGAACTGGGGTGAACATGAGATAAGCATTTATTAGGATTGTATGAGTGCAAAGTAAGTTATGCGAACGAGCGGCTGGTGTCTTCGGCCAGAGGACAGCTGTGCTGTTACGTGTACCTTGGTTCGTGTCTGCGGTCAGAATGGTAATGAAGAGAACGGATCGGAAGTAGTACGGAAGAAAGCGAGGCATGTTATGCGGTGCTGTATTCCGACATTATTTGGGGTGGGGACTGACAGTAACCGCGAGCTATTTTTCACGGTGTGAAGTGTCTATTTTACTCGAGGAAAGCCTGATCCCCACTCTGGGTACGCCTATGGTCCGCTCACGGTCAGGGAAAATATTATTCCTTGCCTGCAGTTAAATGCATCTGTTCGTCCCCGTACCGTGCCTTGAACGCTGACACTGTGTTCCAACACAGTGAAGAATATTTGATCGGCTCTTGACTGGGAAGTGGCAGTCCTCATAGTGTGAGTCGGGCCAAACGCTCATACCTTCCCCGTACTTCCCTGAAGTCCCAACCGGTCATGTAGCCATTTTGCGTAGGTGCATATTTGGTGGTTGTAACACTACCTTCAAGCGCTATGGCTTAGTTTGCGTAGCAGTGGACGTAGAGCGGGAAAGCTCCGAGAGCCGTATTCCTCAACATGCTTGGGATCCCACCCTCTCCTGTGGCCTGAATACAGTACTTTTGGCACCATTTGACCAGCCTTGTTACTAGAATTCTTAATTGAAAGATCTCTAAGATTCGCTGTACTTTCCTAAGCGAAGGCCTCTGTGTTATATGGATTTCAACGTTCGATCCGCGCTGATCACATAGGCTGAGGCCGACAGTTCTGTGTTGAATGCTGCAGGGACCGAGTTGCTTCGCGGAACCTCGTCGCGGCTACCCAGTAAGTCTACTCACATCAGTGCAGAATGACGACAATTTTTGCAGTGATTACGTTATTTTCCAAGGCGAAACAGCAGTAATTCACCGTAATCGAAGAAAAACACACAATTACTGCCAGTTGAACTTCGTCCTTTTTGTATGTACAACAGAGACGGTAAGCAGCGTCTCTCTTTCTGAAACCGCCTGTTTGCCCTGGCGTAGGACAGAAGCGTGGCTGCAGTGCTAGATGCCTGGACTTACCTCCACCAGACTACTCGATCTTGCTTCCTTCTTTTCATTTAGTAGATTTCATATTACAGTTGAACCCGGTTTTAATGACATCGGTTGAAGCGACACCTGGTCTATAGCGTCACTGGTTCTGCGGTACCAATTAATTCATCACTGTTAACCCTAATATTATACTCCTCGTTTATAACAACAATCGTTTATAACGACGCAAAATATTCGGTACCTTTCATGACGTTATAACCAATTTCGACTATAGAATTTTTGAAACAGGGCAGACGAACTGACTGTGCTTCGGATTCGCAGCTGCTTTCCTTAGAATGATTCGCAGAAACGTTTCACGTACCGGTACGTTAAAGGTATGTTTGAGTGCAATGGTCCTGCGAACGTGTATTCAACTGACTTTCTGAAAGTTAAACAAATGGTTCTAAATTGATTGGAAAACTTTCGTATATACGTGAGATATATATTGATTATGTTGAGAACATAGCAAAGGGGTGGAAACCGTACCCTTTTAAATGGGTAATTTAGATTTTGAAACATTCTGAGGGGACGGAAATCTCATTCAGTAGTGGAATGAAACAGTAATTAAACAAATTTTGACAAAAATGTCCAATTCGTATCCCAGATGCCACGTACAATGTATTGAATTTGTGTGTGCTCATATGCCAGGAACTTTCGTCCAGGGTGCAGACCAGTAATGCATACGCACCCCTTCTGAACCGTTTCTGAGCCAGAGGACTACACGGGCAGATTACATGAAAGTTTACGTTCCTTTGCTCATGTTTACCTGAAGGTAGTGTTTTTTCAAGGGTGGGGATGAATATTTTTGCGATCGTAATATTTTCTGGTGTTCGTAAGAGGAAGTGAACTCAGGAAAATTAGAGTGATCTCAGGTTCCAGCCGCATTGTTTGTTAATGTAAGGACATTAAAAACTTTCCGCTGGGTAAAGGCTAATTAGAATTTCGAAACATGGTGTTTATAGGGTTCTGACCACGTTGTTTCTTAAATGGAAGACTTCATGATCTTGCCTTTGAGTAAATGACTGTATTATTGAAAGTTGTCTAAATGGAAGGCAGTTATTTTCAAAATACATTTTACCTTTTCCTTGGGTGAAAACCAAGCAAAGTCACGAAGCGTGGAGTATATCGGAGTCTGGCCAGGTTGTTTTTTGAAAGACTGTGACCTTTCCTCTGGGTAAATGTACATGTTAGAAGTTGTCTAACCAGAAGGCAGTTATTTACATAACGTTTTGTGCCTCCCTTGAAATTACTTGCCGCGTGTAGTGAGTGACTAATTAATAGCGTATTACGTAGGAATCCGTACAATTTGCATACAACTACACTTCTGCGAAAATGTAGGTTATAAAGTCAACCGAAAGGCTCGGTTGACCTTGAAGCTATCACTTGGCTGTCTTGAAGATTCGCTGTGCCTCTGTGCTGTGGACTGTGTCTTGGCAGTCCCTTTGTGCTGATTAATTTACGGCACTTTACTGTGCACCGGTAAGAGAATACTAAACCGTTACTGTAGTACTGTTAATTTGTACATTTGTACGTAGGGTTAGTGCCAGTGACGTCACAAATGCTTTTTGTCATGCCCGTATTTCGAATTGACTGTCAACAAAACTACTTCCACCGCTGAATATGCAAAATTTGTTTCGGAAAACCAGACTGCGTGATTGGAAGTTGGATAAAACATTCAAACCTTAACACATTGCTACTTAATGACTTCCTTGTCCGGAAGAAGCTAGTCTTAGATGTTACTTTTATAGTTCAGTGGGTTTCCAGAGTTAAGTCGCATTAAGAGAAGTCCTGAGTTGCGTGTCGGCGGCAGAGGGTAATGAAGCGAACTTCGTTGTGCACTGTAACACGCAGACATGACAAGCGCGTGTTTGGAGTTACGTGCTTGCTCACTTTATACCCAGCGCGAAATTAACTATTACCAAATGCCGGAAGGAAGTGAATAAAGCTTCCAATGAAGTATACGCCAAACAGCGTATTCATAAACTTTTAAAATGAAATTTGAAATAGCGTGCTTTTCTTGGTTCTTCTGAAATAGCAGTAGGTGGTAAGTGCAGTCCCGAATTGTGGGAGTCTGACTCACAGTGTGTCAGCATTTGCGTTTCCTGTGCTGGAGGTTTCATGGCTTTGGCTGCTCTTGCGGTCTGGTTCGTGGACCGTTCGTTGCTGAAAACTGTTGCAGTATCTCCATGTGACAATGCAAGTGACGGTGAAAATGTCCGTCTCTTGCGATAATACACCGCGTAGATTGCTATATAGGTACCAACGTTTCCGAGCAGCGTGCTACTTCCATCTTCAGGGCATTCTTACCCCTAGAATATGAAGATTTTCTGCACAGCACTTTGACGTCGGGTTTACACAGTTCGGGAGTCGTGCTGCTTATCACTTTGTACTGTTGCTGAAGATTCAGTGACTGCAGTTCGGGACTACCTGAAGACTGCGACATGACGCTTGTCCAAAACAGTGGCACCTGCATGCCAGTCGGAACAGCGTCTTGTTCCGGAGGGCGGGGATCTTCAGTACCACTGTGAGCGTTTCGGCTGTCTGAAATGATGATGATTTCCCGTGATTGTTGTGGATAAGTAAAGTGTCTGGACCCCAAGTCTGCGCAGTGATCATTGTGTCAGTGTATCACCGATTCAGGCAGTGGGTGGCATTGCTGGCGGGGCGGCGGGTGGTGGGGTCTCAGCTCCGTAAGTCGAGGTCAGAGGTTTGAAGGGCCTATATATTCAGTAAAATTGTTCTGAAGTTAGTCAGATATTTATGTGTATCTCCCCTCCCCCCTGCAGACGAGAGAGAGGGAGGGGCTAAATTGAAGTAAGATTACATAAGGTGGTATCAAAACCGGCCTCTGCAATGTGGAAGTGTTGTGGGGTTTTAAGGAAATAAGATAAAAATAGAATATAAGCAGCGCAAATGCGCTTTCTCAGAAAACTAATGGTCGTCTGTAGGATGGATCACATTAGAAGTGAGAAAATAAACCGAGCAGCTAGGGACTGCAAGTGTGGTGGAAGAAATACAAAGTTAGCAGATGGCGTGGAGAGCGCTTGTCGACCTGTGTAGGATCACCGTGTTACCGAGGAAAATGCAGGACTGTAAACAAACAAGCAGCCGGCTTCCGTTGGGAACACCTAGCAAAAGGTGGAGAGAGCAATTTCGGGCTGCTGGTCGATAGGCCCAATAAGTGTTAGGTTGTGACAGGCGAGAGTAGGTTAGGTTAGGTTAGGGTACCGTAATTTAGTCTATTAAATTGACATCACTGCTGTATTTAGTAATTGTATACCGTAACTAGTTGGACCGTCCAATACAGTATTTGTTAAAACCGGAATAACTGTGTTTAAAGTCATGTTCAACGTACGTGTTTTGGTAAAGCACTTGCGCAACTGCAGGGGTGTATATTATTATGACGAAAGATGCTGTACATTAGTCAGTGTGTACATGTAGGCCTACATGTCAGAGATTGGAGGGATAATGTTAGGAATAATGTGGTAATTTGTGTGTATTCAGTTATTAGATCTGAGTGTTTTTATCGCAGTGTTATGCTGAAGTACTTTTTAATGACCTACGCCCATGAAGATGACACATGTGCCTTACCAAAATATGCAGGGTGCAACTGACTCTAATCGTAATTGTGTAAGAAATTTTGTATGTGATGGTTTTATATTTTTTACTTGCAGCTTGGACTAGTTGAGCATCCTGTTTAACATTAGGTGAACGTTTTGAATTTTCATTATAGTTAACATCCGTCAACCAGGAATTCTAATTTTTATTATAGTTTGTTACAAAATAAATAAGGTTAAAGTGTAAACCCAACAGAAAGTTAAATTGCTTACTGGAGAGAAGCAGCTTGCCTCCATAAGGATGCAATGTGTAATATGTGTGACAACCTCAACTTCAGATTTGAGATTTCCTATTGAGGTCATTGTGAGGGTAACTTCACCATATTTTTCTTCAGCACTGCTAGAGATGGGGAGTGTCTTTATGTGCAGGCATTTATCTGAATTGTTACATAAGTAGTACATGCTGTACACCATTGGCTGCTGTTAAAAAAATTCGGATGAATATACTTCAGGTTATGGATGTATTATGTATATATAAAACAAAACTCATTTCATATTATTTTTATGAGGGGTTTACTTGGCCTTAATACTATTTTGTGAGGAAAAACAAACCAGTGAAGACATGAAGTGGGTTATATTAGCTCCAAACATTGTCCTTTTCTAAAGACAGTGATAATTCTTCAGTTCTTTTCTGTTTTTCTCTTGTTACTTCTTGGCTCTGTGGTGTTCTGAGAACCCTGGCTCTCTCACCACCAGATGCTTGTTCTTTTGTAGTTTAGTTTATATTTCGTCCCAAAAATTATTATGGAATGATAATGGACAAAACGTCAACAGAGTAATTACAGTAAAAGTACAATAATTACAATAAGAGGAAACACACCTTTTTGTCCAACATTTTACTTTCAGTTCTCATAGATCATTCTGGCTTCCATCCATTGCAGTCAGGGCTTTGCCAGTCTCTAGTAGCTGGCTTGCTTTCAAAGCTTTTCTTTGCCACTCTTTTTGGACCCATTCAAAATCACATGCCCCAGCTGCTCCAACATATTCATTTTACTGTTTGCCACCAGATCAGGGGTTTTATTCACCTGTGCTGTTCGTTACATTATAAAAGTTCCACACTTCCTTTTGCCTTCTTTTCATTAAAAAAATGTTTACTTCAGAAACATATTTCCTCCTCCAAAGTCTTAGTGCTGTCTCACCTTAATGATCGTTTGCATTTAATTGCATTTTTGTGTGTCTGATTTCATTGTAGCTGTAGTTTACTCTTCTTCAACTGTCTTACGGCTCTCATAAGAGCTATCATTTCTTCACTGTCTTCGCAGCTGAGTCCATTATGTTTTAAGCATACTGCCAGTTGTCTTCATCATAATTCCCCTGTCATCAACCTCTGAATCAGTGTGGCATTTCAGATGTTTTTGAGCAACATGGAATATTTCCTTTTGGTAGGTTACTAACGTTCCGCAAGGCAAGTCCAGTAGTGGGGCTGCCACCTCAGAGCCTCTGGATGAGCATATAGTACAGAATTTTGTGTGTACTTTGTTGGTCAGTTACACTGCTGAGACCTGGTTCCCTCCTCTTTTCTCATTTGTGCTTTGGACCAGCTATGGCACAGGAAAATGTACCCACAAAGTCAGTCAGAGTGATTCAAAACCTTTATCAAAATTCAAAAATGATGATCATGAATTAATAGACCCCATTAATACAAACAAAGGCACAAGACAAGGATATGGTCTTTTGCTGTTTCTTTTTAGTGAACAAAGTTGCGAAAGAATGGAAACAGTCTGCAACGATTGGAGTCAGACTTTACAAATAATGAAGTATTCCAAATTGTAGTCTATGTTGATGGTCAGTATTAATTACTAAATCAGAAGAAGAGACACAACTAGCAGCATTTCAGTTAAATAAGGTTGCAAAAAAAATATGGGATGAAAATTTCAGTTGCTAAAACTAAGGCAGTGGGAGTATGTGGGAGAAACTTACCAAGTGTAAAAAGTATAGATATTCTGTGGTAGGTTTTATCATGTTCATGACAGAAGGACTCCTTACTTTTATACTTTTGTGATACTTTTCTTTATGCTGGTGCTTGTGTATATATTAGTTGAGTATTGTTAAACTTTTCTGTTAGTCATCGTAAGATGCACAGTGTTTCTGAGACTGGCTCAGAGCCAGTGACCACGTGTTTATGTTTCTTATTAACCAAGACTCCTTTGTGGAAAGTATTATGCATACATCCCTTATAAAATGTAAACTTTTCTGTATACTTTATTTCTCCATTGTTCCATCTAATCTTGAACTACTGCAGCAGTGTATAGTGTATCTAGAATTCCAATTTTAATTGTCATAATATACTGTCGTGTATATAAAAGCACATTCCTAGTAATGACCTTTTCTGGATTGTTTCTTAAAATTATGCTAAAATTATATGTCTGGGGTTTTATTATTAGGTTCAGTATCCTATGTTGTTTGCTAGAGTTGGGTGGGTAGCTGCACACCCTACCTGGACAATCAGGGGTTGCCTTGTACTTGTCTAGCATGGTTGACCATGCCAGGTAGGATGGCTGTCCTGGTGCATAGGTCATTCAAATCTACCCATCATGTTAAGGCAGTAGCCCAGTGAGGAGGCTTTTCAGGGACCTGTTTAACAGTCATGCATTTTGCTCCAAGTGAGCAGTGCAGTGAAATGTCATTTCTGCTAACCCAGCATGTAGATGTATATGAGGTGACTAAGGCACATGATGTTACCTGCCACTGTGCTGTGATACTCTTATTAAAGTTGTTGGCATGAAAATCTCATTCCCTAATGGGTTGTTGTCATGTCGTATCTGGTCCCTTTTTAAGGCCTCATGAAATTCTTAGCATGTGCCATTTTATGGAGGTATATTTAGGTACCAAACAATCATAAATTAAGTAATTTTACCCTTTAATGCCCATGGTAACTGTGCCCTGCCTGCTGTACCTTATGAAACCTCTGCCATTTTTCCCACACTTACTGTTTGTATTATATTATTGTCACAAAAGATACGGATTATTTATGTGGACGGCACTAACTGGTTTGTCATACAGTTGATGTGGTCTGTGTTCTTTGTTGTTGGATCTTAATGATTATTACTTTCTTCCTTGCAGCGAGTTCCACCGCTTCGGATAGATGATTTGATTGAAGACTTGAAGGATGGAACCAAACTACTTGCCTTGCTGGAAGTCTTGTCAGGTGAAAAATTGGTGAGTCCATAATTAAACAACCAAGAGGTCAAGGTATTTGTTCTTCTGAGATGTTACATGATGTAGATTGGTACTTGGTTGCTGATGTTTTGTGACACCATATTGGCCCATCTTCAAGGATCAAGCAGTCCAAGAAGCAGCATTGTTCTTGGACTGCTTGTCCCTTGAAGATGGAGCTGATAGGTTGTTGCAAAATGCTGGTTACCAACTACCAACCTATGCCACATGATGCCCCAGAATAGTGAAGCCCTCAATGCACTGTGGCAGAAGCCTGAAATGTACTACTGCTATTAGTATAATTATTAAAACTGTTGTCCAGCCTGTGGGATCCTACCTTCACATCATGTTTCATTAAACAGTTGCTGACTCTCATTCTGTTGCTAGTAAGAAAGCATCTTGAAACTTAGCCTTTTAGTTTGTCATGTAACTACATGGTGATTATTTATTTACTGACTAGTCTGCTGGTGCCTGGCGACATGGGCAGGCTAGGGACACCCATTTACGTGTTTACCGTGGAAACCCCGCGACACGTGGAGGCAAGGCACAATTCATGTACGCAGTTACTATGGAAAGTCCACGACCCAAGCAGCGAAGACACACCCATTTACTTAGTTACATTTGAAACCTCGCCACCCGTGGGGGCGAGAAACACTTCATGTAAGCAGTTACTGTGGAAACCTCGCAACCCGTGGGGGCAAGGAACACTTCATGTGCGCAGTTACTGTGGAAACCCCGCGATCCGAGCAAGTAACATTTGAAACCACGCGACTCATGGGCGCAAGGAACACTTCATGTACGCAGTTACTGCGGAAACCCCGCGACCCGAGCAGGAAAGGCACACACATTTACTTTGTTACATCTCAAACCTCGCGACCTATGGAGGCAAGGCACAATTCATGTACGCAGTCACTGTGTAATCACCGCGATCCAGGCAGGCAAGGCACACCCATTTCGGTAGTTACCCCGGAAAACTCGCGATACGGGTAGGCAAAGCTCACTCATTTACGTTGTTACCATGGAAACCTGACGAATGTATATGCTTGTGTATTATAATTTCATAGTAGTGCCCGCAGTTATCGTGAAAAACCAGACGTGTATGTATGTATATGTATGTATGTATGTATGTATGTATGTATGTATGTATGTATGTATGTATGTATGTATGTATGTATGTATGTATGTATGTATGTGTGTGTGCGCGCGCGCGCGCGCGTGCGTACGTACGTACGTACGTACGTACGTACATACATACATACATACATACATACATACATACACATACATACACACACACACATACACACACACATACATACACACACATACATACACACATACATACATACATACATACACACATACATACATACAAACATACACAAACAAACAAACAAACAAACAAAATAAATAAATAAATAAATTAGTGCCCGGCGATCATTTGCGTAGTTAAAGTGGGAACCTCAATTAGTCGTGTCACATACCATCCGAGCGTCCGTGAAACTAAATTCTGTGCCTTGTCTTTTCCTGCCATCTGGTGGTGGTCCGTGTAACTCCAATGTGGAAGTGTGACAGAGACTGACAGTGCTACAGTGTATATAAGACGGGCTTAGTGCTCGCAGAAGGCAAAAGACTGAAGCATTTGAAGGAAAAGGCACACCATAAAATCCTGTACTGTGAGTTAAGTTTTTTTGTGGAGGACGGCCCTACAACAGACGCTACGGACGCACCGCAACCGCAAGGCGTTCGGTGCAACCTTACGATGAAGACGATGATGATGATGATTATTTTTGTCCTTTTCCTAGTAATGGAGCACCGGTGGAATGAAATTGACAGGGAAGACATAAATACTCGCGGAAAAAACTGTCCCAATGCCACTTTGTCCACCACAAATCCAACATGGACTGACCTGGGATCGAACCCGTGCCTCCGCGGTGGGAGGCTGGAAGCTAACCGCCTGAGCCATGGCACGGCCTTAAATCATAAGTTACACCAAAGAGCAAATTGTTTACGAATATTTCTTTGCTATTTTATATCTTTGTGATTAACCATTAAAAGACTGAGATTATACCGAATTTTATATTACAGGCTAAGTTCGTACCGCTCAGTAAATACACTTCGCCTGGGTTTTAAAAATCAATCAGTTAATGCTGCATAGGAAAATAACAGTTTTTTGTTCCGAGATCCGTGCAAAACATGTAAATAAAGCTGAATTATATTACAGGCTCAATTCGTACCGCGCAGTAAACACACCCCGACAGGGTTTTAAAAATCAGTCACTTAATGCTGTGTGGGGGAAACAAACGAAGGTTGTTCCGAGATCCATACAAAACACGTAAAGCTGAATCATATTACAGGTCGTACCGCGCAGAAAACTCAGGTCTCTGTATTTACATCTCCTGATATCTAGTGATGGTCTATGGAACTCCAGCGTTCTCATAGTTCTCTTGCCATCTGGCGGTGGTCCGCAGAACTCCAAGCGTCACATTGCTACTCGTCTTACTGAATTTTATATAAGATAAGTCAGTCAAAAGTTTTAATGGCGGTTGTGTTTGTTTCTTAGTTGAGTCTTGAACTGATTATTGGAATTGTGATACTGATGAAGGAGTTGAATCGTGCTCAAAACAGGATATGGCATTAGTTGAGAATGATGATTATGGTGACAGAATTGAGCCCTGACCATTCACCACTTACTGTTAGTGGTGCACATTGATAGTCATGATGGAATTGAAAACCGTGGTGGTACTTTACAGTTTCTGATATGTAATATGTAACTGTCATGAACATGTTCTGTTTGTATTTCTTTAGTCACATCATATTATTTATTTCAGCCAGTAGAGAGAGGACGCAATGTAAAGAGGCCACACTTTCTTAGCAATGCCAACACTGCACTTCAGTTCCTACAGAGCAAAAAGGTAAAAGTCTCTTCTCATTTATGAGTACATGAAGTTAAAGTGATTTTATTACTTATAAACTTACGTACATAAAATTCTTTCATCTATTCCAGGCTTCTCCATCTCTGGTGTGGTGGTTAAGCAATTGTATTTAGGTTTTAATAGGACAAAATGGTTTATGTTCACACCTGTGTTATTACTTTACAGCTGTTCATGCATGCAGCAGTCACTGTGCAGCATTGTAGTGGTAAATAATAGCAAATTTTCAAATGGGACTCTGTATTCAAAGACTGTCATAATAAATAATCAGGTCCTTCATTAAGTACAATATATTTCAACAAAAATTCAGGCAAACAAAAGGCCCTTGTGGTATCTTCTGCTTTTGCTCAGCGAGAATATGGAGTGCCTGTATTTAGAAGTACTGTTTGGCGGCCGTCTCTGGGCAGTGATCCGTAAATGCAAACTGAGGAAATGTGTGTGTGTGTGTGTGTGTGTGTGTGTGTGCGCGTGCGCGCGCGCGCGTGTGCGTGTGCGTGTGTGAGAGAGAGAGAGAGTGAGTGAGTGAGTGAGACCTGAAACCCTTCTAAGGCCAAGAATCTGAAGGTGAAATTCACAAATTGGACTATACCAGTGCACATTATATCTATAGTATAGATTCTGGATAAGTGAGGAAATTATGTGCACAGGTCGTTAGTTCTGTAAATAATGAAAACCAAGTTATCTTTCATCTCATGTCTAATAGACTACTTAAATTTAGAGCGCCATTTACACAACAGTACATTAATTTTAATGTGTGTTTCCTGAGAAGAATAATGAAGTTAACCATACTAAAAAACTTGGACTTCTGAATAAACAGATAAAGCCTGTGTGCTTGCAGCACATGCTTGCTCTTGTTATGCAGTAATTGGCACATCAATAGACCCAAGGGGGCAGGGAGGGGAGGGGGCTGAAACCCAGCAGCCACCCGGAATTGAAATTTAAAAAAACACAGATTTTGTAAACATGATGGTGTCAAGGTTTTATGCCATTTATGCTTCAGCCTAGATCAGCCACTGAAATTGGCTGGTGACTAGTACACTGGAATACTGAAAAATATAATAATAACGTATGAATATGTAGATATTTTCTTTCTGTTCCAGTTTTAATTTTCCCTCTAACCTAACTAGACATCAGCCTGGAGATTTTGACATGCTTTTCATAACATAATTTTTAAAATCAAACATAAATTATATAGGGCCTCAGGGTCAGCCCCCCACCAAAGAAAATTATTGGGTGCGCCTGTGAATTGACAGTAAAAGCAAAGTAGTACTAGCATGAATCATATTGCTGCCTCTGATACGCAGTAACCATAGGAACCAGTGACCTGTAGTGGTCATGCTGGCCACAGTGGTGTGTATTGTTACTCCCACCTCACAAGTTTTTACAGCCAGCATGTTTTTACTGCTGCTTATAGGAAATTAAAACTCATGAGAGTAGGTAGCATTCAGTGGCATTATTTGTACCATATTTCTTTAAAATTGATCAATTGGTTTAAAAGTTGAAAGGGATACGCACATATTCAGACAGCATGGTGAGGGCCTAAGCATATATTTTAGAGAAGGAAAGTTTGCTACTAATTAAAAGTTGGCTGATGAACTGTTGGAACTGTTTCAGATTAAACTTGTCAATATCAACTCATCTGATCTGGTTGATGGTAGACCTCCAGTTGTTTTGGGTCTCATTTGGACCATTATCCTGTACTTCCAGGTATGAATTCCAAATGAAAATATTTCAGAATATTCATGGGTTTGCTGTTTACTATAGTATGTTCACTTAATTAGGTGATAAATATAGTGAGAAGTAATGATAACATTGTTCATTTATTGGGTGACTGGACAAAAAGTGAAGTAACTTTGCATATAAATTATCTGCCAGTTAATAGACTGACTGACTGACTGACTGACTGACTGACTGACTGACTGACTGACTGACTGACTAACACCATGGAGCAGAGTCTTTTCTGAGGAGCTGGCAGGTCCTCAGCTTGTCAGGAAATTCCTTGCATGTTATGGAACCCGAAGGTTCATTATTACCACATTCACAAGAGTCTGCCTCCTGTTCCTATCCAGACCCACATCAATCCAGTCCATGCCCCCTCAATCCGACTTCTTGAAGATCCATTTTAATATTATCCTACCATGTATGTGTAGGTCTCTTTCCCTTAGGTCTCCTCACTAAAATCCTGTATGCCCCTCTCCTGTCCTGCATACCTGCTAGATGCCCTGCCCATCTTATTTGTCTGGATGTGATCACCTGTATAATATTTGGTGAGGAGTACAGATCATAAAGCTCCTCACTATGTAGTCTTCTCCGCTCCTTTGTTCTCTCATCCTTCTTAGGCCCAAATACCCTCCTCAGTACCCTATTCTCGAAAACCTTTGCCTACATTCCTCCCTGGGTGTGAAATGCACTGATGAAGGTAGCTCTTGTTTTATGCCTTTCCACTTCAACACCCTTGACAGTTTGCACTAATTCTTAATTTATGTCCCCTCATTTTCACTTTAATGCCCTTTGGCTAGCTGTGCACTAGAATGCTGCTAAGAGTATAAGAAACTTGTCGCATGGAACAGGGCTGGAAGGCAGTGCACTCACTGTAACTGCCTGTCTGTCAGTCAGTCAGTCAGTCAGTCAGTCAGTCAGTGTGTGCTTGCCATTTGGTTCAGCTTGATATTCTTTTGTGCATTTATTTGCCTTTATATGTTTCTTATTAAATTAATAGGAAACATAAATCTACATCCCTTAGTGCAATCCCAATAAAAAACAGCAAAACGCAATCTGCGTCGAAGAGAAATTAGACCTAATAAATTTGCTTGAGAAAAGTGAGTGCATTGCTAATACCTGTACGTACAGTTCATGATAATGGTGAGAACATTAAAGAAAGTGCAAACAGAACCTCCTGCTCGTGTACCTCTTGAACACAGCCATCATCACTCTGTGTGCCTCATCATTATCTGACCCAGTTAACTCATCCATCTCTCTCAACTCTAATACGGCTACCACAAGCACCACCAACTTCCTCAAGCCATCTCATTAAGTATATTAATACTTGTATTAATAAGTGTGGGCAAGTTGGTTATGACTGCTTTCCAGTTGGCATCGAGAAACATTAATATTAAATGTTTATTTCCATATTAATAGCAGTAACACAATAATATGGTAAGTATATGTGTATGTACTTTACGTGAAGAGGCTGTCATTGGTGTGATTTCCTCTTACCTTTACTTGCTCCATTCTTTCTAATGTGGACAACATGTTTGATTTATGCCCACTTTTACAGAAACACAACTGGGGCATAAGACAAGGGCTACCTGTACACCATTTTAATAAACCGTATGATCAGGACATAATGTTGTGAACCTCCTCTAAAAACATTTTTACAGTGGCAGCCCAACATTGGAGTTGCTGTTTAACTAGCTGTAGATTGCACAGGAGTATAAATATGCTTATTACTAATTAACGTTGCATATATAAAACATGTTATTTTTCCAACACAAGCTACGGTACAAGGAATTTAAGGGGGTGAGTTTGTTGTTATGTTTTGTGTGTGTTGTCTTACAGTGCTTGACTGTGTGTAATACAACAGTCATGTGTTTTTGACACATTTTTATAACACTAAAAAATTGGATGACCTAAATTGTGCAACTTTATAGTATATCATATTTTAAGGTGGTACATCCCCAGTATGTAATCAGTTTTCATGTATTTTAAAATTCAGTAAAACATGATGTATAATATAACACAGTACCCTTCTTGGATCAAATTATATCATTTTATGTTAAATAGTGTGGAGTTTCACACACAGCATATTTATACATTTCCTTTAATTCTCAGAACAAACACCAAGTGTTTTCTTGAGTATTAGTAAAGGACTGATCTTTGTGATGCATACAAGATGTGTTTTCTCTGGTAAGAACAGACTTTAAATTAGCTTCTAGATAAGCGTCAGTCTATAAAGGGTTGACAGCTTGCTGTTACTGGTGGATAGAAGGACAAGTATTAATAGGATAAATAAAATATTGGAGTAGAAAGTTTTATCAAGGAGACTGCACTGTCTGAAAGGCATACTGTTAGGAGATACTGAACTCTGGACTCGCTGGTTCCACATCTGGTTGGCATATTGATGTGTGTTGGAGTTTTCTGTGTTCTGTTGTTCCTGGATAGAGGCTTGCAGTAACAATCACCATGCAAGAGCTTGTACCAAATGCGTGAATGGCTGCTTTAAAATTGCATTAATGGGTACATACGTACATACATACATACATACATACATACATATATACATACATACATACATACATACGCACGCGCACATATATGTGCGCATACATGCATACATACAAATGCATGCACACACATACTTACACGTGCATGTGCGTGTGCAGACTCTCTCTCTTGCTCTCTGTCACTTCCTGAGTTAGGAATTTCACATTCTGCAATTTCGGACTTACATAATTTTAAAGAAATTGAAATAATAATACTTTGAAATGTATTCTGTGAGATGAAGGCGGCAGAAGAATACTGCTGGGTGATAACGTGGACAGTGGGGATGTCATGCTGCAGGCAATCAGGTTTTGGTGTGTTGGCGTGTGGATTTTAATTGGACTGCCTTGTGTATACATATATAATTGATTATACATACTCTCAGTTCTGACTCATGCAAAATTCTACTTGTGTTTGACCTTCTGGAACACAGTTGTTGTGTAAGTCAGGGAGTATCTGTACATATGTACGTAGTACACACATGCGTGCACGCACGCATGCATACACACACACACAGGTGTATATATGTGTACGTGCGTATATACATGCATCCACACATATATGCATGGACACATATGTATAACATGCATGCATGCATGTGTGAGTGCATGATGCATATGTATTGGGCTAAACTTTGCAAAGTTTTGAGTACGAAACCATCAACATGTTTTGGCTGCACATGGTTCTAGCTGGTGAGAAGTGACAAAATGGCCAGGATTGACTTCATGGAACCAAAGTTGTTATCTTGTTGGTTTTCTTATTATGTTACCATTATCCTGTTTTTGTCAAAGCACACAATTACCTTGCATGTGTGAAAACTCTTTGATGATTTAGTCATATATGAAAACATCGCAGGTTTGAAATTAACTGTTCCTGTATAATTGTGTGCTTTGACAGAAATGAGAAACCTGTACTTCGTTAATGGCTCTTACTTCTGTGTTACTCCATTTTCTTCCTTGTACATTTTTTAATCCTCTCTTTAATTGGTGCACATCCCTACATTATTGAGTAATTTCAGCTATGGGAAGAGATCCTCCCTCATCCAACCACTGAACTGAATTACTTCTTCCATTAAGACATTGTATTGACCTTAATCCTCCAGCAGCACATTAGACTTTCATAATAAACGATTCCTATCTGTAGTTACTGTTTCAGCAGAATACCGCTGAATTTATCCAGCCACTATTAAACATTTTGACTAATGCTGTCAGCACTGAAAATGTGTTTAGCAGAGCTGGAGACTACAGTATCTACCAAAGTAATGACTGAAGCAAGTTAGGTGCCACTGCCATTCACTGGAACACCACTGGCTTTTGTTTTCGTGACTGTAAGAATGAGTAGCTACGTGAGAACAGAATAGTGACAGAATTTCAACTTGTGCAATCTACGCTCGCACATGCATGCCCCCCCCCCCCCCCCCACACACACACACACACACACACACACACACACACACACACAAGAACGTAATTGTTTGCTTGGTGGTGTTTATTTTTTATGCTTTGGCTTTTGAAAATGAAATATATCAACCATTCAGAGGACCCAGCATATTCTGCCTTCCGTGGCTGTGATTAAAGACGGTGTGGAAGGGGATGGTTTAAAATCCTTAGTTTGTCTCCAGTGAGGTTTGTTTTTTCCAGAATAGTTTTGGTTTCACAATTCTCCTTGAAGTTGAACCAAGTTCCCAGTCTTCACCACTTTTATGGACATGATGCTATTTGATGTTGGAACCAGAGTTAATTTGAAGCATGCATTTCTAAATAAAAATTTATATTTTATTTACGTATAAGTACTTGTGTGTTTGCATGCGTCCATGTGTGTGTGGTTTTATGGCATGGTGCCTAATTAGGCACAAGGAAAATTTTTGAAATATAGTGTCATTAATTTTGTGTGACCTGTATCATTGTCATTTTCTGCTGCTATTCCATTTTGCTTTTTGAGTAGGGGTCTACACCTTCTCTTCAATATATTGCAGGCAATGCTGGGTTTGAATTCCTCATGTTTACAGAATTCTAGGTCATGGTATATTTCTGTTGGTTCCAGACTCTACATAGAGAATTCTCACCTAAGAGATTCCATAAATCTCGGTCCTCTGAATTTTGTTTATGAAAGTGTGTCTTTGAGAATGCAGGTATTTCGAGAAATGGTAGCATGTTGGTTCCTGTTATGAAGGTCAGTAGAGTAATAAACAAATGAAGCTCTCACACTAGCAACATTTTTATTTATTGAAATAGATTGAAGAAAACACGCGAGCACTTGAATCCTTGGGTCACACATTTGGTGGGAGTGCCAGCAGTTTGGAGAGCCTCGGGGCACGCTCATCTGAAGGGATAGTTGCTGAGGGAAAGAAGAAAGAGCCAGATGAAAGGAGAAGGCAGGGTGCTAGGAGAGCAATGTTGCAGTGGGTCACAAATACACTCCCCAAGTAAGATATTGTGGACAGTTACTATCATCAACTTTTGACTGGAAGGTGTTTGATTCAGCTATAATTCAGGCATGAATTACACATAGTGGAACTTACTTGTATTTAAAATTTAAACTTGCTGTTTGATTTAAAGATCACATAGCAAGGAGTGAAGAGATTACCAAAGTAATGATTCTTCTTGGATGTACTCTGTGTCAGCTGGCAAATAGTCACTGATAAGTTGGATGGGCGTACTGTCTCCATCTGCGGTTGAAACATGCTGCAGCAATAAATACTCTTAGACAGTATAGTTGTGTTGATGGTATTTTATTCTTTTATCTTAAAGCATTCTTACATTTGGAGCTCATTTGTAAGTATTTAGTGGGATTCTTTCCTTTAACACGATATAATCTGATATTAAATATTGGTATATGTTGGTTTTTGTAGGGATCTTGGTATTGAAGTACGGGATTTTGGTGGCAGTTGGCGTGATGGTTTTGCATTCCTTGCCATTATTGATGCCATCAAGTCCAATTTAATCAATCTGGCAGCAATGCAGCAAGCATCTAATAAGACTCGTCTAGAAACAGCATTCAGTGTGGCTGAGCGTGAGCTTGGCATTGCTCGACTTCTTGACCCAGAGGATGTTGATGTGCAGCAGCCTGATGAGAAGTCCATCATGACATATGTTGCTCAGTTTCTGCACAGATATCCTGAACCCAGGGTTGGTTCTATCATATTAAGTAACTGAGTCTTACAAAGCTTATACTCGAGGAGCTTTTAAGTTTAAGCATCCTCATTTCGTAATCTGTATGTAATGACACATGTGAAGGTGTCTTAACCCCTCGGTGATGCTGGGGTTTGAATTCCAACTGCTGCCAAGGATGGAGGGGTTTTAAATTTGTAATATTCTTAAATGCATTCACTACCATATAGTGCACTGAAGCCAGCCATTGAGGAATTAGAGGTCCATAGAGTGCACTGAGTTTGCCATTTAAGGTTTAAGCTTTAGTTACTAGTCTTACACTATTACGTAATGTTACAATGATAATACAGCATTTAGTGTATAAAATTCAAGTTTAGATGTATTATTGCTCGATTTGTAATGAAGCACAGCATTTTCATTTCTGAGCTTGAGTACTTTGACAGTATTTGATTTATTACAATAAATTCGTTTACATTATTATATTACATTATTTTTATCATTAACATTAATGAAATTACATTCTGGTTTTGTATTTGTTGTAATGTATTGGAATGAAATGCTTGTGAATTTAAGAGGCTGTAAATAGTATTTCTAGGAACTGTGCGAACTTGTAAGAAAAGACTTGTAATTTCTGGCATAAATTGTGAATCATTTGATGGTAATTTGTGACTTCTTACGACATAGATCAAGATTGTGCTTCATTCAGGCCATATGTTTATGGGAATCTCCTGGATATTCATGATTTAATACTTGATGAGTGAGACATTTTGGTGGAGGTTTATCATGATTTTAGGAAAATTATGGAATGATTTCTCTAACTGGTCTGTTTCATTCTGATTTTTATAGTCTTTACAGTCACCAATAAAGGAGGTACTCAATAAAACGGAAACAGACATGTTGTTTTGAAATGTGACTTGAGCTCTATTGTGGATCAAGTACCTAAATACTCTTAACTGGCAAAACCACAGTAGAAATTTTTCAAGAAATGTACATAAAATTGTAACTGAAATATAATGAAGCTAATTTAATTTTAATTTGAATATAATTAAAACAGTTGATGACTTCTCTTAATTACAGGCTGCAGATGACTCAACTACTTTGGCTGCAATTGAAGCTGAATATAATGAACTGATATCATGGCTGCTTAAGAAGACTCAGTATTTAGAACATCTTCAGCAAACAAATTCTTTGTCTGTGGTTTACTCTGTAAGTATATGGTGCGGTGCTGTAGGCCTATGTAACCAGTTCACAGCCTACATAATGCTTGACTGCTACTGAACTGTTCTGAGTAATGCCACTTTGAGTGAGTCTTATTTTATGATATAAACTTGGGGAAATGAAAATGAAAATGAAATATTTGTGGGTAGGTTTTAAGTCATGTATTAGCTACCTTACATAAGGGAATCTCATTCTGTTTGGAAGTGCCACATCTACATTTTGATATGTTATGTGAATATGATTGATGGATTCCTTATTTATGTATGGATTCTTTGCACATGTGAAAACTTGCACATAGTTTAAATTCTGTTTAGTTATTTTTATTTTGAGCTGGTTTATTTCCACATTCTAATGCAATACTGTGTTAGGTCTGCATGTAATGTGTGAGAAAAAAAAAATCCATGTCATGAAGCAATCTTACAGAGTACATGTGCTCTGCACTATGGTCCAGGAATGCCATAGCCTGCAAATACAAGTAAGGGTGTGTTGGTACAAGAAAGTATAAGGAGAAAGTCATGTTCAGGTGATAATGTCGTCTGGGGTTCCTTATGTGTTGTCATTGTGTGCTGAGGTAAAAAGTGTTTAATTGCTGTGCAGAAGAAGTACAAGTGATAGCCATTATGATGAATGAATCTCAGGTATCCAACAGGTTTTAAAGGTGGATATATTACTTTATTTATTGTAGGCTATACGTATGCAAATTATTCTTGAAAGGAAGAGTTCGTTGCAGAACCATATCACTGTCTTGTAAGGAGAACTGTGAATGGTAGAACTTGTGCTCCATGCAATAAAACCGTCACCATGTAAAAGGGGGGGGGGGGGAGAAAGGGGAAAAACCAACATGCGCAGTTTATTGTATGTTGTTTGTGTGATTTGGTTTATGGAATTCTGGGGATGAAGGTTTTTGTGATATGATTTATGAAATTACTGGGAAAGAAGCAGAGAGGAGATTTGACTTTGTGTATTTTATTTATGTATCAAAAACTTATTTCTTGGTGTTTGTAAACTTATGTTTTTAAAATACATTCAGTTTTACAGAGAATAGGGGTTGGAGAAAGAAAGCTGTGCATTGTACTTCATTTCATTGAGTCTTTGCTTTTAACTCACTCTGCTTTATTGGTGCAGAGTAGGAAAGAGGAGTTGTAGTCTTAGGCAGTTGAATTCCCAGTGTAGTTTGGAGGTCAGCAGAGTATGTTGGGATTATATCAGGCATCTGGGGGTGGGGTGGAAGTTTTATTTATCTGAAATTCACTTATATATCTTTAAATTTATCTGTGGATTAGGTATGGCAGTATGTAACATAAACTCAACATACCATTCTCTGTTGTTACTGTAGGATTACACAGCTTTCAGAGGTGCTGTTAATGAGAAAGCACAAGTATATGGGAAGCTGAAGAGAGTGATTGAGTCGCAAAGTATGGTCAGCATCACTGTAGAGTCGTGGCGTGAAATTGAGAGACTGTGGACAAAACTAGAAGCACAGGTATGACATGTTTTTCCATAATAATGATAACTGTTAATTTTAATTGTTCAGTGTGATGTGCAAGCTGCTGGTGACATTTATGAGACTGGTTAGATTGTGTGATAATGTGGCTGATCATTGGATGATATCTGGGCCAAATACCAGCTGAGGACGTTTCCTGCTCCAGTAGATGTTTTATGCTCCAGAATAGCACGTGGAGATAGAGTATAACTACTTTGTGCCTAACACTTTGCACTTTACTGTATACCAGAGTCTTGAAGCTTGTGGAACATGATGTTCAGAATTTTGATCTTTTATGATTCCCGAGTTTAATGCCCTTGTATAGATCTTTGTGATCGATTCCACTGAAACAGTAGGAGACTGTTGCTGGTGAGTTAGCTTCCCCTGCGCATCTGATACTGTGCTGATAACTATAATCTTAGTCAGGCTGTGTTATTAAATGAGGTTGATTTCTTTCATGATTTATGAATGGGACTTGCCTCCCATATGTAATGCATTCTGTTTCCAGAAAGGAATATTTTGTTCAAAACAATCTTTTATACTTTTCATGCTTTGATGTTATTCTATATTTCTCTTACCAGTATTCCATGAATTCTTGGTACCAAATAGTCTTCTTATATTGAAAAGGGTTTCTTATGTTTGTAATGGTTTTACGTTTCCCAGTTATTTATGAACATAGGGACTCTATATTGTCATCCTGTTAGCTGATTGAAAGCTAAAGAATTCTGTACTGTCGTTAAATAGCATTTAACTGTTTGACATGACGCATGATGTGTAATACTACTGAGCTATGTTTGATTGATATAGAAGTGCTGAAATCATAAAACCGAGCAGTTTTCCAGTATCTGATGAAAACTAACGAGACATTCTGGTGGTAGAAATTGAATAATCCTTTGAACAGTACAGAAACCTTCTGTTAGATCTTCACTTTTTAAAACCAATTCCTTCCTTCCCTATAAGAACAGGAAGAACATGTAGAAAGGACACAATATATGTCTTTCATAGGAGGGATTGGTATGGCCTGTATTTGTTACAAAGACACTGTGAAATGCTTCTTGCAGCTTCACCACTGGCTGTGGCTACTGGACTCAGGGCTGCCTGGTGATCTTGGTCAAGTAGGAGAGTGGCTAGGACGGGCAGAGGCTCTAATAGGTTCCGATGATATCCCTACTGTAATGAATGAAGAGACTGCCAGTATTATTAGCAGAAAACTGGAGGAACATAAGGTAAAACACACCTTTCAGTTGAGGATGAAATACGAACTTCACATATCAGGGGCATAAGGCACCAGTTAATCACAGTAAGCATACAGCATTCAGTTTGTGATGATGTTCATCCTTATAGTAAACTGTAATGTGTAACTTACATGCAGTAGTGTCATGAGATTCTGTAACGAAAGTGAATGAGCAGTGTATGACATGTAGGCTGTAACCTGTTCATGCTTGCTGAGACATGCATGGTTCCTGTACACAGAGAGTTTAGTTTCACTTACAGTTAATGGTGTGATAGATGCTTCAGGAGAGTGTAGTGTGCAGAATGTTATGAAGTGAGGAAGTGAAGCACTTCAAGCACTGGGCATACACAGGTGCACAAATCCTGGGTGCGAGATCACCTTGGCAGCTAACTTGTGTGGGGTGGCACAGAATATTTGTGGATTCTGAGTGCAGAACTTGATTCCTCTAATCTTTTGGTGCCTCAGAATTTTGGGGTGGCTCCTAGAGTTTGGAAGGTTTGTACACCACTGGGCTAACATGAGATATTGTCAGCAGTTAGTAAATATGGTGCTAGCAAGGCTGCAGCTCCTTTGAATTGTATATGGCAGGGGTTGGCAACCCTGTGGTCAACTTCAAAGTACACAGTGTGGACCCCAGGGGGGGGGGGGGCACAGTGACTGGACTATTATGAATACTAAAGACAGTTGCAGGGAAGGGTGGAATTGTGGTTTGGTATTTGCCACTTCATGTTTATGGATATGAAGATGCAGTAAGTATGCCAGTACACTGTACCATGAATGCTGATACAGGAACATCATGAGGGTCAGTAGTGAGCTGACTATTACAGCAGTTAAAGATCAGGATTTCAGGGTGTCCTGAGGTTGGTGCATTTGGTTCCTCTGAAGCACTTTCGTTTCTATGTGATTGTATTGTCACATCCCATGAGACCAGGATATTGAGACAAAAGACATTAAATATAGATTTTCTGTTATTTTTACAGGTCTTCTTTGCTGACCTACCAGCCATTCAGACCAAATTTCAAACAGCAAGAATGTCCCAGAGTGCCAAGGACATTCCTCCAGAGCAACTTGAAAATTTGACTCAACGATTGGAAGCGATTGGACCAAGAGCTGCCCAGCGCAGAGTCAGACTGAAATTCCTTGAACATAAGGTGTGGTGTCTCACTGGATACTGAGTAGAATTCCAGCATCCACATGATGTTGATTACGTTGTTCATAAAAATAAAAATTCTTTCCCAGTGCTGCCTGATTGCATTCCTGCATCTGACTGAAACCAAATTGCGGGGATGGACAGTGAAATATGGACGAGAGGAGAAAGTACAGCAACTGCTGGAGCAATATCGAAACTTTGTATCTCGAAATCGAATCTTTCAAGAATTCAACAAGGCATATATTGACATGCAGCAAGTAGTTGAAGAGTACAAGCGAGAAGGTGATGTCGGTGAGTGGGTAACTTGTCACTGCCATGCGAGACAGTCTTTCTTGTGTCATTGTAATTGCAGTATGTTAAAAGTTATGCTTTCATGAAGCTGATGTTTAAGTACTAAAATAAATCTGATAAGTTAATCACTGTTATGATTTAATGAGCTGTACTGGCATTTGTATCATGAAACCAGTATATTTTGTTTGCTGTGAGGTTACCACTTATGTCTGTGAAAAAATACGTAATTATGAGAACCCAAAAAATATAAGCCATTTGCTTGAAGTGTTGTACAAGAAAGCTAAATTCACAGCCAGAATTATTCCTGGACAATTAAACTTTTAAACCTAAAAGTAGCTGCCTATGGCCAGGTTTCTTTTCATTTTAAATGCCCATTTCTTTGTATGCTGGTAGGATCTGCTGTGTTTGAAACATTTTTAAAGCTAAAAACTTAAAAAGTACATGCTTAAGAATGGATCTATCTACCCATTCCACAAGCTCCAGGACACTCAACCCATTTTTACATAGTTTGGTTTATGGTCCTTCTAAAATATTTTTACTTTTCACTTTTAAGTGTTAGTGTCTTGAATAATTCATTTCAGACAGCTGCTTCTGTAAGTGGGGACACCGTGCTAGAGTATGTGGAGCCAACTGTACATATCATCATATTTTGGCAGAAGTTGTTTAGGTTTCAAGCTAATATTGGCATTTGGATTTTGTGGTAGCTGGGGCTTATCTGGGTGGTGAGGTGGCTGGAATTATTGCACTCAGTGCAAGAGGAAGGGAATGCATAGAGATGTTTGCTGACTTCATTAGTGTAGTAGGGTACCAAAGGCAAATGTTAGTTTGTGGGCTAGCGCACGTTTTGAAGTATGTAATGGCAAACTGCGTGTGTAAGGACCAGGTGACAGTAAAATGGTAAAGCAGAGCACACAAGCTTAAGTAAACATTGCCCCTGTAATTACTGAACTTGCATTTTTCAGTAGCATTTTAGTGATGAAATCAGGGCTGCAGAGTTGGTATACGAAACTTCCGACTCCGACTCCTCAATTTTTAAAACCCCAACTATGACTCCGACTCCTTCATAAAATCTCAACAAGTATTAATAATGGTAAAGGTATAAGACATTTCATCACCACCACGTGAATCATCTGGCTACTTTTTTGACTTATAACCTATATTTAAGTATAAGTCTAACGGTTTTGTAGCTATCAGGTCTCTGGAGTTGGAGTAGCTAGTTAAGATTTTAAATTGAAGTCAGAGTCGGAGTTGGTACATTTTTACCGATTCCAACTCCTCCTAAAGTTCCTTCGGACTCCGACTCCAGCTCCACAACTCTTGTCTCCAGCTCCACAGCTCTGGATAAGGTAAAGGGGGTGAAGGAGGTGTGGATTTTACAGAAAGCTTCATGAACGAGCACAGATTTGATGGAAGGGCCTTTGTGTGTGTATGTGCTTAATTTTGTGTCTCGGAGAAAAAAACTAAGAATGGCTGCTGGAGACATCTGTAACTAATTCATGAATATTGAAAAAAACAGGAGGCTGTTGGTAAGAAGAATTATCCCTCATCAGTGGAAATTTTAACTAGAATTAAATTTCATACAATATTTTGTACCTATACAAACGTTTTAGACATATATAGTGAAAAAGAGACCTGTATTATAAATGCTGAAAATGTTAGAAATGTCATGGCATTACAGGATGGTGGTTTTCCTTTTGTACTGTAGGGACATTTAATTTAATGGGACAGTGTTTTCGTGTTTGGCCATTAAGTGTAAACAGTAATATATTTGTGTCAATTTTTTTTATCCATATGTAACAGGTTTTTGAGAGTAATTTTCAGATACGTTCTTGGAATGTACAGACAATAGTCCAAACAAAAGAGATAAAATGAAAGACCCTGTCTGTGTGTAGAGATAATCTTTTTCAGTCAGAAATTTTTGTATTAACTGAGGTGTTTGGAAAAGATTTTTTCTTTCTTTCTTTCTTTGTTTCTTTGTTTCTTTGTTTCTTTCTTTTTCTTTCTTTCTTTCTTTCTTCCTTCCTTCCTTCCTTCCTTCCTTCCTTCCTTCCTTCCTTCCTTCCTTCCTTCCTTCCTTCCCTTCTCATTGAGGTTAACTCATAATCATGTTGAATGATGGGCTTTGGTTCAGTGGTGGTGTACTTCATGTCCTGCGGTAGTGTGTTAGTATGTTTTTTAGGTATTAGTTGTTGATGAATTCTGTTTGCCTTTTGAATTTGGAGTCACTGTTTGAGTTAAAATTGTAACCTTTGTTGCTGAGAGCTTTAAAAAAGGATAATCAGTTAAAGCGGCAGAGAACATTGAAGAACAGTCACTGGATGAGAGGTTTTAGTAATTTTATCAAACTGTTTGTTTTAATGTGCATATATAAATCAACCAACTGGCTATATTGAGGTGAAAGCCTTTTTCTTTGAATCACTGTAGACTGTATTTCCATCTGCAGTGCAGTACAATTAAAGTTTGTGAATTTGGACATTACAGGTTTCAATACAAGAGCAAAACTCAGTGTGTAATGTATTTCAATTTTTTGTCAACCTGTAATTAATTTTCTTAAAATGTTAATAAATGTATGTGTGGACCTTTAGTTCAGAATCTCGTTTTAGTCACAAGGGTAAGTATGAAATAAGGATATATGTTATGTACTTACTTTTGTTTAGTGTGAAAGTTCAAAGAAACATTTTTTGTATGTGAGAAGATATTTTTATTTCTTACACAAAGTTGAATGTGTAACATTAATTTCAGACCAGCCTGAGAGTATAAGCATTGATCGTTTCATGCGTGAAACTGGCGAACGCTGGAAAAATGTGTCAATGGAACTACGTTGTGTACAAAGCATGTTAGAAGAGGTAGTTGCATACTGGCGGAGATGGAACACTTTGGCTGATGAATTCGAATCTTGGCTTGACAGAGCCTATGGATTGCTTGATTTGCCAGAAGAGGACAAAATGGAATACTTTCAGGTAACCTGTCAGTAAAATAAAGTACAAAAAAACAGAAAACAAACTTCAGTTTCCAAGAGTGTGTAGCAATGTCATGTAGTTTAGCTCTAATAATAATTCTGTTCCCTGTAATTTTGTGTTCGAATGAACCCTCTGAAGACTGCATTCATCGAAGTGATATATTTAAACTCCAGTTCGTCCACACAGAGAACACACTGTGTTTACGTCGGAAAGACCAATCAGTTAATATTTTGTAGGGGAGCAGTGACTGTTATTGTAATAATAATGCGGAACACAGACATACTGCATGGGAAAAATGTGCAGTTTTTAGAATCCTAAACTTGGTAATACCTAAATGTAATACCTAATGTAAGATTGCTTATTGCAGTAATGAAGTCTTTTAAGTTTCATATACATTTAATTCAAATTTGAGTTTTTAGTTTATTCTTGTTAATTGTCATGTTCACCTAACTGTAAGGAAGAGAGATCAGGTGATTGTTTTGACAGTTGTAGTTGTAGATTTAAGAACAGAGTTTTATTTTTTATCTTTATTTGTAAACTTGTTTGACCTTATACTTAATACAACTGTATTACACATGTTAATGTAGTGGCTGGCAGTTTTTGTTTCATTTCAGTACCAAACCATTATTGTGTTATTACATTTCTTGTGTGTGGATTTACCAGTCGTGTATGAGCTTAAGTGATATTTAAGTATTTGTGACTAATTGCAGGAACTCTGGTTCATATAGATGCAAAAAGTGTAGCAGTGGTGTTAAAATATTTGTTTAATTGAAACTTGCTTAATTTTTGTAAGCAGAAAGTTTCATATATGCTTGTCACATTAAAAGAGAGCGATGCCTTTGGAATACCACATGTTTCAGACTTGTATTATATGATTCAGGATCTGAGTGTGTGGAAGGACAAATTCCAGCTTCTGGGAGACACTGTCAGCTTCCTGATTGCTACCTGTGAAGATCAAGTAGCACATGAACTGAAGGAGAGATACCTCAGAATCTCTGGTCGATGGGAGGATCTCTTCCAGGTAAGGGACTTGGCTAACATTGAAACAGATTCACTCTTGTGTCACAGGTCATGATGACATTGGCTGCATGCCATATTGAAATCAGAAAGCACAGGTTGTTCTTAACATTTTTGAAGAAAGAGGGCGGCGGTGGCAAAATCGACCATGGGTATTAGGAACTTCCGTTTATAAAGGAGAAGTTACAAATGAGGGATGGGTTTGAACCAGTCCTTAATAACACCTCTTTTTCCCACTCACACCCCAATTTTTTTATTTTCCCTCTTCAACTCAGTACCCAAAAGAACTATTCTTAGGTAGAGAAGATATTAGAGGGGCTTTTGCCCCCTCCCCCCCACGCCTATGAACCAAATCAACAGCTGTGTATAAGGTATTCAGTATTGAGTTTTAATATAATGTTCCATAATTTAGGAAAACATAAATTATCATAGATATGCAGAAATGTATCTGACTGGCAATTTCTGTAATGAAATTTTTAGTTTATTCCAACCAAGAAATTCATATATGGTGACCATATTCAAGCTGGAAGGAGACTTGTCCCAGAGTATCAGTAGGACTTACTTTAAATGGAAGATAATAATTTTAATAACAAGAATTGTATAATGGGTTACAGAATAAACAAAAGTAGAGGATAAATATGTACATTTTGTAATTGGAGGAGGGGAGGGCCGCTGTCCCACCTAATTGTTGAGACTTTGTAATAGGTCTTTGGTATCAGAAAGTTGAACCACTTCTGTATACAGCACATTTGCTAACAGGCAGAACACATTTCAGCAACAAAATTAATATGTGAAAAAGACAGCTTCTCATGCCGGTAATCTTTGAGCACAAATGTGAAGGATGTGCTGCAGCGATGTATAGTATCGTCAAGAGTTCACATTATAAGTATGCATTGTGCTCTGTGATATTTCTCAGTTATGGTAACACACTGGTTCTTAATATTCCAGCATGTGAAACAGTATATGCATGCAGGAGATATACTTAGGCATCGTAAGGACTACCGTGTTGGAGTTGAGCATATGCAGCAGTGGTTAAGGAATGCTGAATCAGTTCTTTCATCTTCACAGCTTACTTCCACAGACAGAATCAAAGTTTATGGAGAACAGTTACAGGTATTTTAACTAAAAAGGTTAAAACTGTTTTATTGTGTTTGTAGGTTTTTTTTAACAGTGTTGGATGCTTGTAAACTTATTTTTTATCTCCTTATTTCCTTTAAGATTCCTGAAGGTAAAAGAGTAGATGTGAGGTTCCCCCGTTGTGCATGTGCGTCTGATTATGTTTGCACCTTTGGTTCTCAGTCGGTTCTGTAAGTGAAATACATTAGATGTGCCAGACAGTAAAGGTATTCCGCATAAAGCACAATAAGAAACCTTTTAAAGAAACATGAAATAGTTGTCATTGTTAGTTCAGAGGGTAATGTGTGGCTAAATGTAATTTTGATCTAATATACTTTTAAATAGTTTGTATTTGGTATATCCACTCTTAAGTATAGAAATTCCTCTGCATGTTTGTAAACAGTAGTGCACTGTAATACTAGGAAGTGTTTTTTTTTGGAGCTTTTCCATTTGAACAGCAACACTTAATGATGGTTTGTAGTGAAATGCTTCACTTAAAGTTGGTTGAATGAAGCCATTTGAAGCTTCTTGTCATGACTGTTTCTCACAGATACCAATTTTAAATGGTAAAAACATTTACTTCTCATTCACAGATTTCAATTTTTTTTACTGTATTTACCTGAATCCGAGGTGACTCTAATCTAAGGTTACCCCTCAAATAAAACATGTCTGCCAAGGGAAGATGTATGTATCCAAATCTAAGATGAGCACCCAGAAATAAAAGTATGCTAAGAAAAAAATATTTTACTATTAATTTCATACACTTAATACACAAAGCATGCGAGATTCTATCTGCCTTTACCAATCAGCGTCACTGCCTCTATCTTCACAGTCAGTACCTTTATCTTCCTCCCACCTGCTGCTAACATCCCCACCCTCTTCACTGTCATTCCATAACATACCCTCAGTCCCAATGGATATACAGGACTTCTTAAAACCCTCCACAGTCAGTCCTGATGAGATGTGCTGCCATGCCATTGTGGTCCACATTGACGAATACATTTATATTTCTTGGTTTGTAAACCTACTTGAACCTGTAAAGATTCACAGTTGTCACCAGAGATGGTGTTAGTGGCGTTAAGAGTTTCAAATATGTGTGTTCTGGATTTTTATGTTGTGTCTGTCATCTGACCAGCCTGAGTTCATGGCTGTTTTTATGGTTTTTAATTTGTAGATTTGTCAGCAGTTTACTTTTGAGTCATGTAGTTAATTTTTAATTTTTCAGTAGCCATTTTCCTGTTACTATCCTTGGACTAGAGCTATTTTCAGGTGCATTTCTTAACAAGTTACTGTTTCTGTGGTACCCAGTGAGTGGGAACAGCGTGCTCTGTCAGGTCCACCAGGGTTTTTTACCTGAAAACGAAGATTGTGTCAGTTGTGTCTGGTTGATGACTGGTTTGCTGATATTTTGTTAATCCTTTGTGGCAGTGTTATCTGATGAAACTTCTCATCATTCTTGAGCATGCCCTATACTCTGAACTGAATGATAATAAAAAAGAAAACCATAAAATTTGTTGCAGAGATTACAGAGTGAAGTTGAAGGCATGGAGGATCTCTTCAAAAATGTCAGCAAGAAATTTCAGGCTATGATTCAAGATCTTTCACGGGACGAGGTGGATCGAATCATGAACACACTCAAAAAGGAGAAAGGTAAGTAGCCTTTTAACTAAATTAATCTTTTATTTTAGCCTTTAGTGGACGGATTTAAATGCAGAATGTATCTCGTGCTGGCCAGAGTTTTTTTCACTTAGTGTGGATATTTAAATTTCTGAAATGCAGGGATAGAAATAAGTTATATAAATTAGAATTCTGGTGTTAGAAGGTTGAGTCCACAAAAACTTTCTTTTTTTAAGAGAATCTGTTTACTCGCAAACAAATGTGGTCTTACTCAATGTGTACTGGTTGTTATACCACATCTGTACACATATTCTTCTGTTTTTTTTTTCAATTCTGCCTTCAGTCTTCATAAGAAATTACTTGGTTTTATTTGAAATGTGCGAGACAGTTTTTACAATGTCTGTACATTCATCATGTCACAATTTTACACTTGTGGGTCAGATTGTATAGCTTTCTTCTAATTGCATTTTAAGTCAAGCAAACAACAATTTGTCCCTTCACAAATTCTTTTGAAGTCTAATTTCTTAGTGAAAGGAAACTCTATCTCTGTTGTAACTTGAGCAGGCACATTTTTGTGTTGAGTTGTGTTGCAAGTGTCCACACAGACTTCAGAAGTTCCAGCTTTGAAATCAAAACAACAGAGACTAAATAGAGATAATATTGTTGAATTGATTTTTGACTGAGATTCTGACAGTGATATTTCTGACTGTAACCAGTCTAACACTGACATGTGTGGTAACTGACGTGTGATGAGAACAAACAGCCAATTACATGCCATCAGAGAGTGTAAAAGTATGTTCAAAAGATGAAATGGGTAGGGATGCCCAACTACAGCAAAGACAGAGAAGTTCTGAGAATGATGACACCGCTTCCACATACATCTGCAGGCACTTCAGCATGGAGAATACAGATGAGTGCACAAACACCAGTTCATCAGTTCACTGATGATAAAACTGGCGATAGATAACATATCTTCACTTCTTGGACATGACACTTCTGATCAGCTCTCTCCTCTGCATTCTGATCAGCTGTCTCCTCTGGATTGCATGTGGGACCAAAATGGCTCACTGCAGCTTCCGACTTCCAACTTCCCCTTATTAAATTGAGACTGTGGTGCATTAACTGGTGATGGCAGGTTTTAAGAATCATAAAACATATCAATAAATAAGTATGTAACAAAAGAGCTGTACTGTGCTAAGTTTCCCACAGCACACTACAAAGTAGATACACACAGACCAGCATAATGTTTTCTGAGCCATTCACCAGTGTGTTTTAAGAGACCAGCATATGGTCACACAGGACAATAATGGTTGAAGAAAGTGGTGTTTGTGAAAAGGTACAGAGTTTGGATGAAGTCACTTGTTGAGAGTGTCCAAAACAGAAGCTGGACTTAAGCTAGTTAGGGAGCATGAAAAGGAAAATTCAGGTTCAGCCAGCGCAGTTCTTCCCCACCTTTACTCCAGTTGCTGTAGCTTAACATAAATGAGTGTGTTGGGTGATGTCACTTGAGTTAATGGGAAACATTTTGCATCATTGTACATTTAAATATTGAGTTTTAGACATCATGCGGCTTGAAAACACATATGGCCTCTGCAAATTACTAAATGTGGTATGATCCAAAGGTTTCTGGAGAATATTTTTTTCTCAGCAATAACAGTGTTTTTGTGGTATTGCATGCTCTTCACATGAAAGTGATCCCTTTGTGACTTGGTACAGTAAACCCAGCATTTACATAATTGTTTAAAGCATTTGCTGTTCTGAAGATGTGTAACATGCAGTTGTTCTTGTTTTGTGCTGATGTGATGAAATCTTCTGCTCTTCAATGCCGACTTTCATTTTGGAAAGAGAAGAAAGTTACAGGTTGCTATATCTGGAGAGTGTGGAGGAGCTGGAACAAAAGTCATGCCATCACTGGCTAGATATATCTGTACAGACAAGCAGAGTGGGCAGGAGGATTGTTGTAGTGTAGAAACCAATCTCAAATGCACCACTTCTCAGGTTCTTCTCACCACGCATCTTCTTGTAGATGTTGTAGAATGTCTGTGTGGAAATGCTGGTTCACAGCATGTCCCCATGAAACAAATACATCATACACAATTACATGCATTTCAGACACAACAATTAGCTTTCAATTTGCACTGGAATGAGTATCTTTAGCTTTCCTACTGGGATGACTGTCGCTTTGTAGCTTTAACATTGCAAAGGTTTCTTTAGTGGTTTTGCGTAATTTGAAGCAGAACGTGGTGCACATGTACTGTTCTTTAAAGTGTGCAATTCCCTAAAGCAGTGGAAATCATAGAGGGCACAGTGTGCACTCATATTTGACAAGGTGTTTCTTCATAGTGGCACAGGTTAAGACTTTGAAATCAGTAACACCTGACTCCACAGTTTCAGCTTCCACATAATGGATGAGTTCTGCATTCTGTACTAACTGCCATAGCGTCATCTTTCAGAAAGTCCGGAAATGCCCTGGTTATGTGTCATCTACTAACAAAAAGAAGGAAACATCTTGATTTTATATTGTTCATACCATGCATTGTCGCTAATCACATCACACAATACTCAGCCCACCAAAACACACTCTATTATTTTCAGATACTGTATATTACAATATTTGTAATATAGAATATCTGAAAATAATAGAGTGCATTTTGGTGGGCTGAGTATTGTGTAACTTGATTTGGCTCATAATAAAAAGTTGGAAAATAATAACATACACATGTAACATTTCAGAAGCACTGGTGCGAGTACGGGCACTCATTCCTATGCAGTTACATCTGTTTCACCAAATTCTGGTCCAACAAGAATCACTTGAAGCTGGACAGATTGAAATAGGACAGTGGTTAGATGAGGCTGAGACTGTCTTAGCCTCACATTCATTAGCAGGTGGGAAGGAGCCTGTGCAAGCTTCACTGGACAAGCATAAGGTAAAGCAATATTCTGTATACAATCTTGAACATTCTCACTGAGAAAAGCATTAGTTCCTGCATTCTTGTATTTCCAATTTAATTCAGTTTTTGTACATGTTAAGGTATGTCACATTTCTCCTCATTTAGACTGACTTTAAAATCTTGTGGATCAGTGTCAGGATTAGTTACTTTTGTGTGTGTGTAAAGTTACAGTACTGTGTACCATGTAAGGTGAAACATAAGTACACTGTCCCAGTAAGTGTAAACTGAGAACTGACAAGTTTGATGTGTGTTGAGTAGCACATCATAGAAGTCACAAGAGTTGTTTAAAGGGGCATAAGATATTGCAAGTAATATTGCAGTATTGTGGGATGTGGTGCCATGCAGTCTGGTAGAGGGTTTATACAGCAGTACATGGCACCATGTCCCAGAAGGCAGTCCTCGTAGTTTCCACCAGCACACCCTCAAATCTGATGTGATACTGCATCCACAGCGTGCCATCTTGAAAATGCTGAAAGCAAAACACGCAGACGGGACTTGATTAATGTAAACATATTTGCAAGTTATGTCATAGCACCTTGGAAGTCTAAATAGTGCATTCAGTTACTGATAAATCCACCAACAAAATGCGCTATAGACGATAAAATCACTGTATATTCACTCACTTCACCTACCCCGACATGTTTCGGTGCGTCATCACACCATCCTCAGGGGGATTCTGCACTTCAAAGACCTTTTCATTCGGAAGGACATAGACTATGCAATATTGTTGCCATAACATATAACGTATACACACACACTGTGTGTTATTGGATTGTTTAGATTAAAACAATGAAGATAAAAGTAAGGTGATAAAAAACACTAGTGTCGATATCAATGACTACATCACATTATACAACACATGTCACAACATCCTATTGAGAAGCCATGCTGTGCAGTCGATGGTGAGGTTTTTGCAACCGTGTGAAAAGACCAGATGGCAATTGTAATGTATTCTGTATTAAGTTCCTGTTTGTGTACGTGTTTGGCTGTCTGTATTATGAGTGTAATACATTGAAGTGCAAAATCCCCCTGAGGATGGTGTGATGACACACCAAAACATGTCGGGGTAGGTGAAGTGAGTGAATATAAAGTGATTTTATCATCTATAGTGCATTTTGTTGGTGGATTTATCAGTATTATATAGAAATGCACGGTGAAAGCAAAGTGAAAATAATGCATTCAGTTGTTTTCGGTGCTATATAATCAAAAAATTAGTAATCGGTGCACGTGAAAGAAAAAGATTTTTAACAGTTCAGTGTTGTAGGCAGTTATAACAGTTCAGTTGAACAGTGAGGTTGAAGACAGAATGTGACGATGTTTCATTTCAGACCTTCTTCTCCAGAACACCGTACTATAAGTCCATGTTGGAAAGTAAGAACAAAGTATTCCAGAGCATTGTGAAGTCAGTGGACAGTAATGAAGGAATCGACACTGGTGACTTCAGACTGAAGATGGCAAAGTTGAATGAGAGATTCGTTAGAGTTACACAACTTGCTCAACAGTGGGAACTGGTAAGTCTTGATCAAGCTCACTGCTTCAGTAATGAGAAAGTGTAGGGACATTATTTTGTGTGACGACTGTCATTGGTTACTGCATGTTGGCTTGCTTAACTTACAAAGCTTTATATAATCTGAAGCTTTCATGGCAACTGAATGCAGTACAACAATTTTGGGCCACTATCCTGTCATCCGACATGACTGGTAGCCTGAGAAAATTTTATTATAAAGGTTCGATGTAGTGTGTTTCTTGGATGTGATGTGTGCTAGCAAGCTGAAGGAAAACATTGTCAGCACTGCCTTTAAATATGGCGAATGGAAGGTTTAATGTATGTTGAACTAGTACACATGGATCCAACTTGTGAAACTGGAATAGTGATGAGTGCTGTGCTGCCCACTGTTACACAGAATGGTCTTGGTGAAGTAGTGTTGTTACTTGTGGGACGAAGTGTCCTGGTATTTCTTGTTTATGTATGAGAGTTGAAGTTTATATAATTGTGGCCTTTTGGGTTGTAGGACCAAATAGTCTAATAGGTGCAGTCCTGTGTTCCAGAAGATTGTGTTGAGTCATTCTTTGATTTACACTGAAGATGGAGGCAGCTTGTTTCTCTGAAGTGTTGGTAACCGCCTAACAAACTACACAGTTTCATGTCCCAGGAGGCCACAATTTATATTTTTTCATCTTCAGATCTTCCTACATTATTGTGTTTTTCAAGTGGCCCTATCCTTTGGGGTTTTGATTTTTTTTGTCCCTTGTTAAATGCCTAGGATATCCGTACACTTTGAGAGCTGTTGATTTAGTGTGTGTGACAGGACTACTGATAGGGCACCATAACTTGAAAGGAGATGTGTAGAGAGTTGGGATTTGCCAATAATTTCACTTACATGTGTCCAAACAACTCTATTGAAATATGATTGTACTGTTGTGAATTCCTTGTGGGACCCACCACTGTCACTACGGACATCATCTGTTAAATCTGGTGATATGAAAGATTAGTTAATGCAGTTTATGTATATTGCTGAGTTATTGACGGGATAAGTAATGGGGATGCACAGTAGATCGTTATTAGCCCTTTGGTGCATAATTAAATCTCAGGCTGATTTGGAAACCATTGTCAGTTCTTTAACAAAAAATGAAAATGAATTTTCTGCTTTTGTGAATGCTTTTTTGTTGTCTTCAGTAGTTATACTTCCTGTGTCTGACAGACATATTCCCCCTAAGAAACCTTTTTTGTAGGTAGTGCATAATACCTTGTGGATGAGTCTACAAAGAACTACTGTAATTATTGTTGCAAAAAATGATATTTATATTACAAAACATGTTAGTTACTCAGTGAAGTTCTCTTTTATCAGCTCTGTGTTTCATTCTGTTGTCTCTCTCCTATCAGTAATATTTATTGCCATTGCTCACAGATAGCAGCACTTATTTAAGTCATGGGGATGTTTCAGACTTTCACACTACAAGAATAAGGTTTTTATGAAGCTGTGGGGTAAATCTTGTGTTTAACGCTAATAAAATGTGTAGGGGATGTGTTCACTTGGTGCACTACAAGGGTTAATAGCAGTGCCAGGACAATAAAGGGATTATCTACCCACTTGTGCTACATTCTGTTGCACTCTATTTAACAGTCCCATTATATCTTCAAGGCCCTTCATCTGGTGACTTCTGATATTTGTGAAAGGCACAGGGCATAAGAATCTTGATATTTGCTGTTTCCTGGGCACTGCTCAGCTGTTTTAGACCAAGTGTGGGTGTCAAATAAATGATACCTTTCTTCATAGAACTAAGAAGTGTGAGTAATATTGAGAAGTAAATAAATACAAATAAGAACAGTATAGGCTATGTGCTTTGCATTTATAAAGAGCTGATGTTTCGAAATACATATGAGACTGTTTAACTTTAGTTCAGGACTATTATTTCTTGTCAGTATAACAACCATTCTTGAATAAGACTGGTCTATGAGAACTGAAGGAAATATAGTTGGAAACTCATTACATTTATACGTTCGGCATGTCAGAATTAGTAAATATTTACACTGGTTTAGGGTCTGTTAATATTTTTGTGTTCTTTTAATTAAATTTGTATATGTTGAAGTTAGTGTTTGGGATGTCACTGTCATGGGAATCTCAGATCTCATATATTGGTAAACTGTCTGCATTTTATGAATTAGATTATGTATGTGTAATAACAGTTCACATTTTATAACAGTTAGTGTATTATTTTAAAGAAACTTCAAGAGGCTGTTCGCTGTTGGCATAACTTCCGGGAAAATGAACGTGTCATCAATGAATGGCTGCAGAAAGCAGAGAAACTGATTGTTGAGAAGCACATGGACACAAAGCAGACTGTAGAATCGCATAAGGTAAATGTGTCTCATTATCATGACAGGTGTAATTGTAAACACACTAATCAAATTGGGTCCTTATATCATAAAAGCAGTAGCTGTACACACGCTGTTCATATGAGATAATTGTCTCATCATCCTGACAATTGTAGCTGTAAGAACACAAATAATATTGGATGCTCTGTCATCCTGACAACTTGTAGCGATAAGCACTGGTCATATTGGACCATTATCTCATCATCCTTACACCTATAGCTGCAAGTACACCAGTGACATTGTATCCTTATCTAATAAATTTGACAGCTATTTGTAAACACAAATTACATTGGCATTCCTATCTCATCATCGTGACAGCAGTGGCTGTAAGCATTCTAATCATATTGGGTCCTGTCTCATCCTCACAGCTGTAGCTATAAGAATCACATGTACTGTGTCCTTATCTCATTGTTCTGACATCTGTAGCTGTAAGCAGTAATTCTGTTGGATCTGTATCAAATAATCCAGGCAGTTGTAGGTGGAAACTCATTAACTGTGTTGGGTACTTATGTCATCATCCTTCCATGTGTAGGTGCATGCATCCTGCTGGGTCTTCATGTATTCATCCTGACAGATGTAGCTGTAAGCATACTAGTCATACAGGATCCTTGATTTTTGAGTTTTGGCCCTATTCGTTGCATTGTTTTTATGATGCTATTTCATCATATTTGGTAATGAATTTTCAAAACAAACATGAATCTGATTTGAAAACTCATACCAGACTTCCTGATATGGCATTTCATTTTCATATTTTCTGCCACATTAGGGAAGAGAAATACAGTCATAACTGCATTGTTTTTGGTAACAGCATGTCTGTATCTTAATAGTGAAATTTAGCTTTTAACATACTTGGGTGTTGTAAACATTTATTTGTTGTCTGTGTATAAAGCAAAATACAGTATTTGCATTGGGATATTCATGTTGGTATTCTTCTTTCAGAACTTCTTTGAGAAAGTTAATGAGAGGTGGATTCAAGATTTAGTAAACTCAGCACAGGATTTGAAAAACTGTCTTCCACATGAACAGCATCATCCAGTAGATGCTGTTGTTGGGAGGCTTCAAGCAAAATGGAAGGTAGAGTATTGGTTTTTAATACTGCAAGTAACCAGATGAACGTAAATGCTAAAGTGTATACAGTGTGGCAAGAAAGGAAGGAGGTGAAATAAAATAAAAATGTGTGGTCCAAGTATAGTTCCAAGTTTGGCCGCTTGAGGCACGTTTAAATGTGACCTTGACAGGCTGGTAAGCTGTGGCCAGATGGTACTGTATTGCCATGTGGAAGTGCTTTGTGTATCATGCTGTACTGCACTGTCAGAGATGCCAAAATACAAGAACACATTGACATAAGATTTTATATAAGTTGCAGTATATTCCTGCTGCAACACGTGAAATGTTACATATATCTTACATAGATAAGGCTGTGTTCTAAGCACAAACATCTTAATGGTTTAAGCATTGTACTTGCAACACATTGCTGACTGATGGAACAAGTACTAAATCTGAAAAAATAATCACTATGGTTCACAGTACTGGAGATTTACATGAGAAGAACATTGGTGGCTTTCACATGACAGTGTGCCTGCTGACAAAACAATAAGGACTTTCCTGGCCAAAAAGGGGATTGCTGTGCTTCATCACCCTCGGTATTCCCATGACATAATTTCAGCAGACTCTCTTCTATTTCCAAAGTTGAAAATCTGTTTGGTCTGTTCGGCCACTTGGGACACACATGCATACACACACACATGCACACATGCACAAGTAGACAATAACAAACCAGGTTCCTGTGGAGACTGTTCAGTTATTTTATGGATTTTACAGTTGTGTTTCTGTTAGCATGTAGCAAGGAATTTTCAGGGTAATGGCTGAAAGACGCGTGGAATACAACAGCTGCAAGGTTTTGTAATATGTGTGTATGTGTGAGTGTGCATGCGTGAGTGAGCATGTGTGCATGCACATGCATATACACAGGATAAGATGTGTGTGCATGTGCATACTCCAGTAATAATGTTGAACCAGTTTAACAGATTGGTATAACTGTCCTCTTAGCTGTTGACTGCAACAGAGCCTGGTATAATCTATCACAGATTGTTTTGTGAGAAGTATAGGTATGGTATTGACTATAAAAGAAATAAAATGACAGAAATATATGTACCAGGAAATCTGCTGTGGAGGGATTTGGAAAGAACACATTTAAAGAATGAACTCTTATAGTATCTTGATATAACTAAGGATAGTAATCCATAGGAAGAAGAGAATTAGGAGAATTGCAAATAAATATCTGGAGGAGTCGGTTTTCTGCTGCTGGTAAGAGGCCATTGTGGGCTGATGTTGATGACAGTGATTATAGTAACTGTGGCAAACTTGAAAGGGGCTGATTACAGTGGAAATTAACACATTGCAGACTGGTTAGCCTTTTAAATTAAATATCCCAGTTCCCAGATATTTTCAGGCATTTAAACTTTTAAAGAAGGGGATGTTTCTACTTATGTTTCTGTGTTGTAGTTGATGCACCATGACATCACTTGGCGTTTTCATCACACAGAGAGCCTAGTAATATTTCAATGTATGATATTTTTCAAAACAGCTTCCTTTGTGAAGTGGCACAACACAATACTCACAAATGTATCTTGTTTCACTCCGCTTTTTGTGTGCAGAACAGACCCTACATTGCCTCAGTGAATATTTCTTTGTTCCTTGTCCCCCACCAACTCTTTTTCCTAACTTGTGGTTACTAAAATTCCCCGACAGTCTTCCCAGTGGGTCCTCTGTTGGCCCGCTTGGGGTAGGTCTCTTCTGTGATGGCACAGCATTGTCGTCATCACTGTTGGAATGTGCCATGTCCCCCGTTGTTCTGTGATCCAGTTTCTAGTGACCTCATGAAGAAATTTCTTGTGTTTTTGTTCCTTTAGTCCTTTGTTCAATGTTTTGTAAATCAAGAAAGAATTAAACAAAGCACCGTTTAGTAGAAACAATAGCACTTTCTCTGACCATTTCACTGTTTTTCTAAGGATTGAATAGTAGCTCAAGTATTGATCTGCATGATCTACGCCATTCACTTGCGTGTATTGCACTGTGCAGTTTGGTTTATTTATTTCTTCATTGGTTTTTCTATGTGTCTTTCCTGTATTGACATGTTTTGAATCATGCATGGTACTTATCATTCTGACTAATCTCTTGTCCTTCCAAACTTGCACCATATATCACCTTTCCTTTAAAAAGATCACTGTCCTCTCTTCAGCTCCTTTGCCTATTTCTTCAGATCTTTTGGAATGCCTCTGTTAGGCCTCATTGTGCCACATACACTGTTTTTGTGTTTCAATAGGTTTCCCACCAGATTCACACTGTTATAACATTTATCCTGGTATACGTGATGGTGAACACCTAAATTGTTTTCCAGTACTGACATCACTCTGCCATTCAATTTCTTACCTTGTGCTGTATATATTTCCATATTAGAAATATACCCTGTCTTTGCTTCACAGAGCATTCTAAATAATACTCCATATTTTGTAATTTTTGCCAGGGTTGTAAGTTTGAAATTTCAGACACCCACTCCATGGGATCATCCCTTCATCCAGCGATAGCTCTTTTTCTGGACTGTACACAGATCTGAACTTCTGAAGGAGATATTCATAGACGGTTTCAATTTTGAAGAGTCTGGCTGAGTCAGTTTTTAGTTGGCTGTTATCATTGAAATGCCGAACTTGCCATATTGCCTCAAAATTATTTCTGCTCATTGTTTGTGAAAATACTGGCATGGCTATTGTAGGATCTGTAGACCAGTAGTCTTTCAAATTATCCTTCCTAACTTGACCCATCAAAAGTATTAGGCCTAAAAATTTTTTCATCTCTGATTTGGTAATATCAGTCCATTTCAGGGATTTGGGGGAAATTTTCCATTGGTCCACATTCTGCCTATGATACAAATTTGACTGCTCAGCAAAGAGTTCAATGAGGTCCTCTCCAGTCACAGTGCTAAAAACTTGGGCTATATCTGTAGGGTTTTCTGTATTTACACTGACACTTGGGTTCCCTAAAAATCCTTCAATGGCAGGAGTGTTGTCATTTTCACTCCATCTGTCAACAGTTTCAATGTTGGATTGTTCACTTATTTCACTGTCACTGCTGTGTGTATTTGAAGGTTCGCTGTCACAACTGTCATCTAAATGAGACTGCAAACTTTTCCACACGCTTTTTGTCGGTAAATTAGTGTCAACCATTTCAGTATCACTGGATTCAGAATTGTATATATTTGACAATGGATCTGAATAAAGTTCTGGTTCGGTTTCCACAACTGTCAAACACTTCCTCTTGAATGCATAGTTGTTACTAGCCAAAACTATGACAGAACACATACTGAAAACATGAAGTGTGTCAGCAACCAACTTGTACACTCAATTCAATAACAATTGACATTAAAGTCTATATTTACCCCGACATGTTTCAGTGCATCACAGCGTAATCCTCAGGGGGTGCTTCCTTTAAAAACACAAAAACAACTTTAAAAAACTTACCAAGTCTTAAAAATTTCTGAAGTTTTTCAAAAGGTGTTGGTGTACATAAAGACTTGAATGTCAGTTGTTGAATTGTGTGTAGCAGTTGGTTGTTGACACATGTCAGGTTGAATAGGTGCATACATTGTATGAACAGTATACAAAAATCTCACTTAAAATTTTGACACATGAAGAGGACAAGTGTTGGGATAATTTATGTTTCCTGGGTTGAAGGGACAGAAGGAATTCGTGGTTTGTTAATTTCGTGGGTGCCATAAAACTCCTGACGTAACTTAAAAGTGAACTCGGGACTATAAGAATGCAGCCACAGATGCTATACTTCAATAAATGACCTGCTGTTCGAAAACGACTTTCGTTGTGGCCCGTACATGGTGCATGGGATTTAAATTGTGACTTTTGTCATGGCCCATACGTAATGTGTTAACTACTGTAAGACTGTGTGTAATGTGTGAATATTAGCTATCTAAGTAATTCACAGATGTTTGGATATTTGTCCTTCAAAATGGAACTGGGTAGAGATCCATACTTTTCATGAAGGAATTATTATGGCAGATATTTTTGGAGTTCTCCCATTTCATCCATTATTTATTCTGCCAGCCCCCTTACTCTTCAAATACCATCATAATTTAATTTTCTTCTTGTACTCCATTTTGAGAGCAGAAGTGTGAAATAAAAGTACTCAAAATTGCATAGACATTGTAGGAAATATGTGCATTGCAGAATTACATTGGGATGTGTTACTTGTTGACTTGATGTATCTTGAAAGTTCATGCAGAAAGTTCAGGATTGCCGATTTTGTTACATATTACAACAAAATTACTGATCGCAACATTCTGTTACAGGAAGTTTTGTCATTTGCTCCTCTTCACCTGATGAGGCTTGAATTTCGACTGGATGAGACTGCATTCAACCAGTATCTGAAAGAGATAGAAAAGGAAATTCATTCAGAACAGCAGGCTTTTAATAAACATGAAGATGTTGAAGCTATTTTGGCTAGAAACAAGGTGAGAAGTTTAATAGACACAGATTCATTATGTTCTGGAAACATATGTTCTCTGAACTGAGGCAGCATTCATGGTCCTGTTGCATTGTGGCACTAGTGCAAATATGGTTATGTGTATACTTCGAATTCAGACTGTACAGACTATTTTAAAAGATACGTGATGCAAGGGAGAGTCAATATCTAGTACCTGCACTTTGATTTGGACTTTAACTGGATACACAGCATGAACTGAGAAACAAACATCAGCTTTCTCATCTAATTCCAAGTTTTACAAAAATAATTTTTATGAAGAATTCATTTATAAGAGAATACTACAAGGGTACTGAAACTTCAGCTTGACATCTTGGAACAGAACTGACAAGTCAAATTCAACATGTCTACTTACCAACCACAACATCATGGAAGACTAAGAGCATTTTCATATCTTTATATTTTAATAAATCAAGTTTTTAATATTTCTTTATTAATAATACAACTACTGAAGAATGTATTATAATATGCTACCTCTATTGAAAGTGAATTCTGTTTACAGTAAAACCCTGTTAAGATGCTTTTGAAAATGCCAAGAAAATCTGACCTCTTAAACGGGAAATTTCTTAAAAGAGTAGGACTGACAAGTTCTATTTTTTAAATTTTTTGTGACCTTATTACGTATGTATACTGAATTTGTACAATTTGCAGCTGTCTTTAACACATTCTCACGTGTATCTGACCATTTAACAATTTTGTCTGTAACCTTTCATTCACAAGTTCACATTTCATTCCAGATATCTACTTTTCCTTGAAATATTTTTCAAGCGTGGTTTGTCTTGCTCTTTTTTCAAAAACAGTAGCAGTATACATCTTGAGATTCCATAGGTTTGCTTTTAGGTAGGCCATAAAGGGCGGTCAGTAGTTCGAGTGACCTTCACTAACTCTGCAGTGTCTTGAATTTATTTTCTGGAGTTGCTGATGTAACTTACCTGCACACAGTCACCACAGATGCTTCACTATCATGCTACACAACGACACATTTATATTACTGCTGATAAGTTACATTTAAGCAAGTTGTTGCAATTGACCACCCACTTATGTCCCGTCAAAATGCTGTCCGCCCGCAACAACATGGAACACCGTGTGACTTAATCTAGCGTGCCTGAACTTTTTCAAATGTTATTGCCTGCCTTAGTTTCCTCCTAATCCTGGGCAGTTGAAGCGGCAAGTGAGCTGCCATATGCCAGCGTTGCCAAACGCAGGCTAATGCAAATCACAGAACAGCTAGGATCAGCTTATGGCTGCCCGATACAATTTTTCGGTTGTCGCGACAGAAACCGAGTAGTGGGGCGTGCCTGACTGCAGTCTGTGCATTCCGGAAGAAATACAACACCCCAGTGTCAGCTGTGAGGTTGCATCATTCTGCTGTGTGAAATTTGGCAGAAATGACCTTGGAGATTAACCTGTATGAACTGACAGCACCATTTCAATGCTGCATTTTGGAAACAGAATGAATGGAAACTCAGAGCAATTCTTTAAGATTTTGAAACAGAAAATGTATTAAATGGGCAAAAAAAATTGTTTTGCCATCAAATTTGTTACTTCTTAGGCAGGAAATTTCCTTATGTGGGGATGTATTGAAAGGGCAATGTGTAATGTTAATCAAATGGGAGAGTTTTTGGTGCTTTTTTATTCTGACTTTTTAGGCAGGAAAATTTCTTAACTGGGGTGTCTTAAATGAGTTTTACTGTATTTGTGTAAGAGGGAGCCATTCTTTATTACAGTATTACCTTCCTCTACATGTTTTGTATTAGTCTGGCCTGAAAATGGCCTTAGTATGGACTGAAAACATGTAGCGACTTCATGTGAGTAATGTAATTTGCTTACAAGAAAGTGTTGTGTTTGACTGTTATTACAATGGGATGCCATCTCCAAAGACTTTTCTGAATGAATACAATATTAATACAGTGAAACCCTGTTAAGAAGTTTTTAAAAATTCCAAGAAAATCCTACTTCTTAAGTCGGAAATTTCTTAAAAGGGTAGGACCGAAAAGTTCTATTTTTTAAATTTTTTTCTGAACTTATTACATATGTATGCTGAATTTGTACAATTTGCAGCTGTCGTAACACGTTCTCACTTGTATCTGACCATTTAACCATTTTGTCTGTAACCTTTCATTCACAGTTTTATTTACACCTTTAACTATACTTTCACTGACTTTTCATTCACAAGTTCACATTTCCTTCCAGATGTTTACTTTTCCTTGAAATATTTGTGAAGTGTGGTTTGTCTTGCTCTTTTTTCAAAAACAGTAGCAGTATACATCTTCAGATTCCATAGGCTTTGAACTACGTGCTCTGGGACATCTGTGTTGCTTCGCAGAATATGTTCATACTTTTCCAAGTGCTCCACAGCCTCAGAACATGTGGGAACAGATGGACAGTCATAAACCACTCGATCATCCATTGCAAGTTCATCTGGGTTGGAACTGACATTATCACATAGCTGGTCTATATTGAACTCCCCATGTGATGGAAGGGCATCATCTGCTTGCACAAACTCTTCAAAGTTGACCTGATATTTAATTTCTCCTGGTGTTTAGGCCATTCATCACAGCTTACTTCGTCATCAGCATCTTCATTTTGTATTGCAGGTCCTGCATATGTGATGAATCCTGCCTTCCTAAAGCAGTTGGCAATAGTATCTTTTCCAATCAAATTCCAGGCCATAGCAAGCATGGACACTGCATCAAGCAAAGACATTTTGTAGCTGTCTTTATTGGAGTTAAGTCTTTGCAGCAATCCCAGAGCAAAGCTTCTATGGAACTTCTGTTTTAGGGCCTTGATGATACCCTGGTCCATAGGTTGCAACACGGATGTCGTGTTTGCAGGAAAGAACTCCACTTATACATTTTTAAAGTTCCTTACATCTTTTGGGTGAGCAGGACAGTGGTCTACAAGCAGGAGTATTTTTCTACTCTTTGATGCCATTCTCCTGTCAAGAGACACCAGAAATTCTTGGAAGATCTCACATGTGATCCAGGCAGTCTTGTTGTGATGGTAGGTACATGGCAAAAGCTTTGTGTTCCTGAAACATCGTGGCTGTTTTGATTTTCCTATTACAAGGAGCGGCAATTTCTCTGTGCCATCCAAGTTCGCACATACAAGAACGGTGATCCTTTCTTTATTAACCTTTATGCCTTTGCAGCTTGCTCTGTTGAATGTGTGTGTTTTGTCAGGCAGCATATTGTAGATCAGGCCAAAGTCATAAGCATTGAAGATGTCCTTGGGAGAACACTTAGCCATGAGATGCAGAAGAGTTGTATCTTTCCAGGCTACCACTTCCTCTGGATTTACACTGTTTGCCTCACCACAAACTTTTCTGTACACAAGACCAGAACCTTTTTTAACCCTGTCTATCCAACCACTGGATGGTCTGAAGTCAATATTCAGTTTCGTTGCAATTTCTCCTGCCTTTCTTTTAAGAATGGGTCCATCAACTGTTAAGTTAAGAGCCCGTTTTTGTCACAACCACTCCATAAGAATTGCTTCCACCTTTTCATATTTTGCTGTTTTTATTCTCTTTCTGTTCAGTTGTTCTGTTAGGGACTGTTTAAGAATTTGCTTCTGTTGTACATGACTGTGTGAAGTGTTGTCACAGGAATGCCTAGTTCTTCAGCAGTTTTGGTATGAGGTGCATTTGGAGTGCCATCCACTTTGCTTATGATGTACAGCTTTTCAGATATTGATAGTGGCTTGTGTTTTATACCCATTGTTGATGTTGCCATGATCAAGGGAGGCCTAAGGAAAATGACAGGCAGGGTTCACTATTAGGAGGACCATGAGGGGTAGTCAGTAGTTCCAGTCACATTCGCAAATTGTGCAGTGTCTTGAATTTATTTTCTGGAATTGCTGATGTAACTTATCTGCACACAGTCACCACAAATGTTGCACAATCACACAATACAACGATGCATTTATATTACCACCGATAAATTACTTTTAAATAAGTTGTCGCATTCAATTGCCCACTTATCTCGCGTCAAACCGCTGTCCCCCAGCAACGTGTGACTCCCGCCAGCACACATCTAAACTTCTTCAAATGTTATTGGCTGCCTTAGTTTCCACCAAGTCCCAGGCTGTTGCAGCAGCAAAACGTTGCCAAACGCAGGCTCATGCAGGTCGCAAAACACCTAGGATCGGCTTCCGGCCACCTGATACAATTTTTCAATTGTCGTGACAAGAGACCGAGTAGTGGGGAGTGGCTCACTGTAGTCTCTGCTTTGTGGAAGAAATACGACACCTCTGCGACGGCTGTGAGGTAGCGTCATTCTGCTGTGTGAAAGGTGGCAGAAGTGACTTTGACCGTGCACCATTTGAACGCTGCGTTTCGGAAACAGAACAAATGGAAACTCGGGGAAATTCCTTAAGATTTTGAAACAGAAAATGTATTAAACGGATAAAAAAATTGTTTTATTGTGAAATTTTTTACTTCTTAGGCGGGTAATTTTCTTATGCGGGGATGTATTAAGAGGGTAGCCTGTAATGTTAATCAAATGGGAGAGTTTTGGTGCTTTTTTATCCTGACTTCTTACGTGGGAAATTTTCTTAACTGGGGACGTCTTAAGCGAGTTTCACTGTACTAACAAATGCATAGTCATGTCATAACATAGTTTAATTACAGGGTATCCTGCAACATTTTCGGCCACTTATGTGGCTATCTTCAGGGAGGTATAAACAAGAATACAATTACAATTACAAAATGTGGCAGTACCATTCCGCCATTTGAAATTATCACATAATCAGAGTATAAAATCACAGTTAATAGACAATTATAAAAATAAGTTTAACATGTAGGCATAAAAAGTTGCGAAGTGTGTCTGTATCATGATGTAATGAGTGGTGTGCATAGAAGGAGCACATAGTAAACCACCATCCTGTAATAGTAGTACTATTGAAGAATGGTGGTTTAATATGTGCTCCTGCTATACACACCACCCATTATACCATATACACTTCACAACAACTTCTTATGCCTACATGTTAAATGTATGTTTGTAATTATCTTTTAACTGTGATTTTATACTCTGTGTGATAATTTGAAATGGTGGAGTGGTATTGACACTTTTGTAATTGTAATTGTATTCTTGTGTATACCTCCCTGAAGATGGTCACTTAAGTGGCTGAAAAGTGTTGGAGGATACCTCGTAATTAAACTATGTCAAAATATTACTGTGCATTTGTTGGTGTTAGTATTGTATTCATTTGATTAATGCACGGAATAGGGACCATATAAACTTTTCTGTGTGTTTTACACGTACATTAAGTGTGATAATGACTAAGTCTTTTTCATCCGTTTCATTAACTTACTAACATGAGCTGCTGTTCTTAGCGTATTTAAAAAAATGTTGGGTTGTATGTGCATGCATCCAGTTGTGCACCCAGTCTATCAACTTTTAAACTAGCTGACTGAAATTCACAAAATTTCGTGTGGGCATTTTGCCATTGGAGAACGTCCCAATGTGATATGGGTGACTGAGTAATGTGACTCCTTGGAAGGAAAAAGTTTTTACATACCTGAATGAGGATGAATGAACAACTGCAGTAGCAAGCAATTATTTGTTAATGAGAGGTAATCAGACTGACAGATTACTGTGCTTATTAAATATAACTTTGACAATGGAAAATACGCGACATAGTTAATGATACTTATATTCTTTATTGGTTGAGACAACACACAAACCTGATCAGAGTGATCATTTTCGAGGTTTTTTTTTAATTCTTGTGGTAATGTACTTTGTTATCCATGTTTGCTATTATCCAGGTGTGCATATTTTCTATTGAAGGGCAATAATTTATGAATACCAATTGTTAAATTTCAATTCTGAGTGATAATTATGTGTCTTACTTTCTCTGCTGTTAGGAGTTCTTTGTAGAGCGCAGAGTGGTTGCAGAAGTTGAGCGATGTCTTGAGAACATGAGGAAGATTAGCAATAGTTTTAATCAGTGGGATCCACATGACTCATCACTGAGAGATGCTCATAGTAGGGCTGTAACACAATGGGAAGGTATGTCACGGAAAATTGACACCATTTCACAGCAGCTTCAGCAGATTCCTACACTGTGGAAAAACTACCAACAGAAGTAAGTCCATTGAACATAAGTAAAGTGAATTCTTTATTTCTCAGCTCATTCAATGTAATTTAAGCCTAAGTCTGTTAGAGTGAGTAATTAAAAAGAGTGTCATCAGCCTATCATTATGCTTTGTTATTTGATCAGTCTGAATGTAACAATAAATAGTGATGAACACTGATTTTAAAATTGCATTACAGGGCAAACACAGGTTTGGATAATTAACCCTTTAAAGACGAAGCGTATCTGTTTTATATAAGGACTCAGTGCATACCGCGCTGTAAACGCTCTCCACTTCGGTTATAAAAACCAACCTCTTAATGTTTTATAAGGCAAAAGTTGCTGTTTGTTCTGAGATCCGTACAAAACACATAAACACAATGTGGCCACCACGTAGAGTTTTTTTAATGTTAAACCTGATGGTATGTAAAGTTACCGCTAGGCTTTAAAAGGTTAAACATTTAACATACTTAAAACCCTTGTTGCAAATACTGGGTGCTTAGTTACATAACGGAGTTGTTTTTGTCATGATCTTCAATTGGATTATTAGGTATTTTGGGCTGTGTGCCATGTGTGAGTGGTTAGCACTCAGTTGTTGTATTCCACTGATGTTCAGCTTCAGATCTCTTAATAAGATGCCAGGATAGAATCTTGAATAAGGCCCTGACCACTTTCTGCTATATCTTTGCCAGTTCACTATTCATTCATTAATCCCACCATTCATTGCTACACAGTCTGAGCTGCTGATAGCATCATTCAATAAAATATATATCAGTAAAATAAAAAAATGGCCGTTGTTTGGCTGTTGAGTATTTTTGGTGTGGGTTTTGTATTTGTGTGCTCTCTCCTCCCATATATGTATTTAATTCCATAGGAAATGTATGTAACTTTACATTCAGGGGCACATTAATTAGCACAGATTATTTTTATAACTGTAAAGAGGACTTCATAAAAGTCAGAATGTTATGAACCGGAATTTCTCTCTTCAAGCAGATCAGTGTGCATATTTTGAAACTGAAATTCAGCTTCACACTGAAGTATTTGGTCCTCTTCTGTTAACCACGTAGAGCCTAGCAGTAACTTTGTGTACCACCAGGTTTAACATTAAAAAATTCTATGTGGTGCCCACATTGTGTTTATGTGTTTTGTACAGATCTCAGAACAAACAGCAACTTTTGCCTTATAAAGCAGAGACTGGTTTTTATAACCAAAGTGGAGAATGTTTACAGTGTGGTACGCACTGAATCCTTATATAAAACAGATACGCTTCATCTTTTAAGGGTTAAATGACCTGACCAGACTTTATTCTACAGTTATTTTGTGGAGCATGATAGTGTTTTATGTGTACAGTGGTATACTTAATGTTCCGTGATTAAAGGTTTTCTCATACTGAACATTTAGTGTCATTAATCCCAAGTAATAATCATTGCATTAAATTTTGTCCACATGAGATTCACTGCTCCTCAAAGAAACTTCAGGTGAGGATTTTACTGTATTAAGATGCCAGATTCATGTGAAATTTGCTGCATGTGACATACGTCATCTTCTGTAATTGTATTGATTCTGAATAATTTATTTTAAGAGTATTTGTCTTCATTTCAGATTTTTGGAAATGGTACAGTGGATGGATAAGGTGGATATCAGTCTCCAAAACATAATGAAAGAAGTTAATACACTTGAGGAATTTGAGAAGGAAAGGGCTGTATTCCAGGTGTGTTGACACTTTTTGTTTCTTAATTGGTACATACAGTATCAGGCACTACTATGTTGGCTGTAGGTGATCCCATGATTGTTGGGACTATAGGTTACTTGTTGCAGCACATGGGTGTGATTCACAAGTATAAATGCGTAGTGGAAGGATAATATAGGCAATTCTTTTTTATTCGACTCTCATGTAATAGTATCTTAGGTGTAGAAGGTGCAGTACTGAGACATGCAATGCAACACACCCATGCTGTTCATAGGGATTATGTACTTTAAAGCCCTTGTGAGCAATAAAAGGGCAGTGTGTGTATTTAGGACATTATGAGAAAAATGGAGTTAGGAGAACCAAAGACACGACAAATGGTAATTAATATGTGTAATTAATTTATCATCTGGCTCACTGAGCACTCAGGTGTTTGAGGTTCTCTTAAGTTAACTCAGTAGTGTGAGTTAAGAACTTCTTGGATAGCCTCTTTAAATCTGGGAATCCTTTTCTTGAACTTCATGGGCTTACATGAGCATGTGCCTTACTTTATCCTCCTGGTTTGGGAGCTACTGAACAACATCAAGCACTTCAGGCCAAAGCCTGTTCCAGCAGCCATTGAGAGTTGTGGACTTGGTTCCTCCAGGGACTTCTTATATCTGCTGTCCATCCAGCTATGCTGTATGATTTTAGCAGTCAATGTAATTTATCAGAGTACTCTACTCCACTTGCCTGCATGATACTGTGAAAGGGCAAGTAGGACCTCTATATTCTAGATTCTTGTACCTTGGACCTTCAACCATAACAGCAGATATGAATGAGTGAGTCATGTGTGCCACTATTCACAGATTATTACCACAATAATTTGTAAAAGAATAAGCAAAAATGTAGTGTGGAAAACCAGTTATGAGGCAGGTTTATTGTATATTCAGCGGGCAGTGTTAAGGATATAAACACTGTACATTGATGTTTCTGTTAATTAGGTGTCCATGGACTCAGCCACAGATCGTCCTGGTGTAGTTTATTAGTTTAGGTTGGCGCTCATGATCTCAGCAGTCGGTGGTGGCTTGCTGTTGATGGCGCGTTCGGTAGAGTCAGTTCTTTGTTTGCAAAGTGTGCATCAAGTCATGGTGTGTGGTTGAATGTAAACCACGCTCAGCTACCATACAGTTAATTGCACTGATTACCAGACATATACTTAACAGGTTATGGGCCCAGTGCATGCATAGTGTGCGTATTCGGTAAGAGCGCAAGGATGAGCAAATTTGTGTGGCTTTGTTTGTGTGCTTCAAACAAAGAAAGTTTTTTGATGAGTTATGACCATAAGTTAATGCGGTCGTAAGAAGATAATACACATCGCTGAACTGTTTTCATCTGCTGTTATCGGAACTGGAAACATCATATGTTGTGAACGTTAAGAGGTGTGTGTATACCATATTCAGTTCATTTTGTGTAACGGTCATGGCATCGGATCTTAAAATAAAAATTGAAAAGCTGGTTGGTGCAACCAATTGGGCCAAATGGAAGTGGCAAATGAACATGCACTTTGAACAGTATGATATGTTGTTGATTATTGATGGATCGCGGAAATGTCCCAGTATAACAAACTAAGAAGATGATCAAAAGACGGAGTTGGCTTGGAAGCGGGACAATGCCCGGATGGTGGCGCTAATCACAAGTGCACTGAGTCAACCCATTGCAGATCTGGTGTTAACGTATAGTAACGCCAAGGATATCTGGGATAAGCTCGTCAGTGTATGTGAACAGAGCAGTATTCAACAACTGAGTCCGTTGATGACGGAGTTTTTAAGCTCCAGTGTGATCTGGAAATGGACATGCCAGCATATGTTGCTAAGGTTGAGAAACTATTTGCGGACATGAATACTGAGTTGTGTCGAGGGTCACATGACATACCGATTGAACTGCTGCATGGGCAGATCCTGGCAACAGTGGGACCCGAGTACCAGGAGTTTAGCAACGTCTGGGAGTCACTTGATGACAACAAGCGAACAACGAATAGTCTGCTTGAAAAATTGTGTACGATTGAAAAACGGCTGCAGACATCGATGGTGGCAGAGTCAAACGCATTTGTGGCACATGCTTCAACTAAGAGATCTCAATAGGGGGTGTTGAAAACAGCATCAAATAAACCAGCTGGGCTGAAGAAGCTGACTAAAGACAGCAAAGAAGATTGTAGCTGGTGCACTGTGGAAAGATTGGCCATCTGACAAGGATTGTCGAAAACTGAAGACTGAAAAGAATGAATCAGCAGTGGCAGATGGGAAGGGCGCATCGTCAGTGGACAATGCTAAAGGTTCGTGTTCTCGGCAGAAAGAGTGAATAGCATGAGATCTGCAGATAAGTGGGTATGCAACTCTGGTGCATCACACCATATGAGTGCAAACAAGCAATACTTTGTGACGTACAAAAGGTTTTCGGCTCCTGTCAATATATCGTTGGCAGATAACAGAACAATACTGGCCTATGGGTCTGGTTGTGTGGATGTTGAGATGCTAGTGAAGGGCAAGTTAATGTTTTAACAGCATCAGAAACCCTTCAGCTTTGGCATGAACGTCTTGGCCATCAAGACAGGTGTCATGTACTAAAGGTGCTGGAACAGATGAACATTAACGTAAGCACGGCAGAAACGGGAGGGTTCTGTGACGGACGTGTTCGGGCAAAGCGCATCGGAAACCTTTTGCTACACGATTGGATCGATCGCAGATCGTCGGTGAGTTGATAAATGCAGACGTCAATGGACCTATGTCAGTGGAGTCACCTCGAGGTGCGAAGTACTGTGTGTGTTTCAAGCACGATTACAGCAAGCATCGTAGGGTGTTCTTCGTCAAGCAAAAGAGTGAAGTTGCCAAGTGTCTGCGCACGTTCCTAAATGAAGCATCTGCTGCTGGTCACACTGTGAGAAAGTTCCGATGTGATGGTGGCAAGGAGTTCATGTGTGAAGAAGCTCGTCGTGTCCTCAGTGATCATGGTATAGTACTGTTGCAATCGGCACCATATCCACTTGAACAGAATGGAGTCGTGGAATGTGAGAACTGTACGATTGTAGAGCTCATGCGGTCAGTGCTCTCAGTGAGTGGTCTACCGAAGACTATGTGGGCACAGGCATGTGAGACTGCAGCATATGTGCTGAATCGCACTGGGAAAACATCAGTCATTGGAAAATCCCCAGTAGAATTATGGGACGGTTGTGTGATGAAGAACTTGGATCATTTACGTGTGTTTGGCATGGAGTATTATGTTCACATTCCAAAGCAGTTTAGGAAGAAATTCGACGACAAGAGCATGTTCAGTTGAATGGTTGGCTACCTGAATGATAAAGATGGATATCAGGTCTGCGTGCCATCCATTAGCAAGATTGTGCGTTCGCACGATGTCTATTTCAAGCCTGAAGAAGTTTGCACTGCTACAGTGGTTGAAACAGGCACGGAAATCACAGCTGAGGAGGATGTGGCTGTGAACGAGAAAAGACAAGAACACAACATAAAGTCAGAGTCTTCGCAGCCAGAGAACAACCTTGAGATGGAGGCCGAGGACGGGTTGTCAAGGAACGCTGGATGACCAATACGCATGCCGAAGCGACTGTTGTGGATGACACTGGGGGATTACATTCTTCCATCTGCATGTACTGCTGTTGCTTTTGGCAGAGATCCGTCATTGTATTGGGAAGCTATGAACTCCATGCAGAAGGAAGGCTGAGCTACAGCCATGAAGGAAGAAATGGATGCATTAGTGGAAAATGACACGTGGGAGTTAGTTGATTGTCCAAACAGTGTGAAGGTTATCGACAACCGCTGGGTGTTTCGAAGGAAGCTGGACGCTGATGACTTGTGTGAGAGGCTTCGTTCTCAGCTATTCGACAAAGCATATGTGCAAAAGGCAGGCATTGATTATGATGAGACTTTTAGCCCTGTGGCACGTTACGACACGGTATGTGCTGTACTTGCAGTTGCGACCAAGCAAAAGTTGCAGTTGCACCAGTTTGATGTGAAGACGGCATTTCTGTACGGCACACTTCAGGAAGAAGTGTATATGTGTCAACCAGAGGGGATTGACGATGGGAGCAGTCGGGTGTGTAAGCTCAAGCGAAGCCTCTATGGTCTTACGCAAGCTCCTAGATGTTGGAATCGCCGTTTTTTGTAGATTTCATGAAAAAGCAAGAGCTGAAAGCCAGTACAGCCGATCCATGTCTGTTCGTGCATCAACGCAGTGGCAAGAAACTGATAGTCACCATCTATGTGGATGACGGGTTGGTCGTGGGAAGTGATCAAAGTGAGATTGTGATGCCTTCATCGATCAGCTGCGCCATAATTTCAAGATTATGAAGGGTACACTCAGCAGTTTCGTAGGAATGCAGATAGAGCAACATCAGGGTGGAATTTTTAGGTCCCAGCGAGTCTACACGGAAAAGATCCTGGAACAATTCAAGATGCATGAAGTAAACCCAGCAGCAACACCTTATGACCACGGTGGTGGTGGAACCGGGGATGCAGTTGAGAGCCATGTGCCATACCGTGAAGCGGTGGGGTGTCTCATATATTTGATGACAGCAACGCGTCCAGACATAGCATTTGCTGTCACGAGCAGCTCGAGCAATGCATCAACCAACTGAGGCAGAGTGGGTTGATGTCAAATGTATCCTCAAGTATCTGCGAGGTATGAGCAACTATGGTCTGCTGTATAGGGCTGGAAATTGTAAGAGAGTATTGGAAGCCTACAGCGATGCTGACTTTGCAGGTGACATCAAAACAAGACAGTAAACAAGTGGGATTTTTGCAGTGTATGCAGGCAGTGCAGTTGCCTGGTCGAGCCAGCTGCTGTGGTCAGTGAAATTGTCAACAACAGAAGCAGACTTTATTGCAGCCAGTGAGGGTGCAAAAGAGCTTCTTTGGTTGAAATATTTGCTTGGAGAAATTGGTGAAAAGGGTAGTGAAGTACCCATGTTGTATGTTGACAACGCGAGTACAGTGAAACTTGTGCGGAATCCAGAGTTTCACAAATGGTCAAAGCACATTGAAGTGCAATATTACTTTGTACGCGAGTGCTACCAGGATGGTTAGATAGGGGTGGAACACATTGACGGACTTAAACAATTAGCCGATGTACTGTCAAAACCGTTGGATCAAATACACTTTGAGACCCTGTGAAGTGAAATGGGTGTTTGAGAGTATTGAAGGATGTGCAGTGTTTAGGAGGATGTGTTAAGGATATAAACACTGTACATTGATGTTTCTATTAATGAGGTGTGTGTGGACTCGGCCATGGATCGTCCTGGTGTAGTGTATTAGTTTAGGTTGGCACTCATGATCTCAGCAGTTGTGGTGGCTTGCTGTTAATGGCGTGTTCGGTAGTGTCATTTCTTTGTCTGCAAAGTGCGCCTCAAGTCGTGGGGTGTGGTTGAATGTAAAACAATGCTGTGCTACCAGTTGCATGTAAACCATGCTCAGGTACCATACAGTTAATTGCACTGATTACCAGACATATACTTAACAGGCAGAAATGAAGAGAGAGCTGTTTTTATAAATTATATCATCGCTCTGTGCAATCTGTGTAATATTTTTAGTTATTACAGCCATAATTATCTGTGCTTTTAACTAAAGTTGGGTCATAAATATTTTTCTGACCTGTAATATCTCTGTGAAGAAATAAATTGGCTTAAGATTACTGTCATGTAGAGTGAATTTTTCTGTGAGTGTGGACTCAAGCAAGAAGTTTAGATAATTCTCCTGTCACATCTGACTATAAGCCGACTTTTCATGTATGCTGTGTAGAAAAATCTCTTAACTTATACACAGAAAACTTGAGACTGCAACAAATTTATGGAAAGAGTGTTGCTGGTTTTGAAATTCCATCACCAATTGAATTTTTATGAATTGGCAGTGTGTATGATTGAAAATATACTTCATTAGGTTCTGTCCAGGTGTTGTTTATGTCTGTGTATGTTTTTTAAAGGGGTTCGTTGTTTTGACTTCAGTCTTTATTTGTTGGTTATTATATTTCTGTAATTCCTCATTTTCCCATTCCCTTATTTTATTCTGGTTAACCTTATAATTTACAAATATAATTTATGCTCAATCTTTGTGTCCTCATGCTTACTTGGGAATAGCAGCTTAGAATGTTACTGGTAACCAAGTGGCTTGTTTTGTTTAATTTTGGGGTTTTTGTTTTTAAAGGGTTTCTTAAAGTCAAAATGAGAGTCACTGTTTTGCCTTTTAGGTTGTCTTTATTTCCATAAGTGGTACATTCAGTTTCTTGAATCAGGACATTTATGTGTTTGATTTTTTTCTTGCATAGTAATGAGAATTACTTCCATACCACGCAGGTGGATGTCATCTGTACTTTGCGCAATGCTCACATCTGAGACTTGTCTCATACTTGCGGGTGGGCGATTTTTTTAATATTTTAATGAACCAGGAAGAAATATTTATGATTTATGAGGGTTTTACATGAAAAGTAGAGAATAAACTAGTACTTTAACAAAATTTGTCATGTTGTATCATTTTTGAAGTTCATAACCCAACTTACATGTATGGTTAACAAAAGCAAAGTAGGTTATGACATATTACAATGTATTCCTTGGTGGTGGATCAAAACATAACTTCATTTATGAAATAAACCAAATTTAAGTAACATATATATGATTTTTGTTTACTTCTGAGTGTATTCCATAGTTGGATGCAGTCTTACACTTGAAAACCTAACATTTGTAGTAGCTTTCAGCTTTTTTTAAAATGGTCATAAATGTGACACAGAAATTTAGTCTTACGGTAAAATGATGATAATCCACCGTGCAATGGTTTGCAGTAATATTTATAAACATTCTTGTTGTTTCTGCGGGAATGTGTTTCTTTTCAACGTGTAACACCTAATGCAGTTGTTAGTTAGTTAGTTAGTTAGTTAGTTAGTTAGTTAGTTAGTTAGCTTTATCTTTCCATAGATCCAATCGAAATACAATTTCATATGGATGTGGAAATTGTCAAAGTAAAAACAACACATAATTAATACATAAATGGAATAAAGTTATCAATTAAAATTAGTTAAAGAAATATAAGAATTGGCAAGAAAGTATATGTACATACATGCTGTAATGAAGGGAATAAGACACAATAGATAGATAAGCTAATTATTAATACCACAATATCAGCAATCATTACTTATTGGTAAAATCCCTATCCTATTATTTTTGTGATTAAAAGTAGAATATGTACAGAGAATGTTAATAGAATGTACCAGGACTGCTCAATCAGTTCCAGTCAAAATATTCTTGAATAGTATAAAATGAACCTTCCAGAAGAAACCTTTTTGAAGCTGATTTGAATTTCCTTACATCATTAGATAAACTTTTTATCCTTGGAGTAAGCAATTGAAGACTTTGATTCCTGAGTAATACACTCCTTTTTGCACCTTGGACAAATGAGCTGAGGGCAGATACAAGTCTGAACTATGTCTCATATCAATAGTACGTACCATTGGATTGGATTTAAACATATTTATATTCGTAACTACAAAGAGTAATATGGAGAGTATGTACTGTGAGTGTAATGGAAGAATGTTTAATTTTTTAAACAACTCACGGCAGGATTCTCTGTTTCCCGCATTCATCATGATTCTTATTACTCTCTTCTGTATTTTAAAGATGGTATTAGCATAGCTGGAGTAACCCCAGAAAATTATACCGTAAGATAGGATGGAATGCACATTGCAGAGATAGATCATTCTTAAATTCTGTAGGGACATAATTGACCTCAAAGACCTTATTACATAACATGCTGAATTAAGTTTGGGAATTAGTTAGTCTATATGTGGCTTCCAAGATAGAGTACTGTCTAAAGTCAAACCCAAAAAATTTGTATAATATATCTTATTAATTTGATTAGTTTGATAGTTAATATTTACATTAACTGTGTAAAGTGCATATAGTAGGTTTTGTTTGAATTTAGAGATAGTATATTGATTTGGAACCGTTTTATTATTTTCTCAAACACTATACAAGTATTAATTTCTTCCTTAAAAACAGTAAGATTTGGATGTGTGAGAATTATATTGGTATCATCGGCAAACAATGTTGGCTTAGATAAGTTATTTATTGAACCTGGTAAATCGTTGATGTAAAGGAGAAAAAGCAACGGACCCAGAATTGAGCCTTGAGGGACTCCTAGCTTAACCTTCTCCCAGTTAGAAAGATAATTTTCAGAGTATATATCTTTTATTAGTACCCTGTGATACCTGTCATTTAAATATGATTTCATTAAATTATAGGCGCTGCCAGTAATGCCATAAAATTCCAATTTGGAAAGTAAAATAGTATGATTTACACAATCAAATGCTTTTCTTAAAGTCACAGAAAATTCCCCCGACAACAAATTTATTATTCAGAGCTTCTTAAATATTATTTATTAGGTAATATGAGGCTGTTTCCGTAGATGAGTTGTTTCTAAAGCCAAATTGCTCTTGTGCTAAAATATTGGTATCGTTAACATGATTATGTAGTCTGTTAAAAATGACTTTCTCAAATATTTTAGAAAAAGATGTAAGTAGGGAAATTGGTCTGTAGTTTGATATTTCTGATTTATTTCCTTTTTTTAATATTGGGATTATTTGGGAGAATTTTCGCCGTGTAGGAAATATGCCCCTGAGTAATGACTTGTTACATATGTAGATGAGAGGAGATATTATATAGGACAAACTCAGTTTTAATATTTTATCTGGTATTTCGTCATAACCATGTGAATTTTTTGACTTAAGTGGTTTAACTATCTCAGTAATTTCTCTTGTAGATGTCGGTGCCATATTTATACTTGGAAATGGCGTAGTGAATACCTGTTTAAGATAATTTAAAGGAGAGTCTTTAACTGGTGTTGGAAGAATATTCTTTGAATTCCTTGTAGAAATTTTATCAGCTGTGGTTGAAAAATATGTGTTAAAGGCTTTAGCTATTTCTAAATAGTCATTGCAGATTTTTCCATCAATCGCTATTGATGAGATATCATGGATACATTTTGCTTTATTAGTTTCTGATTTGATTATATGCCATGAGGTCTTAGGCTTGTTGTTGGAATTAATAATTAAATTGTTATAGTATAGTTTTTTTAGCAGATTTAATGACCTCTGATAGAATCCTACAGTATTTTTTATAATAAGTTTTTAATTTGGAATCTTTAGTACTTCTGGAAAGTAGATACACCTCTCTTTTATGTTGACTTGATATTTTTATTCCAGGGGTTATCCATGGCTTGTAATTGTTATTGTATTGACATTTTTTAAGTGGAAAAGTATGATAAAATATTCTCAAATAAGTATTAAGAAAATTATTAAATATAGCATCTACATCATCACCATTAAATGCATTGTCCCAAGACTCATTACTTAAATTTAGTTGGAATCAACTAACAATTAACAAATACTAACTTCTGTGACTTTTATTTCAGAGCATCTGTCGTGAAGTGGATGCAAAACGAGAAGACATGAAGTGGTTAGTACAAACCCTGGACTCACTTGTGTCACACTGTTCAGACAAGGAGTCGCTGACTGAGCAGAAGAGATTAGAGCAGCTCATTGCACGATATAAAAACCTGATTCCAACTATAGAACTCACCATGGTGAAAACTGATGTACATTATAAGTGCTATACTTACAGAAAGGAAGTGAGGGAGGTATGTAAGAAATTATACAGGATGTCGTCCAGCAGTGGTCCTGATATCAAATATTGGCAGATTTTTGGTGGCTGAAATCAAGCAAAATGTATGTGATTGGCACTGTAGTCCATTGAATATCTTTTTTCACTGAATTTACTTCAGTTATTACAGAGCTAAGTCTGAGAGTTTTTAAGCAAAATAGCTAAACTATTGTTTCAGTGTAACAGTTGTGAAAACTAATGTTATTAACATTATTGTGAACAAGTTTCCAGTATTTTTGACATAAAATATTACATATGTGTTGAAATTATTGGTGTAAAGTAATTATATTGTTATATTAAATTCATGATATCTAAGTACTTAGGACCACTGAAAGTGCCAGTTTCAGTTACGATGTGTAAAATCTCCCAAAACCTAAATTGAATTGAATGCATTTTTGTGGTATATACAATGCTGCTGTTTGTTTCTTGCAATTGTTGCATTTATGTCAGTGCCTCTGAAGATGGCTGACAAAGCTGAAGTGCATCTGCCAGGGCAGTTATAAAAAGTGCTTTGATGAAATGTAGGTTGACACATAATGAGAGGCCAATATCTAAATTAAATTTGTGAAAGAGAGGATTACAATCAGTAGAGTCTGGTATTTGAGTGCCTTTGCTTGTTAACTTACGAGTGGATTTGACATTACTTCCTTTTTTATAAATTATTGTATCTGATTAATAGAACTGTTTACTAAAGCTCATGATAGAGTTGACAGTACTTTTTACTATTATTGTATGTTACTGATATTCTTATTCAAAATATTCTTGCACCAAGGGCATGGGATTTGTATTAATATGATACAGTGTGTTTACTTCACTCCTTTGGTGAAAAGGTAAAGTAGTCCCTGTCAGTGCTATGAAGGCATACAGGAGGAGCAGAGGTATAGCTTCACTCATGCTTAACCTCAGCAGTAGGCAGAGTTGAGTGGTCAACTTCATGCCCCTGTTTTTTTCACCCCTCAGGAAAGCATCCTAGTACCCACCAAGTAAGAAGCTTGGTGGGCCCTACAGCTATTTTGGATGTGGTGGAGGGGGGAAAAACTGCTGGCCCCTGCTGGGAGTGTAACCCCAGATCATCCAGGACATAGCATAGTCACCCTGCTAACTGTGCTATCCTGGCTGCTCACTCATCTGGTGTCTAGATACGTCAGCTATTCTGTGGCAGATAATCACTTCTTTGCATAATATTATGTTTGAATTTCACTGATTGCCCCAATTTAACCACTCTATGTAACTGTGTAACAGAGACTAATTTTATTTAATGCTGTGTGCATTTTGAGGCACCAGGTATGTGTGATGTCTTGCACCTGCGTTGCTCGTTCTAGGTCGTTGGGCTCTTGCAGAAAGTTAAAGAAACCTCCCTGTCAGGCCCACAGCCAGAAACTCTGGATTCAGTAAATGTGATGATCAAACAGCAGGAGACAGCTGTCACACAACTAGATCGCCAGAGAAGCAATATCATGAGCATGTTGCAGCGGGGCAAGGACCTAGTCAAAGACGCCCATGCTCCAGGCTTCATCAGGACTGAGGTTTCTAACCTTGAAAGTGGTTGGAATGAAGCGTATGGTCAGACTGTGGAGAAACTCAAGAAGCTGAAAGGTGAGCTAATTTGTCAGTCATTGGAATAGTGTTACATTCTTTTGTTTGTAGTTTAAAGTTGTATTAAGATGCTCTGTACACAAGAGTGGAATGGAACAATTTATGTCTGTCTCTGTGCAATAAAATTCTGTTGCAGTAAAAGGGATCCAGCTTATGCACAGTGTTAACATGTATTTATCAAACTTTGTCTTTCAGTTCCCCAACATGTTTCAGTGAAATTGTTATGCCATCATCAGGGGGTATTATTACAAATTGTGTAAGCTGTGCATTAAATAAAAATTATAAAATGGTAAAACAGTTAAAAATGTTAAAAACTTCTGTAAAATTCTTGTGCTGGTTTGGTGCAATGTTACTGATTTTTGGCCTGGTGACCCTAAGGTGTGTAATTACAGGTTTATGTGCTGTAGGACATCTTGCGTATTGGGCCAGTTCAACAAGTTGCTGAACTGGCATGTTCCACCACACTCATACTCAACACACCTGGCCTGATATGCGAGATGTCCTGCAGCACATACACCTGTAATTACACGCCTTATGGACACCAGGAAAAAAATCAACAACATAGCACCAAACCAGCACAAGAATTTTACAGAAGTTTTTAACATTTTTAACTGTCTTACCGTTTAGGATCTCTATTTAATACACATCTTATGCAATTTGTAATAATACCCCCGATGATGGCGTAACTATTTCGCCAAAACATGTTTGGGGAACTAAAAGACAAAGTTTGATAAATAAACATTAACATTCAGCATAAGTTGGATCTCTTTTACTCTATGGATCATATGCATGGAAATGAGCAACATAAAAAAAACTCTGTTGCTCAGCTGTCTCACCACACAGTAATATACTTGATCTAGAATGAGTTTTTTGTACTATGTAGGAGAATCATATATTACAGCATGACTTCGTTGTCTTAACTAATGTACCACATAAGTGTGTACTGAAAAAATCCACACAACTGTATTATAGTGTGGTAAGAATGGGTTAGTGATGAAGCATGGGAGACCAGTTCCAGTAAATGGAGAGAAGAAGGTGTGCCTTCTGACCACACCTCAGGTTAGAGAGCCATGTCAGCTCTCTCTGCACATGTTTTGCCTGTCTTCTGCCTGGTGGTTAGAGGTCTGTGTCAGCTCCTTCCATATACATGTTGCATGCACTGCATTTTGGTGTTTATCAATGGTGTTGGCTGGTATCCCACTGTATGTCAGCGCATCTTCGCATATGTATTCTGTGACATCCTCCCCTTCTGGCTTCTTTTCCATTTACAGTAGCAGTCTCTTGTGCTCAGTCATTCAGACGTGTTCACTGCAGTATAATACAGTTAATCACAAAAAATGAGATTATTTGAAGTCAAATAATTTGAAGCATATTTGTTTGTCCCAAGCACTTAAACTTAATCAGGTTTTACAGTATCATCTGTCTGCTTAACTAACTAACTAACTAACTCCATGGAGCAGAGGCCCTCTTGAGAAGCTAACAGTTTCTCAGCTAGTCAAGAAATTCCCCGCATTTTATGGAACCCGAAGGTTCATTACCGCATTCACAAGAGCCCGCCACCTGTCCCTATCCTGAGCCAGCTCAATCCAGTTCATGTCCTCCCATCCCACTTCCCGAATATCCATCTTAATATTATCCTCCCATCTACGCCTGGGTCTCCCAAGTGGTCGCCTTCCCTCGGGTCTCCCCACCAAAATCCGGTATGCACCTCTCTCCTCCCCCATACGTGCCACATGCCCCGCCCATCTCAGTCTTCTCGATTTGATTACCCGAATAATATTTGGTGATGAGTACAGGTCATTAAGTTCCTCGTTATGTAGTCTTCTCCACTCCCCTGTCGCCTCGTCCCTCTTAGGCCCAAATATCCTCCTCAGCACCCTATTCTCGAACACCCTCAGTCTTTGTTCCTCCCTCAGTGTGAGAGACCAAGTTTCGCATCCATACAGAACAACAGGTAAAATTATAGTTCTGTATACCCTAATCTTTGTGTTTTTGGATAGCAACCTCGAAGACAAAAGATTCTGCACCGAATGATAGCAAGCATTCCCCGACTTCAATCTGCTCTTAATTTCTTCATGAATGGAGTTTCGATTCGTTAGGGTTGCTCCCAAATATTTGAATTCTTCCACCTTTTCAAAGGATTTATTATCTATATTTATGTTGCGATTGTGTCCTGCATTCTGATTTCGAGACATGATCATGTACTTAGTTTTCTCAGCATTTACTTCTAGACCAATCTCCTTACTAGCAATAATTAAATCTTCTGCATTTTTCTTTATGCTATGTACGCTTCCGCCCAATATATTAACATCATCAGCATAAACCAGAAGCTGATGTGTACCATTCAATTTCAAGCCCTCCTGGTTTGCCTGAACCCTCCTAATGGCATATTCTAAAGCAAAGTTGAAAAGCAATGGCGACAGAGCATCTCCTTGTTTCAAGCCATTCTTAATAGGGAACGTGTTAGACAGATGTTTGCCTACCCGAACTCTGCTATATGTTTCACTTAGGCACATTTTTATTAACCTTACTAGTTTCATGGGGATACCGAACTCAATGAGAATATTATACAAGACCTCCCTCCTAACTGAATCATAGGCTTTCTTGAAGTCTATAAATAGCTGATGCACTGCCTCATTGTATTCCCATTTTTTCTCAAGTATTTGATGAATGCTGAATATATGATCAGTGGTTGACCTGTTACGTCGAAATCCACACTGATGATCCCCAATAATTTCCTCTGCATATGGAGTTAACCTTGACAAAAGGATGTTGGATAGAATTTTGTACGTAGTCGACAAAAGTGATATGCCTCGATAGTTATTGCAATCTGTCTTATCACCCTTCTTATAAATAGGCACAATGACCGACTCCTTCCATTCCTCAGGCAATTCCTCCTTATTCCAAATAGAAATAATAAGTTTATGGATTTCAGACCGAATAATCCTACCCCCTGCTTTAATCAATTCTGCTGGAATCTGATCAATACCTGGTGATTTGTGGCTTTTTAGTTTTCCAATAGCCATCTCAACCTCAAAGGCACTGGGCTCAGGCACTAGTGGCTCTGCTGTGTGTACTTCAATCTGCCTAACATCGTTAACCCCATGTATATTCAACAGCTGGGAGAAATGATTCCTCCACCTAGTCAAAATACTGTGGGAGTCTGCAACCAGGTCACCCTTCTCATCCTTTACTACATTACTTCTAGGCTGGTACCCCCTCTTAAACTCATTGATACCCCTATACAAGTCTCTTATATTCTTCTTCTTACTGTTTGTTTCAATTTCATTAATTTTAGCTTTCAGATATTCCTTCTTTTTGTTCCTGAAATGTCTACTAGCTTCACGTCTTACGTTGTGCAGATTATCTCCATTATTTTGGTTTGGATTCTGTAACCACTGAATTTTAGCCTGCTTCCTTTTATCTAAAAATTCTGCACATTCTGCATCAAACCATGGTTTATGCTGCTTCCGTTCGTGTAGACCTAGACTCTCTTGAGCCGAGATTTTGATATTCTCTTTAATGTTTTCCCAAGCCCTATTCATGTCCTCACTAACATTTAAGTTTTCCAGAGCTGCAAACCTGTTTGAGATCTTAAGCTGATACTGTTTCCTAGCCTCTAGTTCACTTAGCTTCTTGAGATTAAATCTCTCTACATCAAACTTCTGTGCTGCTTGTTTACTTACTGCCAGTCTTTCCCTAACTTTCGCAACCACCAGATAGTGATCAGTATCACAGTCAGCTCCCCTGAAAGATCGCACATCGAGTATACTGGAATGCCGTCTCCTATCTATCAATATGTGATCGATCTGATTGTGAGTCTTCCCATCAGGAGAGATCCAGGTGTATTTATGAATATTTCGGTGCGGAAACATAGTGCTCTTAACAACTAGATTCTTTGATGTGGCAAAGTTTACTACTCGAACACCATTATCGTTGCTCTCCTGATGTAAACTCTCATTCCCAATAGTCGGTTTGAAAGTATCCTCTCTCCCCACTTTTGCATTAAAATCTCCTAACAGAATTTTCATATGGTACTTAGGAAAATGATCAAAAACCCCTTCTAATTCCTCATAGAAGCTGTCCTTTGAATCATCACCCTTCTCTTCCGTTGGTGCATGCGCATTCAGAACAATGATATTACACCAGCGGCCTCTCAGCACTATGTATGACATCCTAGCACTAACAAACTCCACTCTCTTGATTGCTGATACCATTCTCTGGTGCACAAAAAAACCTGTTCCCAATTGATGATTTTCCTGCCCTTTGCCATAGAAAAAAGTATACTCCCCGGCTCTTACAGTCCCTTCTTTGTCCCACCTAACCTCCTGTACACCCACTAAATCTAACTTGTACTTAGCTAATTCCCTGGCCACTGTCATAAGTGACCCTGGCCTATACATGCTCCTCACATTCCATGTTCCAAAACTCATATCCTTTTTCCGTAGCTGGGGTCGTACCAAAGAATCGGTCCAGGTCCGAGGCTTTGTAGGCTGTTTCGTAACATCATAATTTTTTACGGTGAGGAGTTGTTAGCACCTCGCCCAACCCCCAAGCTGGAGGACCACCCCTTGTCGGCTGTCCGCGACTGCTTATTCAATGTATTCGCAGCTACCCTCCATACCTGGAGGCCGTTCCTCCATCCGCAACCCGAGGACGCGCCATGCCGTGGTGACAGGGACCCACTTAACATAGCATCTGTCTGCTTATCACATAATATTAAAATGTGTATCTCACATAAATAGGCACTGTTCATTGATACAACCACTATGTTTACTGTAGTTTGCTACACTATTTCTGATGTGTTTGAATTTTTTGGCTCATTGTCGGGGGCTTCCTTGGGTTAGCTGTTTCTTTAAAAGCTCTGCTAATGACATACAATAACTGACCTGTCTGGTGAAACTGACACTTGTTGATAAGGGTAAGATATTCCTGTAACCTAATCCAGATTATTATTATTGTTGTTGTTGTTGTTGTTGTTGTTGTTGTTGTTGTTGTTGTTGTTGTTGTTTACTGCTGATTCTTAATGCAGGTACACACAAAGTGTGGACTAGCTACAAAGAACAGAAGGATGAAATCTTAAAGCTGCTGGAGCAAGCTGAAGGGGAATTAAAGAAGGTTGCTCCTGTTGCATATGACAACCAGAAAGTGGCAGCTGACTTACAAGCCAAGCAAGATATGAGTATTGCCCTGAGGAAAGCCACTGAGGAAATGCTCCGCAAACTCAGGGATCTTTGTTCTGCACTCACTACAATGACTGCTCCTGAGAGGAAACCTCTGCTCCAGAAAGAAGTAAGTTCTTGCAAGAAATATTCAGAAACCTTACATATATGACTCTAATTGTCATAATGTGCTGAGAAGGGAGGAGGAGATATTTAATAGTAAGATAAGTTTGATGGATATTAAACAGGATTTGAACCTTGTGTGGGTAATATACTTAGGTCCTGTTGGAAAATGGGCTGTAAGTTGGAGTTGGGTGTAATGTGGCAAATCACCTGAGATGCTTTCAATGCATATGTACATACTAAATATCTTATTCTCTGGGTTCTGTATTTTACTGTGGTTTGTTGAGATTTATGCCTTAATCTAGTCTAACAGAAATTTTATTTTGGTAGATTGGTTTTGAGTAATGCCAGGGTGTTGAAGCAGGATGATTCACTGCAGTTTTAGAGGTGTTACAGGGTGTTTTGGATCAGTGGAACTGACAGCAGACCTCACATGTTTTATTATGGATTATTTGTGTAGAGAGTGGGAATCAACATTTACAAACAGGAAGGACTGGCTCTGAAAGAGAGGCCTCTTCCTAAAATTGTTTCCATTGGTCTACACATACTCCAAATCCGGTAGTCATATCAGGGATGACTGTGAATTTATATAGCCTAACAGCAGTGTTTTTAAAACTGGGTTCCTCAGAATCCTGGGGTTCCGCAAAGGCATGTTGGGTTTTGTGAAATGCTGACGAAAGCTTGGGCATTTTGTGTGCTGTTTAAATATTCTTACCAATTTGCTCGTATAATAATATTAGACTGTGAATACTAGGTAGTACTTAAAAAAATGTATATTACATTTTTAAATGGAATACGTAAGAAAGAAACAGGTGCATAACTTACGAACATTTGACCCTTTCTGAGAGATGATGCTGCCAGAAGGATAATCATAAGAAGGGGCACAAAAACACTGCCTACACCCTCATTTGACCAGTCCAGGGTGGAGAGAGTGTAAGCAGAGAACAGTGATGTTCGCAGAATAATGGGAGAGAGAGTACAGCCTCCAGGTTTTGTCAGCTAGTTGTGAAGACTAAGTCTAATACACATGTCATGGCAATGGCAGACAGTGGCATATACTATCTTGTTAAATATAGTCCTAATGGCTCGGTCGTTAAAAGAAAGGAACACTTAAAACAAAATAGAACAATGAAAATGAAATGAAAACAAACTCCAGTACTCAAACAGTTCTTAGAGGAAGTAGTCTTGTAGCCCTTCACCATCAAATATGTCATCTAGTAGTGGAGCCCACAGTACACAAGCACAAAGGCTTCATCCGAAATGTATACAATTAGCCACTGCATTTTGCTGAAACATGCATTGGTAGTTCAGAGGACGCCAAACTCATTGGTATCTGTGTTCGATAATGCGATACAAAGTGTTAACTTTATTAAGGCATGACCTTTAAATTGCAGACTGTTTAAACTGCTCTGCACTGATATAGGCCATGAGTATGAAACTTTAATTTTTTGTACCAAAGTTCGTTGGCTGTTTCATGGTAAGGTGCTGATGACAGTGTTTCAACTGAGCATGTAGTTGCAGTTTTTTAAAATCTAAAACAGAAACACCATTAGCCAACTATTTCTCAATTTTTGGAACAAAATAATGCTCAACTTGTGAAAGCTGACAAAGGGAACACCATTGTTATAATCTACCATCATGACTACAATAACAAAATTAACGATTATATAACTTCCTGTCAATTTGACACCCTCTCAAAAGACCCTATCAACGTTCACCAAAAGTCTCTTAGATAGTGCTTAAACGACTGTAAAATACTAATCAACAAGTACGAAAAAACCAAAATGATAAACTTAAACCCTTCTGCGCCTAATATACATGGACTTACCAAATCGATAAACCTGAACAGAGTATCAGACCAGTTCTAAACTGGAGGAATGCACCAGCATATAACCTAGTGAAATTCTTCTCCAATATACTCATTCAATTTATTCCATTGCGTAAGGCATTCAAAGTTAAAAACTCCCCACAACTTATCGCTGACTTAAAAGAAGTTGAAATACAACCAAATATTAGGTTAGCCTCGTTTGACAGCTCTAGCATGTATACAAACATATGTGCAATGTATTTGAGAGATATAATGGAGAATAGCCTAAAGCTTAATTCAATGGAAATACGGCAGACACTAGAGATGCTTAAAATTTATGATCTTTTAATTAATAAAAATTATTTTTCGCATGAAGATAACATCCTGCACCAGAACGAAGGTTTAGCAATGGGTGCACCATCATCTGCTACATTATTGGAGATTTTCCTACAATATATTGAGGAAAACTTCATTATTGATATACTTATTGACAACAAAATTTTGGGATACTTCCGATGTGTAGATGATACCTTCATTGCATATGACCAGTCAGTTACAGATATTAATTCTGTTTCAAATGAATTCAATCAAATACATCAAAACTTACAATACACAATAGAGCTAGAGGAAAACAAGAAAATAAACTTTCTGGACCTTACAGTTTTTAGGATTAACAAAATTGTTGAATTCAACATTTACCAAAAACTCACGTACACAGATGCTGTAATCCGTTACAACCCTTGTCACCCTTCTGAGCACAAGTAGCTCGAATCTCTAAGTAAAGAGACATAAACAGAGTTGGCTGCGAGTGATTTTTTTTTTGTGAAAATTGAAACATACGCCAACGGGGATGTTGAATATTAAAACTATTTCTCAGATATTCCTTGGTTGCAGCAGCTGACATACCTTGTTGATACTTTCCATAAGTTAAACAAGTTTAACTTGTCAGTGCAGGGCTGCAGCATAACCATGCTGACAGCTGAGGACAAAGTGGCTGCTGTAAAGTTAAAATTTGTGTCTTGGTACCAACGTGTGCCACAAAATAAATATGAGTGTTTCAATACGACGAGTGAATATCTTGAAGAGTAGGGTAAAGCTGTGTCAAGGTGTGAAATGTGATATAACTGAGCATCTCAGACGCCTACAAACCTTGTTTGAGGAATATTTCCTGCGAAACAGTGACAGTCATTGGCTGAGATCCTTTCATTGGCTCATTCCAGATGAAGAACTTCTCAATCAATGAATGTGAACAGTTGATAAATATTTGTGAGTGATTCGCTTTTAAAGCAAAAGTTTCCACACTGTTTCTCTTTCATGTTTGTGGGGCTCCTTAACTGAAGAGTATCCTGAGAACTTGAAGTGTGCTGTTAGAAAACTGCTACTGTTTTCAACCACCTACCTTCATGAATCTGGGTTTTCATGATAAATTTTGACAAAAACTAAATACAGAAATAAGCTGGATGCTGAGGTTGATCTCAGATTGCAACTGCTGCCCATTATACGAGATTTGAAATTCTTGTCCCTATCAGATAGCCTCATTTGTCCAACTGAGAAATTAACATACGAGGGTTGCACAGAGAGTAATGCCCCACATTTTCCTTTTCGGAAACTATTCAGAATGTATGAAATTCACGGACAGTATAACTGGATGTTTCCTTTACACATTTTATTTTTCCACATAATCTCCATCTAAGTCTACGGCCTTACGCCAGTGCGAAACAAGGGCATGCATTCCTTCCCTGTACCAGCTGGTTTCCTGTTCATGTAGCCATGTCCTCACTGCACGAATCACGCTCTCGTCATCTTCAAACCTTGTCCCACACAGTGCATCCTTCAGTGACCCAAAAAGATGAAAATCTGACGGCGCCAGATCAGGACTATAGGGGGGATGGGGGAACACAGTCCAACCAAATTTGGCGATTGCCTCCTGGGTTCGTAGAGTTGTGTGAGGGCGGGCATTGTCGTGCTGAATCAACATGTCTCCTGATTCCTGTTAGGCCACACTCGCCGGTAACGCTGTTTAAGTTTTTTGAGGGTTTTGATGTACGCGTCCGAATTGATTGTCTCACCTCTGGTCATCACATCCACCAGAATCACTCCACCAGTGTCCCAAAAGATGGTGATCATGACCTTTCCGGCGGAAGGAGTTGTCTTGAACTTCTTTTTTCTTGGTGATTGCGGATGATGCCACTCCATTGACTGCCTTTTCGTCTCTGGCTTGTAATGGTGAGCCCAGGTTTCATCACCTGTGACGATCCAGGACAAAAAGGCCTCCCCCTCAGCACCAAAACACCCCAACAATTCAGAACAGATGGCTTTCCTTTGTCGTCTGTGCTCGGTTGTGAGACTTCGAGGAACCCATCTTGCGCATACCTTCGAATACTCCAAAGCGTCAATAATTGCCATTGCACTTCCGTTGCTGACTGAAAGCTGTACGGCCAATTGCTGACTTGTGATGCGCCGATCTGCATGAATAATGTCATCAGCACGCTGCAACATGTCTGGGCTCGTGGCTGTGGCAGGACAGCCAGACTGCGGTCGATCATGCAGCTCCGTTTCTCCACTTCTTGAAGCCTTAACTCTCTGAACCCAGCGTCCAACGGTGCTCCTATCGACTGCACGACTTCCATACACAGCACACAACCGTTTGTGAATGTTCCCCACACTTTCTTTCTCCGCCACTAAGAATTCAATTACAGCTCGTTGTTTGTGACGTGTGTCAGACACAGACGCCATTTTCACAGACTACTACAGCGGCGCTATCTGTTGGATGACCATGTAATTACACACATGTGCGCAATAAACATCAGTGTTGCTCCCTCTCAATTTTCACATTGCTATCTTTATTCTGGAAAGAGAAAAAAAATGTGGGGCATTACTTTCTGAGCAACCTACGTACAATAATTTGTACTGTTTTATCAATTGATTAAACTAACAGTGAAGTTTTAGTGTTACTTTATTTGCTAAGAAGCCAAAAAAAAATTCTAAATAACCTTTCCTCTATTGCCAAACTCGAAAACAAGGATGGGGTTCCATGAAGTATTTCAGTCTGGAAAAGGATTCCACAGATAAATAGTTCGAAGAGCAGTGCCTTACGGTATGGTAGGCATATAAATATGAGTGCGTGTATCTGGCGAGACAGAGGAAGCAAATACAGTCAAACTTGGTTATAACGTCATGAAAAGGACTAAATATTTTGTCATCATAAACTAGTCTCATTATAAACTAGTGTCATTATAACTGAGTAGTGTAATGTTATTGCTAACAGTAAGGAAGTAATTGGTACCACAGAACATCTGATGTTATAGACGAGGTGTCATATAAACTGATGTCGTTATAACTGAGTTCGACTGTATGTGCACATGCAAACTCGTGTACATATGCGCACGTATACACACAGACATATATATAGGCTAGTCAAATTAATCTTTTGTGAAGACTACTGAATATGAAGCATTAGTGACATGCTGACTTACTTTTTACTGCATTCCTGTATGGATGCACTATTTTTATTTTTATTTTGTTTGTAGGTGACTGAAATTGAACGTCGTCTGCACGTAACATTAGAGACAGTTGAAGAACGTGTGGTATACCTGGAACAGTTCAGTGCTCGTTGGACTCGATTCCAAGCCCAACTTGATGAACTTCGAAACTGGACTCACAAAAGCGCACCTGCACTGCTAGAACAGCTGCAGGCAACAGAATTGACACCAGAAGAGAGGGTGAAGAAGTCACAGGCACTTCAGGCACAACTGGAAGATAAAATTAATGTCCTTGATGTTCTTAGTGGAGAGGCCAAGGAATTGCTACAGGGTAGGAAGACCCACTAAGAACCTAAGAAATTCTGTATAAACTGAAACTGAAAATGTTTCGGTATTTTAATTTTTTGTGGCAGAAGTTGTACAAATAGTATTAAAGAATTGTACTGGGTTCTTTGGACAACTGAATTGAGTAAACTGGTTGTGATGCTTGATGTGAATTATGACATCATCAAAAATATGTTTTTTGTTGGCAGAAAATGGAGAGAATGTGGAAGCTGCACAACTGAAAGCAGAAGTTACAGCTTTACGAGACTCTGTCCATGGCCTTCTTCAGGCTGTTTTGATGCAGGTGTCATCAGTGGGCCAGGATCTGATCCACTGGCAGGACTACAGATCAGGACTGCAGGAAGTCAAACCATGGATAGAGGAGGCTGAAGTCAAAGTTAACGTGGGCATTCCTAAACCTGCGTCATTACAAGAGGCACAGAATCTGTTAAGCTCCACCAGGGTGTGTATATGACGTTGCATACTGTCCAACATTCGGCCTTTAAAACTACAGTAAAACTCATTTAAGAAGTCCCTCGTTAAGAAAATTTCCCGCCTAAGAAGTCAGGATAAAAAAAGCACCAAAATTCTCCCATTTGATTAACATTACATGTTGCCCTTTTAATACATCCCTGCATAAGAAAATTTCCTGCCTAAGAAGTAACAAATTTAATGATGAAAGGAGTTTTTTACCCAGTTAATACATTTCCTGTTTCAAAATCTTAAAGAATTTCCCCAGGTTTCCATTTGTTTCATTTTCAAAACGCAGCATTCAGATGGTGTGGTCAGTTCATAAAGGTTAATGTCCAAGGTAATTTCTCCCATGTTTCACATGGTGGAATGGCGCAACCTCATGGCCAATGCGGGGATGTTGTATTTCTTCCGTGATGCACAGACTGCAGTCAGGCACTCCCCACTACTTGGTTTCTGTCGCGACAACTGAAAAATTGTATCGGGCAGCCAGAAGCTGATCTAGATGTTCCGTGATTTGCATTAGCCTGCGTTTGGCAGTGCTGGCATATGGCAGCTCACTTGCCGCTTCAACTGCCCAGGACTAGGAGGAAACTAAGGCAGGCAATAACATTTGAAAAAGTTTAGGTGTGCTAGACGAAGTCACACGGTGTTCCACATTGCTGGGGGGGGGGGGGGGGCCAGCAGTTTGACGTGAGACGATTGCAACAACTTGTTTAGATGTAATTTATCAGTGGTAATAAAAAATATGTCATGGTGTAGCATGATTGTGAAACATTTGTGGTGGCTGTGTGCAGAGAAGTTACATCAGCAATTCCAGAAAATAAATTCAAGACATTGCAGAGTTAGTGAAAGTAACTGGAACTACTGGCCACCCCTTATGGTCTACCTAAAAGCGAACCTATGGAATCTGAAGATGTATACTGCTGCTGTTTTTGGAAAAAGAGCAACAACACATGCTTGAAAAATATTTCAAGGAAAAGTAAACATCTGGAATGAAATGTGAACTTGTGAATCAAAAGTCAGTAACAGTATAGGTAAAGGTGTAAATAAAACTGTGAATGAAAAGTTACAGACAAAGTGGTTAAATGGTCAGATACAAGTGAGAATGTGTTAAGATAGCTGCAAATTATACAAATTCAGCATACATATGTAATAAGTTCAGAAAAAAATTTAAAAAATAGAACTTTTCGGTCCTAGCCTTTTAAGAAATTTTGTGCTTAAGAAGTAGGATTTTCTTGGAATTTTCAAAAATGTGTTAACAGGGTTTTACTGTATTAAGTTTGTAAATTGTAAAAAAAAGTGGTTACCTAAGGATATGTCAGCATCCGTTCTCAAACTAAGAAAACTTTGGACTCCAGTATAGAATGGAAGTTTGTTTGGAATGTTTTACTTACTTTGTCCATCAAGACATATGTTGCATATGTTAGAAGTCCATTTTAGATGTGGTCATCTCCTTGAAAATGATTTTAATCAAATAAACAACATTGATGTACTCTGTTCAGCACAAGTTGTGCTGAATGGAGTATATTGTGTTGTTTATTTGATTGTATGTGCACAGCAGGATGAATCATGTTGAATTTCTTGAAAGTGATTTTTATGTTATGCCATTTACATCTTCATATTTTGTGTGAAATATTTTTTGACACTTATAAGGAATTCTGAATGGAACTCAAAGCGGCCTCCTCCTGCTCCTGCTCGTCCTCCTCCTCCTCCACATCGTCATTGTCTGTCCGTCCATCCATCCATCCATTACTACTACTACTACTACTACTACTACTACTACTACTACTACTACTACTAGTAGTAGTAGTAGTAGTAGTAGTAGTAGTAGTAGTAGTACTAATGATTATGATTATGATAATAATAATAATGCTGGTGGTGGTGATAATTTGTGAAAAACTTATGCAACTCTATAAGAACAGACTGTCTGTGTGTTGATTACAAGTAAATGCACAACTCAAGATGCATAACTAGGAGAAACGTGACTCTGGTTGCCTGCCTGGTGTTCCAGTATAAAAACATACAAATTATTTAAAACATCTGAACATACCCAACAGGGAACAATGTGGGTGAGACTTTAATGCTTGGTGACCTGAGACTTATGGATATTTAGGTAATGGATGGCAGCATGTAATAACAAGCAATGAGCTACAATATGTTTTACTAGTAATCTTCAGAATTTCCCCAAGAAAAGGAAATAATAATAATTATAATAATAATAATAATAACAACAACAATAACAGTAATTTTATGTTTTAAGAAGGCTGTAAAATGAACAGATGGAACTATGTACAAAATGATTAACTGCTTTTTTAATGATTTATGTAAATTTTAAAAGAGGTTTCATTGTGTGAACTTCATAGTAATATTCTGTATAGTGTGTGGCCTGTGACTAACATTTATATTCGCTGATGGTTTCTACACAAAGATGATACAGTAGGATTGACACATGTAGTTGGTATTATTATTGGGGGTGCACATTTGGAGGTGAATATACTATTTAGAGTTACAGAAACCAGGGTGTGATGCACAATTACATCCCATTTCCATGGGTAGAGTAGAGCTTTGCATATTGCAATATTTTTCAGTAACATAATTATTTTGAATTAACAGGTGTTTGAGAAGCAGTGCGAAGAATACCTGGCTAAACTTCAGGGTGTTGCTGCACTGAGTCAACAGATCACTTGTCGCACCAATGCTCCAGATGAGGTGGACGCTGTCCACTCACGGTGGGCTGCTGTTCATGATGTGGCAGTGCAGTGGGGCACCAGGCTTGAGAAACTTGTTGCAGCCTGGGAGGAATTTGAAAATGAGGTGAAGAAAATCGATACATGGGTACAAGAAGGCCAGAAGGCAATCACTGAGGCACCTATGGATCTCAGCATACCACACATGGATAAGCTTGAGAAGGAACTGGTGAAGCTCAAGGTAAACACATCAGCACGTTACTGATCAAAAGTCATCAAGTAGCAGCAGTACTTCAAGAAGCACTACATGTTTGTCATGGGAAATAACATTACGTGTACCATATATTGTAACCACAGAATAGCTGCAATGTTATATACTTTAGAAACATTTTTTTTTTCATGGACATAATTGTAAATACCCTATGTAAAGGTTATAATATAATGGTGGTGGTGGTGGTGGTGGTGGCAGCGGTGGTGGCAGCAGTAGCAGGCACAGTCAAATTGTAGTACTAAAAATTGTGATATTAGTAATAATAACAACAGTACGTTTCCATCTTGAGGAATTCGTGCTTCTCTGTCATGATAATGTGGACCTCAGTTTTGTATTGCTAACAACCACGTGACATATTAAATTTGTAAGTGAAAGACGTTATGAGATGACAAAAGTCAATCAGTGTTTCAGATTCATGTGCATCTACTGTTGCAGGCTTTGAACAAAGATATATCTGCAAAACAAACACAGTTGATCACTTTGACACAAGCTTCAGACAACATTTCTCAGGGTCTGGCAATGGAAGGTGGAACAGTGCTGAAGGGAAGAGTTACTGAAATAAAAGCCAAAGTGGGAAAGCTGGCTGAGGATGTGAGACAAAGGCTCAATGCCGTGTCAGACACCATACTGGCAAGGTCAGTAGCATGTTCGCAATGCAGTTATGTGAAGTAGTTTACATGTAGCATATCCAGGAAAGAAGGTCATGGCAGATGAGAATGAACACTTCCGCATGGTTTCATTTGTATATTTTCCGCTCCTAACAGAAAGTACATTCAAGTTAAATGTCACATTCTGAAGTTCTGTCATAAGTGATATAACTGGAGCATTAACTTGACCGGCTTCACGATGAGCTGAGTGACTGTTAGCTCTAAAGGACTTTGTGCCAGTGTTGTTAGTGGGGGGGTTAGGCATCCATTTCTTGTAGTATTATAATTCTTCAAGAACTATAGTTCCATTGTGGTATGAAATGAAGTGTCATGATGGGCTTTAACTTGTCTGTGTATGTGTCCCATAATACTGAAACTGTTTGACTTTAGTGGTTTTTGATTTGAAGGCCATTCAAGGGAGTCACTTTTGAATTTTTTGTTACTATAGTATCAGTATGGTAGCTATACAGATATCTGACTGGGAGCAAGCCTATGACCATTTTGTAGATTACTGTGTAATCCGTGGACTGTCGTGGCTAGTATTCAGTGCATTGATTTTACTTCCAGGGTTAAGCTGCATTACTTCTGATTTCTAGTATTTTCCACAGCACTTCTGTCTATGTCCTTTCCGAAGAATAAGGGATAAGTTTTGTATCCACACAAAGGAATAGATAAACTTACAGCCCTGTATATGCTGATCTGTACATTCGTAGGTAGGACGCAAGAAGTCAAATTTTCTGAAATAAGTAGTATGAAATTAATTCAGCTTGTACTTTTTCATAAACATGATGTGATACAAAGTCATTTAATAACGTATCTTTTATAGCACAGCTGATTTCATTATTAATGGACTGATATACAGTCACATGATAACTACATGTTTCAGCTCATTTGAGCCATCATAAGGCTAATCAAAGGTCCAAAATTACAGACTTTGTTACACATCGACCTTTGTTTAGCCTGATGATGGCTGTCTTGAGCCAGAACATGTAATTATCGAGTGACTGTGTTTCTGTCCATTAATGATAAAATAAGCTGTACTATAGAGAAGTGTTATTACATGACTTCATAGTTTAATCAACACAGCAGGATGCAACAAATGGAAGCATATTTTGATTTCATACACTTATTTCACCATAAATCAGTTTTGCCACCTTTAAATGCTTTATTTGCTATGTCCTTGTGTTATGATTTTGCCATGCATTCTGATGAGAAGGTGAAATGCAGTATTAATAAAACAGTTCAGTTGCATGTTTATCTGTATATTCAAAATATGAAGATTGCTGCATCCTAGGATGTGACCCAGTGTAGTCTGGTAGAAGTGTGGTGACATTTCTTAGGAACCTGCTGCCTGTAGTGTCAGGGTATCATTGTCTGAAATGTCAATATGCATCTACGTGACAACATGGGGCCACATCTGAATGTTGGGATTGAGAGTGAGTGGAGCTACCTGCACTCCCATGTGCCTTTATTTGCATGCAGGACAATTAACTTTTACTAAAGAGGCCATGTGTGAAATTAAACCTATGAGTATTTTCTTTCAGACAAGAATTTCAGGGTAAGATGGATGATTTTGATAACTGGATGGAGCAGCTGGACACCGGTGTTGGGCAGGTAGATGAGGTAACCTTGGCTGAGATTGACTCGGCACTGCAGTCAGTCCATACCTTGTTACAAGAGCATTCTGAAAAACAACCTGCGTTCAATGCAATTTATGATGAAGTCAAGAAGTTGGGGTGTAGTCCAGAAGAAGCATCATCTCTCTATGAAACTTACTCAAAACTTGTGACCAAGTACCAGGTACAAACAAAACTGTATTTATCGAGGCTTTATGTTTTAATATGGTGTTCTTAAGTATCTAGTAGCAGTGTTGCAAATATGCATGACTTAAGAGGGTGCTGCTTTATAAAATTGACCATTTTCACAGTATTTTGAACATTTATTTGTCATGTTTTCTTTTGGAACCCCTAAAGATGTTTTGTGGAACCCTAGGGTTCTGTGGAATTCTAGTTGGGAAACACTGGATCAAACATTGGACATCTTCTGAAAGTAAATTTTTGTTGAATATGGTTTGCTTCATGTGATATTTCAGACTATATTGCTAGGGCATAGTATTTTTCTTAGGACTGTGCTACATTCCTTCTTCTGAGTTTGCTTCTGTCGGTTGTAATGATGTTACAGCTAGGAGCCATCACTTATACCAAATACGTCTCATGCGCTTCAGAACATGGTAGTTGAACTGTCTACACTAATTAACTGTTCCTACTGATCCATTATCATAGTTGCTACATAGGCAGTCTGATCATAGGCATGGTGCTGTATAAATTACTTAGTGGCACAAATGCCTGAAAAGTCATGCCATTGCTGATGCAGCAATACTGCACTGAAGGAGTGCACTGTATTTTACTGTTTGCTGCCCACTGTATATTTTTACCAGCTGGAGATGGAGGCCTGAGGAAGCTGGGGTTTACATGTAACATGTTTAAAATAATGTTAGCAGTTCAGGGACTGGAGTCAGCATATATGGAATACATGTGGCTTCTGATTCAGATACAGACCTTTATACTAGCATTGTAATCATACCTTTCAGTGACATTGATACATTTTTATGGTCAGTAGAGTTCTTTCATGTCTCTTATCCATCTGGCTCACTTCAGCATTATCTTTTACATTTCAAGCGACATGTGAATGACACAATTATAATTTTGTGTTACATTGTTTTTGTAGGATCTTGAAGATACACTACAAGAAAAGAGGAGTGCACTTGAAAAGTGGTCTGATCTTTTGAGTTGGTATGCAGATACTAGTGACCAATTGGACCATATAAAATATCAGCTGGAAAGTCAGAAGCCATGCCCTGAAGACGTGGAACGCTTTGCTGAAGAACTGGAAGTAATAAAGTTGAAGATCACATCCTGGATAGAGGTAGCTCCTATTATAGATGGTGCAAGTCAGCAGAGTGGTACTTACATCAGGGACACAGCAACTGGCAAACGTGTGACTGCTGTTGCCTTGGTGCATGAACTGCAGATTAAAGAGGATGTTTTGCAAGCACAGCTCTCAAATAAGAGGGAGGTGCTTGAAGAGGTCAGTGCTCACTGGTCAGAATTTCAGCGGGTTCAGCAGAGTTTGTCTGAGGGCTTACTTGCAATGCAGGGCACTCTACAAGAAACTATCATGGAAGTAGACAGCTGTGATAAGTTAGAACAGGCTGGTAAGAATGTAGCTGGGCTTTTAGAGGAGCATAAGCTAAAAGAAGGTACCAAGGATGAATTACACAGACAAGGGAAGTTACTGATGGAAGAGGATCAGAGGAACATGTCTACCATTCAGACCATTTTGGCTTCTCTTGATGCTAACTGGGAGAAGGTGAGTGAAATGCTGAAGGAGCAGAAGGTTAAATATGTGGAAATGAGTACAGCATGGAAGAATTTTTGTGATGCAAAGGAGAAAGTGTACTGTGGGATTAGTGAAGCTGAGAAGTTGTGCCAGTCAGTACAGGAGGTTCCCAGTGATCTGACTCAGGTAACCCTGACTCATGACAAGACAAAAAAGGCTCTTGAGGTTCTGAAGAAGGCCAAAGTATCACTTGATGTTGGGGACAGCAAGGGGCAGATCCTGCTGAAGCTGGCAGAACCTATTTCTGGATTTAAGAGTGCTGTGATAGGAGAAGAGCTCTCACAAGTTCGTAATGCATGGCAGCATGCTTATGATACTGTGGCAGAGAAAGTGCAGATGTTAGAGGCCCAGTTAATCATTTGGAAACAGATTGATGAAGCAAAGAATGAAGTTTTGCGCTGGCTTAGAGAGACAAGTGATGCACTGTCAGATGCTGCTCTTAACTTATCTGATATTGAAAGTGGACAGTGTAAATTGAGCAGATACAAAGATGAATTGCCAGCACATTATAACTTGAAGACTAGTGTAATATCTAAAACAACTCAGTTGGTCAAGTTAAATGATGGAAAACAGATCCAAACTCTAGAATCTCTGAACAAATTACTGGAAGATGAATTTGCTCATGTGAAAGGAATAGCTGATAAGCTGGAGGACATTACATGCATGGTTGGAGAACAGGAGAGTAGTGTCCGAGATGAACTGAAGAAGGCTAGTGTTACCATCACAAAGATCAGAGAAGCAGTTATAAAATGTGATGACCTAACAGGGGAAAATGCAAAAATTTTAGAAAGGCTGAAAAACTGTCAGGCATTGAAATGTGAGCTTCAAAGTTTTTGTTGTAATCTGGACTTGTTGAAGGAGAAGATTGAGGGAATTAAGTCAAATTATCCAGCATTTGGTGATTCAGGGCTTACAAAGGAGCTTGTTGGCCTGCAGAAAAGATACGATGGCGTTTCATCCCATGCCAACAAAACTGAATTGACATTGCTGACATTTTTAAATAGATACTACATGGAAAAGTTCAGTGCTCTGCAAAGAGGTGTGGTAGCACACAAAGAGAAAGTGACTTGGTGTTTACCTGAAGCAGGAAGTGACAAGTACAATTTGGAAGTAAAGATTTCATCCCTTCGAGATGTGGAAGGTGGACTGCTGGACTGTGAGACTAAGAAAGCAGACCTTGATATGTCATTGGTTCTGCTCCAGAATGTGGAGACCCCTGAAAAGATGAAAGAATTACAAACTGAAAGAGATCAATTAATAACTGAATTGGAGAGCCTTAAAAACAGCTATTTAAACACAAAACAATTGTTAGAACACAACATAAACTTGTGGCAGAGGTATGAAATAGAGTCTGAAAATGTTGCCTCTTGGCTGAAAGAAACAGAAGGCAAAGTTCGGTCAGAAAGTGTGATCCAGCTAAATTTGTCTACAATTGGTGACAAGATTAAGGAGATGGAATCTTTCCACAAACAGGTGAAGGACTTTGAGACAGAAATTAGAGCTTTATCTTTGTTGGGAGAGGAAATCATGAAGAAAAACCCAGAATCACGTGTAGGTCAGTATGTTGCTCATCTTGTTACCAGATATCAGGGTGTTGTGAAGTTCGCAGCAACACACATAGAGCGACTTACATCTCTTAATAAGGCCAAATATATGTATGAAACATCAGTGGCAGATGCAGAAAACTGGTTGGCTGAAGCTGGTGGTAAACTGAAATCATTTGAAGGTATATTATCTGGAGGTGCTAAGCCTATGCATGTCTATCAGAGCAAACTAGAAGAGCTGAAAGCATTTGCTGAGGAGAGAGAAAAAGGTCAGGCCTTGTTAAATAAGGCTGTAGAAACAGGTGAGACACTTTTCTCTGGCATAACACCAGAAAATCGTGAGACTGTGCGTTCTGAATTGAGGAAACTGAGAGATGCATTCGAGTCATTAATTGATGAAGCAAATGCGTTACATAAACGTGTTGAAGGATTTATGCTGCAAAGATCATCCTTTGAGGACAGTTATGGTCAAGTAAGCAAATGGTTGACAGAATCTGAAAATAAAATTGGTAGCAAAATGGATTTAAAAGCTACATTAAAGGATAAAAAGATTGCAATGCATGGTTATAAAACCCTTGCTCAGGATGTTAACACACATAAAAACATCATGAAGCAGCTGCAAGAGAAACTGGGAGCTCTCTCAGACTCTGAAGCCACTACAAAGTTTAACAACATACTTACCTCTTATGAGATGTTATCAAAGAATGTTGAAGAGAGGATTGTAGTGGCTGAGAGACATGTCTTTGACCACGAAATGTATCTTCAGGTGCTTGAGAAATCCCGGGATTGGCTCAGCACATTATCTGCAGAGGCTGCTGTTGTCACAGATGAAACAGCATTAGAAAAGGAAAGTGCTGATGCAAAACTTTCCATCATTGAAAACTTGTTGCATCATAAAGTAGAAGGAGATCAGCTTATTGAAACTTGTCACAAGCAGCTTCAAACTGTTCTGGAACAGACAAACATATCAGGACACCCAAGTTTACTGCAGGAATTTGAGGATCAGAAGAAGGCTTGGGAAGCATTCTTGGCACGTTGCACTGATGCACAAACCAAATTATGTCAACTTTGTAGCCGCTGGTCCGAATTTGAAGAGACTGTAGAGGTTCTTACAAGTTGGACAAAGCAGAAAGAGTCACAGGTGAAAGATCAGAGCCTCAGAAGCACCCAGGAAGCAAAGAAGGCCCATCTTGACAAGTTGAGGTCCACTGAAGAAGAAATCTCTGCAAAAGGTGAAGAGTTCAGCAGAGCATCTGAGCAGAGTCAAACCATTGATGGAGAGTCTGAATTATCATTGAAGGTGTCTCATCTCATCACACGCTATCAAGCCCTCAAGAACCTTACCAGGGTAAGAGACTTTGTAAACAGACACAAAAATAAATGTTTTGAAACAAACAACCAGAGAGTAAGGAAACAATATGTAAAATAGTAAGTACACGTTTATAATTGAAATTCAGTTTGACTGCAGAAATATGATGCAGAATTCTGATGAATTTTCAGGATAATAAACAAGGGTAGTATTTGCAGATATAATTTAGGTTTATGTAGCACTAAATAGAAATCACAAAGGTTGAGGCTTTATGTGCGTGCAAAATATGTGAATTCTTGATTGAAACTGAAATTAATGTCTGGAGATTTGCATTAAGCTGTACCAAATCTAGCACTTGGTAATGTCTGTCAGCTTATCTGTTATCATATGACGATTGGCCATAAATGGCATATAATTTTGTAACTCAAGAACATACAGTGATTGTGATTAAATGAGGGGAGTTAATTGCTGAATGATTATCATCTGTTTCCCCCAGCTGAAGTAAAATGTGGTTGGCAGCAGATTGAAAGATGACTGTGGTGGAAAATGTTAGGACACAATACCTGATCACACAGGACATTGATTTCTGTCAGCAGGGAATAGGAAATCTTGTTCCACATTATGTTAGATGCCTCAGTTGTGGCGGGGGTTAGTGAAAAAATAGCGGGATAGCAGTATGGTTAAATTTGAGGCATTTATTTGAGCTGAAAACAAAGAACTGCAAATACGTCCATGGTAGACTTGTTTTCTCATCTACTGTCGTAAATAACAATTATCAGTATGTTTATTAGTAGTAGCTGATCCTTTTATTGAGTTTGCAAGTTGTATTGTCACATGGATGTGTTGAACTCATCATTTTAAGAGAAGATTCCTTGTGAAGTAATTTTTGTCATTCTGTCATTAGGAGGCAGTGTCAAGATATGAGCACTATGTGAAGGAGCACAAGAGTTTCAATGATGAACATGGTGCCTTCTTGGAATGGTTGTCCCATGTACAAGAAGAACTGAAGGAAGTCAGCCAGATTGTTGGGGACTTGACTGTGTTGCAGGTAAGTCTATTGTTGATGTTAGGTAAATGTAAAGTGCACATGTGGATGCGATGCAGGTATACGGGGGAGTGAAGGTCTAGCTGTATTTGTTCTTAATCTCAGCACTGGAAGGCTGTAAGTGGTTAGCTTCATGCTCTGGTTGCTTTTTCGCCAGGGGAGGAGTCCATTCAACGGGATGCTGAAGTGTATAGTTGACTGATAAGATGCCATTTCTATTAAAGCATTATCACAGTGAAGAGCACATGGTGAATAATGGCAGTACTTTTGTAACACATTTGAGGAACACAGGATCTTGATTAAGAATTTTGCAGTTCATGGATACCATCCATTAGAAAATGCTTCTTTGTCCTGTGTTGCTGTTTGCGCTGGTCAAGTACGTATTTGGTAGTACCAGTACAAACAATGATTTTTATAAGATCAGTGAAATTTAATCCACCCTTAAGGTAACATGGAAGAATGAGGTTTAAGGTGGGGGGGGGGGGGGGGCGCCCCACAAATAGGTAAATAACGTTGTTGCTTCTACACTAAATGAAGAGAACAGTGGAGATGTAGATGATCATGGTGTTCTTGTGAAAACTTTTTTTCCAGGAGCGACAGAAGACAATCCGGGAGTTAGCAGATGTGAGGTCCAGAGAGAGTTCTAGATTTGATGCTTTAATAGACATGGGAGAGAAACTTTATACTCACACATCTCCAGATGGAAGAGAAATCATTAGACAACAACTAAGGTATTTCAGCATTTACCAACTGATTCAGCACTGTGAATAAAAAGTTTCTTAACCATTTGTGTGTTGTACAAAACGTCATAGAGAGATGTCTTTCTGAATGTTGTTGAACTGGTTCAGTGGGTGGAAATATTGCATTTATCAGGCTGCATCATACTGTGGTTGATGTATATTCCACTAAATGCTGAAACAAATCAGTTGACATTACTGTTAACAAAGGTAGATACTGTGTATAAAGTTTATCCCTTTCACTCCGTGATTAAATGCCATGGCGCGGGTCCCCCAGCCGAGGTTTTTCTCTGGGCATTTAATTTCTAACGCTTGCTCTTAGATAAAAAAAGCATATCTCGTAGACTTTTCGTTCAAATTTAATGAAAAAAAATTTCGCAGTGTGTTTATGAATTGGTGAATTCGGGAAAAAATATTCACGAATTTTTACAATAAATTTAGTCCTGCAAATTACGTGCATTATATAAATGTGGGGTAAATATTTTATTACTCACATAATTCTGGTTGCTGCACAAGATCCGTGGCACCTTTGATCACTCTTCTATCATCACACACATACACATACGCCCGCACTATTTACACAAATTAGTTTTCGTGTGAAAATCCGCGAAACAAGGTGCCACGCGTGTGTTGCACTCGTGTCGTCAGAGCCGCAGCACGAGTCTACGTAAGTACACTCTCATGTCATGTGTATAACCTGATTCAGCACACAGTTTATAAATTTCGATGTCAAAACGTTCCCTTTTTATGGAAATGTACTGTCTGAATATAACCCTGCCTTTGTATTTTACAATTACTTTGTCCACTGCCAAATGTTCCGAGGGGTTATAGAATTTAGCGTAAGGCTGGTTGAATGTTTCAAAAGACTGTATTTTCCATGGTCGGTCATATACCTCGCCTTGGTTGGGTCTCTGTCAGTCTCTAATGGCTTGGGTTATCAAGCCTTCGTGACCACGGCAGAACGTCGGAATGTTTGTGTATCTAAACACAGCTGGGGCAACGTAAGTCGTATGTGGGAAACATTGTACGAGTTCATCTTGTGAAGGTCATTTGTTGGGCTGGGTTACTACCTCGTGGCTTCGCTGTGAAAAACAGTGGACGTGATTATTTCCTCCTCCTCCTCCTCACCCGGTCCGTCAGTTTTGTTATTGCTACTGCTTGCTGAACACTACCCTGGTCTGTTACAAAGACGGTTTTGTATTCCTATGCCCTCATAAATCTAATACCCTAACTAACGACCGACTTACATGATGAGAGCAAAACAGATCTAAGCCTACGACGTAAATGCTGTGAAAAATTCCACGTATTTCAAGGGTGAACACGACATTTTTACTACATTAGACCGCCGTGTTACACATTTCTGCCACACAACTCCTACAGAATGTCCCAGAACTACAACAGACAGGCCTGTGAGCCGTCCTGTAGCTGTACACATAGATTTTCATGGATATCTCCGGTATTTTTGTATTAGTTCGGTCTGAAAATACGCGGTACAGTACGCCACTGAAAACTATTCAGCCGTCAGTTAGTAACTGGCTTCATAGCACGCTGTTGATGTTCAACCCACACACGACTCCAGTGCGACTGATAAACAAAACACTCCTTCTCCACAACGGTATTACTCAGCAGAGAATTGTGCAATTCGCCAATGTGTTGACATACATATCGCGACTGTTGGAGGCCTTACAGGGGTGGACAGGGAACATTTATAACTGCACACACCAGCTCTCACCTTCAGGGAATATACCACACAGAAATCCTGAGCGGTACGTGGGATAGGGGTGAAAAAAATGCTTCCAAATTCGACACAATATTGACGATGACTCACGTTGTCATTCGTCCCAGACAGACTGTTTAAATGCCCCAGCGCGCCTACGACAGTCGCCATTCATAGTGTAAGAGTTATGGTCTTATTACAGGACCCTTCGGACTTTATGGGATAATTTCTCTGATGATCTGCAAGCTGCAGCACACAAACTTGAGCAGTGTTTGATGCAATTTGCTGAATTCGCTTTGTCACAAGAGCAATTGACCAAATGGCTGAAAGATGTAGAGCGTGCCATGGCACAGCATACTGAGCTCAAGTCTTCTCTGCAGGAAAAACGGGCACAGCTGCAGGTAATATATCATTGGCTTCAACCTGTATAAATTTTGAAGAAGGAATAGATGTGGTCTAGGACAGCAAATTAATAATATTTTGCTGTATTTTCAGAACCATAAAATTATGCATCAAGAGATCATGTTGCATCAGCAACTTGTGGAATCAGTCTGTGATAAAGCACAGCAGCTAGTTGACCAGACACAAGACAAGTCACTGAACATCTATCTGCAATCTATCAAACAGCTTTTTCAAAATATTGTCACGAAATCACAGGTATGTGAATGTGTGATCATGTTTTAATGATTCCTTGTGGGTTATATGTGTGAGAATACAAACACTTTCATCATTACTTGGAAATTTTCTGTGATTTAACTGCAATAATTAGTTTTTATCCCTAAAGCATGTCATTTAATGATGCTGTCAGGTGCTAAGTTTATAGCATTGGTGATGGATGCGTGGATGGACGGACAGACAGACAGACAGACAGATGAATGAATGAGCAGACGGACAGACATATGAATGAGTAGTGAGGATTGGTGGAATAATTTCGTCAGGGGAAAACTAAGTGCTTAGAGAGAGAGAGAGAGAAGGGGGGGGGGGTGCCTGTCTCAGTGCCACTTTGTGCATTAAAAATTTCACCTGGAGTGGCCTGGGATTGAACCCAGACTTCGATGGTCAGAAACTTGCGACTAACTGCTTGAGCCATGATGTGACGCTATGCTGATGAAAAAATGGCGAGTAATATTGTTAATGATGTTGATCATTTGATTGTATTCTTTCATATTCTAGGATCTTCTAGAGAACCTGGAAGAATGTGTGCAGAAGCACAGCCACTTCAGTGCCTTATGTAAAACATTCCAAGATTGGCTAAGTGCAGAACAAGACAATTTAGATGACTGTGATGATGTTAGTGGAGAGAAGGCTGATATCAGCAAACGGATAACTTCTGTGAAGGTAATACAGGCTTGTCAAAAATGATAGACCTGGTTTTATGAAAGAGAGATATAGAGGTGGGATTTGTTGTAACATGTTTATAAACTCGCAGAGTTTTTATGCGTACCTTAGAAGAGGTCAGTGTTTCTGCTGTTCTTACTCCTGCAAACATCGTAGATGTACTCAATTTCTTGCCAGGTGTGTAACACATTTTTGGAGTGATGGCTACTCTGCTTGTGTTAATTCTCTCTTGCAGGTGACTTAAATCTCGAATTTTCTATACATAAATCAGATTTTTTATGAATCCCTACAGAAAAAATCCATTGATGAGATATTTTGGCACTGTGGCAGCCATGGTATTGATTCTTCCAGTGCAGTAATTAAGAACTTTTAACATACGGGTCATTTCATACCTCTTCACTGATATGGTGGGGTGGAGCACTGTGGTGTTGAAACAAAATCTTGTATTCTTCTTATTCTTGTTCAGTGCCAGCAGTTTGTGGAAAGACAAACAGTTGTAACGTACTAAGGTAAATGTTTGCTGTGATGGTAAGTGGCTGTTCCTGTCTCAAGGTGCCACAGTTGTGTCTGTTCAGATGACAATTCTTGTGGAAGGTTGTCACATCTCTGAACATCAAATACCATAAAAAATTGTCATCATCATCAGTGGCATTCAATATAATATTTACAAATTAATTTCGTGTGTACTTCTCTGCATCTTTGATTTCATGTGAAATTTGAATATTGTAAGCATGCTACCTTAGCCTCTTGTACAAGACATTTTGGATCATCATTTTAGGTATTCCTAGCTGCAGACTCTGATGTCTACATTGACATGACAGCCTTATGCAATCAGAATTTTCTGACATCCATGCTCTTTGCACTGTAAATACACTTCAGCCTTCCTTCAACTGGTTAAACCAGCATCAGATCACTTTGCTGACAGGAGGATCTCTTCCATGTACATAGTGGAAATCGTGCTGTACTGTTACAATGGATTTATTTTTGGATAACCAGATGACACAAAATGCTTTCTCTTGCACAATCACCATCGTACTAACTGCTGTTCTTACTGCAGTCAAAAGCATATTGCACTTGCGCCTGGAGTGTTTGCAAAAAGATGTGTACATGCATGTTTAAGAAAACTCTGTTGATGAACACATTACAGCAAATCCTGTGTTTATGTCTCTCTTCTCATAAAAGTTATTATGTCTTGAAAGTGGGTCATCGTTTTTGATGATCCTATATTCAGTTGAACATTCGGTGAAGGTGATTTTTACTGAAGGTCAGATGAGCTATCAGGGGGAGATAACCTGACTGAAGATACTATTTGTTTGAACTTCAGGTGAAGATTGTTATGTAGCTCTAGGTCAACAGACCTTTCAGCAAGCAGGTAACTACTCTTAAGATATTTCATGAACATGTGGTGAAGATGGTTCTGTGTTCACAGGGACAGAAGAGCATTGAATTAGTCATTTATATTCATTTTAAATTTTTTTTAGAAAACTGTCAGTTTTGTGCAGTTAAAGAATTTGCAATTAGGGCTTTAAATAATAATGGTAGGGTAAACGTATGGAAAGTGTGGCGTTGTGGTGTTAAATTAGTAAACCTGAACTTACAGAATTTATATCTAGCACATGGAAAAACTTTGTTCTAGCGTGGACTTATCACCTACAGCTCATGTATAGCAAAAACTTTGTTCTACAAGGCAGTTACAGCGTATATCTGTTGACAGCTTTTGCTGAGCATCTGACATTCAGTTCTGTGGTTGGATGAGTCAGTATTCTCATTTAACTTGCTGTGCTGCAAGCAGAAAGGCATATTCCCTGTAAATTGTTAATGAAGCTAAGGCTGACTGGCAGATTTCCGATAGCTAACCAGTTACAGAAAGAAAGGAATTATCTGCCTCTTGCTTGCATGCCAAAATGAGTCCACAGTGTGTATTTTATACCATAAGCTAAGTATGTAGTGGCATAACTCTCATTAAAATATGTCAGCATTTTTAAACTCAGTTATTTTCCCATCATGTTTAAGGAACTCTTTATTGTACCACCAGTTAAAAAAAAAGCACACTGGTGAGGTTTCAGGAAAACTGAAAATGTAAATATGCTTGCATCTGATAATTTAAATGGAAGTCTGGTTGGCAAAATAAGTGGTGGTGTAGTTCAATTTCAGTCCTGACTTGCAGGAAATAGGTACCGAAAACCCTGCGAAGACTTGCTCCAGATTCAAGACTGTTAGCCATGATCATTTGTTGAATGTCACTGAGAATATTTCAGTGTTGCACAGGTGGCCAGGCCGCTTATTAATATGGTTGATGTGTTCACATAGAAACTGCATTTAGCAAATTTCACATTTACCAGGAGTACTGTAACATGTAATACAATGAGATAGGAAATGGTGAACTCCACATTCCCAGTATTGCTATAACATGTATTCTAATGAGACAGGGATTGTCTTGAACCCTAAGACATTCCTGAGGCACATCATTTGAACCGACTTTCAGGATCTTGCTTCAGTGATGACATGACAAAACTTCTCCAGTGGCATTTGGTAGTTCTTTCTGTAAGTCAGGAAACATACATGATGTGTGGGTGTAGGTGTTGTCGATCAGGAATTTTGCAGGCCTGGAATACTTCATGCCAGGTGTCCTGGATCTTGTGGATGGCCTGGGTTCGATGGAACTTTTGCACCAGTTTGGCATGTTCTGTCTGCCCTGTCCATTCCTCAATCTGCTTTAGATAAAGGGGCTTGAAGGTTGCTTTTATGCTCTGATACATGAGCTGCAGGAGAGGAACATTGTATTTTGTGGAATAAATACCGCAGTGACAAGAAAGGCTGTGTGGCATGTCTCTACCCTGACACATTTTCAATAACCAGCAGAACCTATGGTTCATTACCAGTGTTATTGTGATTCTGTTTCACAAAAGTGGGAGTTAAACCAGTATGTGAATGAATTTGGCATCACCTAGGCTGTACAGTTGCTACATCATACAGCAGGTACATCGGCTGTGCTGTGTTCACACACGTAACTGAATGATGTACATATACTATTAGAGGCTTTCATTAAATTCCCTGGAACCAGTTAGGAGAGTGAGCTGATCTATAAGGGCTTTGAATCCTGAAGCCCCTTCCTCCATCCTGGAACTAAAGACACAGGATTGCATCCAATTCCGGTAGAGTTTTGTTCCATCCATGGTATAAATATAGTTTGCTGGAAAAACATGGATTTTTACTATTTTATGGAAATCTCTGTTGTAATTCCTTCTGCTGCTGTGTTTGTGATGACTGATTTACCATTTGTTTTTAAGTTATGCAAATTTAGACTGCCTTTGAAGCAGTCAGACTGCCTTTTACTAACTCTTCAAGTTGCCTTGGATTATTCACCACCATGCTGGCCCGCATTTTGTAGTTCCTTGCACTTACTGAAGACAGCAATGCATTATGGGCAGATTGCTTGACCAATTATGTTGCATTTACTCATGATGTTTTTACACTGGCCATAACAAGCTCTTAGTAAAAATATTTTTACAGACCTTTACATGTATTGGCATGACTGGGGTCTTGCTAGGTGGTTGTAATTTGTATGTTGATCAACAGCGTGAATGAAATGTAGAGAAATTTGAAAATAGAATGTGGAATTGTTGTTAATAAGTTAATGGTATCTCATGTTCATGCATGCATTTGTCTGTACTTCTGTTATATATAGGAATATATGTTGCAGATGCTGAGAGAGAATCAGAACCAAGGTAACAGTCAACTGACACAACTGAAAGAGCTGTGTGCTGTAGTCAGTAAAAGCACAGCTCCTAAAGGCATCGAAATTTTGGAAAAAGAAGTTGAAGATTTGGAATCCAGTTTCAAAGAACATCTGTCAAGAGTTGGTTAGTAAACACAGAGAGTTATTTTTCTCTCTATACCATTTTTTCAAGTACAGTATCAAAATTCTGTTAGGAGATTTTAATGCAAAAGTGGGGAGAGAGGATATTTTCAAACCGACTACTGGGAATGAGGGTTTACATCAGGATAGTAACGATAATGGTGTTAGAGTAGTAAACTTTGCCAGATCAAAGAATCTAGTTGTTAAGAGCACTATGTTTCCGCACCGAAACATTCATAAATACACCTGGACTTCTCCTGATGGGAAGACTCACAATCAGATCGATCACATATTGATAGATAGGAGATGGCATTCCAGTATACTCGATGTGCGATCTTTCACGGGAGCTGACTGTGATACTGATCACTATCTGGTGGTTGCAAAAGTTAGGGAAAGACTGGCAGTAGGTAAACAAGCAGCACAGAAGTTTGATGCAGAGAGATTTAATCTCAAGAAGCTAAGTGAACTAGAGGTTAGGAAACAGTATCAGCTTAAGATCTCAAACACGTTTGCAGCTTTGGAAAACTTACATGTTACTGAGGACATAAATAGGGCTTGGGAAAACATTAAAGAGACTATAAAAATCTCAGCTCAAGAGAGCCTAGGTCTACACGAACGGAAGCAGCATAAACCAAGGTTTGATGCAGAATGTGCAGAATTTTTAGATAAAAGGAAGCAGACTAAAATTCAGTGGTTACAGAATCCAAACCAAAATAATGGAGATAATCTGCACAACGTAAGACGTGAAGCTAGTAGACATTTCACGAACAAAAAGAAGAAATATCTGAAAGCTAAAATTAATGAACTTGAAACAGACAGTAAGAACAAGAACATAAGAGACTTGTATAGGGGTATCAGTGAGTTTAAGAGGGGGTACCAGCCTAGAATTAATGTAGTAAAGGATGAGAAAGGTGACCTGGTTGCGGACTCCCACAGTGTTTTGGCTAGGTGGAGGAATCATTTCTCCCAGCTGTTGAATATACATGGGGTTAATGATGTTAGGCAGACTGAGGTACGTATGGCAGAGCCACTAGTGCCTGAGCCCAGTGCCTTTGAGGTTGAGATGGCTATTGAAAAGCTAAAAAGACACAAATCACCAGGTATTGATCAGATTCCAGCAGAATTGATTAAAGCAGGGGGTAGGATAATTCGGTCTGAAACCCATAAACTTATTATTTCTATTTGGAATAAGGACGAATTGCCTGAGGAATGGAAGGAGTCGGTCATTGTGCCTATTTATAAGAAGGGTGATAAAACAGATTGTAGTAACTATCGAGGCGTATCACTTTTTTCGACTACATACAAAATTCTATCCAACATTCTTTTGTCAAGGTTAACTCCATATGCAGAGGAAATTATTGGGGATCATCAGTGTGGATTTCGACGTAACAGGTCAACTACTGATCATATATTCAGCATTCGTCAAATACTTGAGAAAAAATGGGAATACAATGAGGCAGTGCATCAGCTATTTATAGACTTCAAGAAAGCCTATGATTCAGTTAGGAGGGAGGTCCTGTATAATATTCTCATTGAGTTCGGTATCCCCATGAAACTAGTAAGGTTAATAAAAATGTGCCTAAGTGAAACATGTAGCAGAGTTCGGGTAGGCAAACATCTGTCTGACACGTTCCCTATTAAGAATGGCTAGAAACAAGGAGATGCTCTGTCGCCATTGCTTTACAACTTTGCTTTGGAATATGCCATTAGGAGGGTTCAGGCAAACCAGGAGGGCTTGAAATTGAATGGTACACATCAGCTTCTGGTTTATGCTGATGTTAATATATTGGGCGGAAGCATACATCATATAAAGAAAAATGCAGAAGATTTAATGATTGCTAGTAAGGAGATTGGTCTAGAAGTAAATGCTGAGAAAACTAAGTACATGATCATGTCTCGAAATCAGAATGCAGGACACAATCACAACATAAAGATAGATAATAAATCCTTTGAAAGGGTGGAAGAATTCAAATATTTGGGAGCAACCCTAACGAATCGAAACTCCATTCGTGAAGAAATTAAGAGCAGATTGAAGTCGGGGAATGCTTGCTATCATTCGGTGCAGAATCTTTTGTCCAAAAACACAAAGATTATGGTATACAGAACTATAATTCTACCTGTTCTGTATGGATCTGAAACATGGTCTCTCACACTGAGGGAGGAACAAAGACTGAGGGTGTTCAAGAATAGGGTGCTGAGGAGGATACTTGGGCCTAAGAGGGATGAGGCGACGGGGGATTGGAGAAGACTACATAACAGGGAACTTAATGACCTGTACTCATCACCAAATATTATTCGGGTAATCAAATCGAGAAGACTTAGATGGGCGGTGCATGTGGCACGTATGGGGGAGGAGAGAGGTGCATACTGGATTTTGGTGGGGAGACCCGAGGGAAGGCGACCACTTGGGAGACCCAGGCGTAGATGGGAGGATAATATTAAGATGGATCTTTGGGAAGTGGGATGGGGGGCATGAACTGGATTGAGCTGGCTCAGGATAGGGACAGGTGGCAGGCTCTTGTGAATGCTGTAATGAACCTTCGGGTTCCATAAAATCCAGGGAATTTCTTGACTATCTGAGAAACTGTTAGCTTCTCAAGAAGGTCTCTGCTGCATGGAGTTAGATAGATAGATAGATAGATAGATAGATAGTTAGTTAGTTAGTTAGTCAGTCAGTCAGTCAGTCAGTCAGTCAGTCAGTCAGTCAGTCAGTCAGTTAGTTAGTTAGTTAGTTAGTTAGTTAGTTTTCAGTGGGCTGAGCTTGGCAGTGTGGTTGGCAATTGGTCACTATGCAGGAAGAATGTTGCCTGCTGTATAGAGCAGTCTGGTGATGAAAGATACTCTGCATGTAAAAGAAGCTAATTGAAATCTAAGTTTTTTAATCACTCAGCCATCACTTGGTTAAACTATGTTTCTAGTACCTCACAAAATGGTGCAGGACTTTGAGTTTCTGTTTTCCTACGTATGATTACTTTGATTATGCTAGCATGTGTGGTTGTGTGAAGGGGGGGAGGGAGTGGTGCACAAAGGAATGTAGTTTTATAGGCACTCTGTTGTCAGAATTTGTAGTTGCACTGAATTCAGGCTGCATTATTCCCAATCTGTGTTAGCAAAATGTAATTATGCAAGCAGTTTCATGTCTGCTGAGATGTTTGTTGTGGGTGGAATGCTTATGGAAGCCAACGATGGTATGCTATATGTGTGCACACATGCACACTTATATGTGAGCAGTCGTTTTCTGCAAAAAATGAAGATGATGGTGGGCAGAATAGTGTTTTCAGAAAACATAATCTGGTAAGCCTAAGTTAGCCATGGCTCAGGTGGTTAGTCCCCGGCCCCTCCCTGCGGAGACCTGGGTTCGATCCCAGGTCAGTCCATGTGGGATTTGTGGTGGATGAAGGGGCATTGGGACAGGTTTCGCCTGAGTGCTTTGGTTTTGCCCCATCAGTGTCATTCCACCAGTGCTCCATTACATGGAAAAACGGGAAAAGAAACACCATCATCATCATCATCATCATCATCATCACCACCACCACCACCACCACCACCACCACCACCACCACGACCACCACCACCACAGGGTTACACAATTACCCTCAAGGCTGTGATGTGTTCGTAGCATCTGCTGTGGGGCCCTTCACAAAAAAAACCCCTAAGTTACACAGTTTGTTTATGTACCACCTTCAGTAATTTTTTCCTTATGTTTAGTATGAGGTTCTTAATTTTCTTGCTGTTGTGTTCTGTGAAAGAAATGTACCATTGCATAAAACTGTGATATGCTTCAAGAAGAATCCTGGCCATCAGATTTGGTGATGTTTTTTACAGCTGATTTTGATAGTGGCATGTAGCTGTCAGAGTAGTATCATAGAAAAGCAAGAACAGCTTTTTCATTTATTTTCTATCCATCCTACAATTTGCCATTATTTTTATGTGCTCCTCTACATAAAGTTAAAATTATGTTTTGGATAGGAGAGGTAAGAGCAGGAAGCCTACCAGAAATGTGTTTGTGATTGAAGTGTCTGTCTGTACACTATGTGAGTTTAAAAGTCCAAGAAGAAAGCTTTCTTCTTGGACTTCTTGACCCTTGAAGATGGAATTGATGGGTTGTCCCGAAATGTTGGTGTGGAAGTACTCTGTGCTGCATGGTACATTTCAGCATCTTATGCTGCACTGTTTATTATAACTGTGTGAATTTACTTTGTAGTAGGTTTTAATATTTTATAATGATAGCAGGCCTTCAAAAATTGTGTGTAAGAGTAGCAAATATTCTGTCACTAGGTAAAATAATCACTGTGTTTTTAGATGCTGTTGAGTACAAACTTGAAGCAGCACTGAAGCAGTGGCTGGATTTTGAAGATCAGTTGGATAAACACACTAAGTGGTTCCGGGCAACAGAAACCATTTTCAGGGACCAACAGCTCCAAGCAACATTGGCCAAGAAAGAAGCACAACTGGAGACCTTCAAAGGAAAAAGAGACCTAATTATGGCAAAAGAGAAAGAGATTGATGATTTTGTGGATTGCTCACATTCATTACTGAATTACAGTGGAGCTGACAGAATCAAGCCACTCATTTCGCAGATCAGTAATAGGTGTGTTAATTCTTTTAAAATAGAATATTTTTAATTAGCAGTTTCGCAGTTTACAAGATGTGATTTAAGAAGTGATTTAAAATTTTTGCAGTGAATTATCATTCTGTTTGACTTGATAGGAGTCAGCTACTAGTTTGTTGTGCTTGAAGCTCTCACACTGAAGTCATGACAAGATGGTACAAAGTTTACTACATGTTGTTCTTAGGCCATACATCTGCCAAAGAGTTGTACTGTGGTTCACTGAGAACTGAGTCAAAGATGGTAGCCATCTTCACTGTCATTTGGGGCATTTATTTATTATACTTGCAAAGTTAGGAGCATCATATTATAACCCATTTCCAGTAGCAAAAGGAAACATCAATATTTGATATGACTCTGTATAAATTTTATGATAAAAATGCACCATAACCTTGTTGATGATATATTCTGTATTATTTCAGGTACCAATTATTGTATGTTTTAAGTAAAGAAGTCATCAATCAGTGGCAAGGCGTGGTGGATGATCATCGTGTGTATGAGGATAAGTTCTCGGAAACAGTTTCCTGGCTTGAACCCCTTGAAGAAAATCTGTCAGCTCTGAGGGAGGAGGATTCAACCAACAATATGGAAGTGAAGTCAAACAGACTACAAGTTCTCTTGTCAGAACGAGATCAAGCCACTCACAAACTGACGAGTCTCACAGCACTGGGAGAGAGACTGTTCCCTGATACAGCAGCTCAGGGCAGAGAAAAGATACGACAAGACCTACGGGAATTAAGAGACAGGTGAGAGGGATAATTTTGCTTGCATCACTACTAGTCTGTTTTAGAAAATGTTTGGTGTGTGATGTTTCCAAGGTGTGTCAGTAATTGGCAGTAACAAGCTTTACATTGCAAGGCAGCATGTAGACATGTAACAGAACTGTTATCTTGACTTACTTAACTGCGTATTCATTCCTTTGCACTAGAGTTGTTGCTTTAGCCTTTCATGTCGCTACTGTTAATAATAAGTGATCCCCCCCGCTGAGCACAAAATTACTTGCAGTAGTGGATTCTTCTATCAGAGCCTGGGGAAGGTGTGGGATTTTGTGCAGTTGTAGCTGTGTGGAGCCATATATGTATAGGGACATGAGGGATTGAGAGGGTCCACAGTGGGTGACTTTTGGAGTGAACATGTTGGTTGAAGAACAGAGGTGTAAGCTAATGCATATGTGTCCTACCGCCTAGTTTGTTTCTTTTATTGTTGCAGATGGGACCAGCTGGAAGAAGGAATCAAGGAACAGCAAAAACGGCAGGATGCTCAGTCTTTGCAGTGGAACAGCTACCAAGAAACTTTACAGCAGACACTGGCTTGGCTTGATGCCATGGAGAAGACCCTTCAACAAGATCCTGCTGGCTTTTGGTCATCTACGCAGGAGATACGATCCAAACTGCTGAAGCATAAGGTAACAGATATTGTACTGTACAGTCTTGCCTGAATTAAAATGACTGAATTATAGCAATTAATTGAAACTAGTAAGTAACTTGCAGAAGTTGGTGTAGATGATATTCTTGTTTTGGGTTCTGGGCAGTGTCGCCATGACAAGTGGTTGTATGCTGCTGTTTTAGAGACCCAGGTGCTCTCGGTCTTTAAGGCAAAGGCACTGTGTTGAAGATGGATGCAGTTAGATTCTCTGAAATGTTGGCATGTAGCCCACCATGAAATGATGTTTGCACCCAAGATCAGTTACAAACAACTGTGAGAGTGTGTGTTACTGTTTTTGTAGCAAGTTTTCAAAGTACACCCTTACTGGTCTGGGATCATGTGCAAGGTTGATTATAAAAGTATAAATATCAAAACAGTGCTAAGAAAAGTGTTAATCACCTGAAACCATGCACTTCTTGCATGCTGCCCATCCTCCATCAGTATTTTTGAATGTTTGAGAGCTGTTTTTATAATTCTTTTAGAGTTTGAAATCAGTGCCAACATATTCTAGATTGAGATCTTAGGCTAGTACAGCTGTGTTGCTGAAGATTCAAGTCTTCTTGGATGCAAACAATGTGTCATGTAGTAAGCAGTTACCAGTGTGTCAGAGGATCATGGTGCATTCATCTTGAGGGTCAAGCAGTCCAAGAAGACTAGCTACATAGGAAGGTAGGGGGTGTTATATATGTAGGTATGGATTATGGGCTGAAAAGCCAGTGGGAATGGTGGTGGTGTGGACTGTCTGGGGTGTTTGTATACTGTCATGGATGTTTTGACACAGGCAGTTGATCAAGTGTGAAGGTTGTACTACCTGAAGGGCATCAGAAGATATGTAAGTGCCTGGGGAGTAATGTTTAATTAATTAATTAATTAATAATAATAATAATAATAATAATAATAATAATTACTGTGGAATGGTGAGATTAAGTGCCATCAGTGGGGATGCAGTAAGAGTGTGGTACATGGTAGAATGATACCAGCAGATTGGTTTTTGTTCTAATTTTTCCTTTATTCCCACCCTGCCAGTGTTATTCCAGGATGATCTGTGTGCTCATTGTATTCTTATCAATGCTATGTAATTTCAGTGTTATGGAGCATTGATAACTTAATACAATTCCCCAGCCGTACTTAACCTTCAAACCAAACCAAAGTTTATGTCACAAACACTTCTGCCAGTACACCCAGGCCCAACCCAGTGCATATCACCACCACACCCCCATTGGCTCACTATGCACATTATCTTTTCACTCCTTTTCATGTACATACTGAAGCTTGTATATATCATTATTTTACCTTTCAAATATTGTTTGTCATTCCCTGTTGGCTTGCCTATCATATTAACCCTTCAGGCCAGTATTTAAATGGTGCTTAATCTTTTGCCCAACCATATTTATATCTGGGTTCCTGGCTTAAGGAAGGCACTGTATGTTGAAGGAGCTGTTCGTGAATGTATACATGTATGTTGAACTGGCTTGAAGGGTTAGTGTGGTTTATGGCGGAATACTAGTGGGAAGTGATGTGGTAGTTGTCGGATAAAATCAGGACCCTTTATATATGCATGTAAGATTTGGACTTCATGGAGCAGAATCCTTCTTGAGAAGCCAGTAGTTACTCAGCTAGTCAACATTTTCCTGTATTTTATGGAACCCAAAGCTTCTCCACCATGTTCACAAGAGCCTGCCATTTTTCCTTGTCTTGAGCCAGATGAATCCAGTCCACACTTTCACATCTCATTTATTTCTTTAAAATCCATTTTAATATTATTGTCCCATCTGTGTGTAGGTCTTTTGCGTGCTCTGTGCCTTTCAGGTTTCCAACCAACATCTTGTATGCATTTCTCTTCTCTTCCATGCATGCCATGTGCCACACCCATTTCATCTTCCTTGGTTTGATCACCTGAGTAATGTTTGGTGACGAGTAACAAGCCCACTATCCTATAAGTTCTTCCCTCATAGGCCCAGTGTCTTCCACAGCTGTTCTTGAATGTCCTTAGCTGATTCTGCTCTTAATGTGACAGACCTAGTTTCACGCCCATATAAAAAATCCTACATTTCTTTGCATTTTAATTTCTGTGTTTTAAATAGCACACAAGAAGACAGAAGATTCTGGACTGAACGGTAGCAGGCATTCTGTTATTTTAATCTGCTTTTAATTTCCTGCATACAGTCTTGTTTTCTTATTGTTGTTCCCAAATATCTGAACTTTCCACGTTTTCAAGGGATTTATTAGCTATCTTTGAGATATGATTTCTAAAATTTTGTCTTTACAGGCAAGATTCAATTCTAGCAGTATTCTTAATCTGTAAAAATGTCACAATTCTGCTTTATTTCTGATCAGACAACTCTTCAAGAAGTCATATCCCATAAGCGTGTAATTGAAGCTGTTACTGAGAAAGCTCAAGCCCTATTGCAACTGACCATTAACAAAGCAGGAGGGAAAGAAGTAGAGGAAACTGCTGATTCAATCAACAAGCGTTATGAGGAATTGGTTAATAACTTGCTGGTCACAATCACACAACTGGAAGAATCACTAGATGCATTCCAGCAGTTTCATGACTTGCAGAAATCACATCAGGATTACCAGAAACAGCTGTGGGATAGGCTTACAGGCTATTCAGGTAAGTGTGACTCACAGATATTGAGATAATTACCCCTTTTCTGAGTGTACCTTAAATGTATTTTATGTGTGTAACACCTTTTACTAAGCCAGTATGACCCACATGATTGTGAAATGAGTCTCTCTTTTGTGCATAATTGTTATCATCCTAATAACTGTCAAGCACAGAAATACAGTACACTGATAACCAAGCAGCATGATGCAGCAGTAGTGTGTCTGACTCAGCATCTACAATGTCGTGTTAAAATTATGTTCAGTAACAAGTTAGGGTGGGGTTTTATCATTTTCCTGAATTCTTAGGGTATCTGAAAATAGCAAATATATCTTAATGAACAGCTTCACATTGTGTTATATGTTATTTAGTGACGCAGATTCATGTTTGGTGCATGTTATTTAGTGATGCTCTCGCTTGCTAATGTTCCACACAGTGTATTGTTTTGAGGTTTCCACTCCAGTGACGCTGAACATTAAAGTTTTCTGGGATGTTAACAGTGTGTTGGCTGATACATGGTTACTTATGTTTCAAAGGATCACAGGGCCTTCATCTGTGGGGTCAAGTAGTCGAAGATAACCAGATAATCAACCTCCAACAGAGAAATGGCTTTCTCTCCACTAAGAAACTTGCCTTCAAAAGAATTTGTCAAGGACGAAATTGTTTTCTTGACACAAAATGCAACTGGGAAGAGGTCATAAAATCTAACCCATAGGGCTAGAATTGTAAGAACAGAAAAGTACAGACCTCGTCAAAATTTTCTGGCACATCTTGGAGTAGAGCAAAATAATTCTTATATGTAGTAAAAATGGCGTAAAAAATTGTAGAAGAAATCTTTAAAGGTGTAGTCAAATGAAGACCAGTAGAATCTGACTAAACGTAGCTTTGTATCCATAGAAACAGATTAATTCTTGATAAAATCAGTTGTTATTTAGACCTTACAACGATAAAACTGTATTTTCTATGATTTACTTTGAAATTTAAATATCCATGCTGTGTGAGGAAGGTCCGACCAGCACGTGATACACTGGGCATTTAAACCCGTCTCTTAAAGGTTAATTCTGCCTCCGATCCATGCCTTTGTGGAGTACACAGGAACAGTGTTATTTTCCATTACTTGTTACATATACAGTAATCCCTTGGTGGTCTGAACTTTGGTGGTTCAGATCCCCAGATGGTCTAGCCAGTTTTCAACTGAAACTAAGTCTTTTTCTGGGTGATCTGGTCAGTGATCTAGACCACCTAGGGAAGTCTGAGAGAATCCATACACTGAGACATGTGGCATGGATTAAGAAGGAAGAGGTATTCAATTTTTATTTACGTCTTCTGCAGTAAGGATGCTATCTCCTGCATGTTGCAGTTCTTCCTTTCTCTTTTGGTCTCTCTTTTTCTCATTTGGCCGGTATAGTGAAGTGATCTGCTTTGAGTGATGACTTTTTGTATGTTACCCCTACTGTGGCATATGCACTGGTGCTGTGGATTCCAGATGATCTGGACATTCCCTTTGTCCCGATGACCAAGGGGCTACTGTGTAACTGAATTATGCAGTCATCCTTCTGTTTCCTTATTCTTAATGTAGACTACAGTGGCAACAAGCCTGCTCTGCAGTCTCGCCTGGTGAAGGTGGTGGAGATTCAGGATAGTCTTCCAGAAGGCCAAGCAAAACTCAAATCTCTGAGTGATCATGTGGCCAACAAGACAGAAAAGCTTCCACTTAGGGCTAAAGAAGCCATGGAGAGAGACCTGGCCAATCTGAAGTAAGTATTTTAAGTATTGTGTACCTGCTTTCACTTACAAAAGGACATGACAGATAGGTAGAGAAAGTCTCAGGTTACTTGTGTGTATCAAATCTGGCAAATCGTCTTATTTTTTACTATTATTTATTATTTAAAGTTAAGTGTGTATGTGTATGTGTGTATATATGTATATGTGAAATCATATATGTGTGTGTGTGTATGTGCGTGCATGCACATGCATGTGACATGTCATGAGAGTTTAAATTCTGTTGTTCTGTTCCGCTGGAGCAACTTGGTCTTAGAGTGTGAGTGCGTGCGTGCGTAGTGTTTGAAATGAGGCACTCAAGAGGTACTTCTGTGTGAGTCTATTACGCCCTGGACCTTCACCAGTAAAAAGTTGTTACTTATTGGTAGCACCAGTTATTCCATAACTTTGTCCTGTTCAAGTTCATGACATGTGTATTCAGTGGAACCGATGTTGCAGTGTCCCTCATGAGCTATGATGTGTAAGACTGGGTCAGTGGAGATTATGATTGAAGACTGGAACTGTCGTGCATTTGCACTGTAACTAGAATAGGCTTTTTACAAGTAATTAAATAAAATAAAAGGCAAACTTAAAAATTACAGTTGTGTTCGGGAAGCTAAAGTATGATACAGTACCACTTTGTAATGTGCTATCGATAGTGGATGAAAGAAGGTATGTGTAGTATGAATTTCTTGTTAAATGTGAGAAGATATGGGGAAAAAAGAGACGTCTGAACATTTGTGTCAATTTGAAAGACTGAGATTGTAAGCAAAGTACTGTGTGTATGATCACTATTTTCATTGGTGGCTGTGTGTTTTTGTATTGAAACTAGTAATGTTAGAAACAGATCAGTGAAACCGATATGCACGAAATGGAAGTGCTGTATTAACCTTTTAAAGCCTAGTGGTAACTTTATATATGACTAGGTTTAACATTAAAAAATTCTGCATGGTGCCCACATTGCGTTTATGTGTTTTGTTCGGATCTCAGAACAAACAGCAACTTTTGCCATATAAAACATTAAGAGATTGGTTTTTATAACCAAAGTGGAGGGTGTTTACAGTGTGGTACGCACTGAGTCCTTATAGAAAACAGATGCGCTTCGTCTTTAAAGGGTTAATTCTGGCATCTGTGTTTGTAAGTCTGATGTGTACAACAGTTTGGCATCCAGAAATCCATATAATTATACTTTGAATTTTAAATATTATATTTGCTATTTCAGTACACTTTTCTTTTTTTTGCTGCATTTATTTCAGATTTGATTTTGAAAAATTTGTAGCTGCATTAAGTGATGTAGTACATGGACTAGAAGAACGACTGCAGCAGTGGTCAGAGTATGAAGGTTCCTTTGACCGTTTGCTTATCTGGTTGTCAGAGTCAGAGACAGCTCTCAAGAATTATGCACCGCGTTCCACACTTGAAGAAAAGCAGGAACAGCTAGAAAAGTATAAGGTATGTAGCGACAAGAAAATGAATGTGACAGTGCTGTCTGCAAAGTAGATTAACTACTTCAACTTGACTAAACCATAAATGTTATATTAGTTGAACTTCCTTTTCCATTTGTGCACCACAAAGCATATGCTGCATGTTATATAATAATCAGATATTAATTCTTTAGACAGAAAATCATTTTAGCTGTGGCTTATCATCTCCACATGCTCATGTGTGTAGATGTGAAAATTACGTGGCAGAATAATAATGTGTGGGCAGTTGCTTTATTGTCCTTGTTAAATAAAGCTGAATTTGCTGTTGAAGTGCTGTGCGTGATAAGTGTGTTTCTACTGTGAGTAGCATATGCTGTTTATAAGACAACTTGGATTCCTTAAATTGATTTTCTGACATTTCTGCTTTGAAATTTTTCACAGTGCTGTATGAGTATGTTCCTGGTAAGGTTTTGCTGAATAATACTTGTATATTTTGCCTTAGAGTTGTTTCATTTACATTGTGGAGGCAAGGTGAAACCAAGTACTTGAAATTTTGATAAGTACTTTTACATCCTTTCTGTAATTTGGACCCAAATAACCTGAACTGCGTCCTGGTAGCAGAAACTAATGGAATAGCATTTAACAGCTGTAGTATATGAATACAATGAAACCTCGATCCATTATCTTTCAAGGAACTGTGGAAAGAGAGCAATAGATGTGGAAAAGTGACAGTTGCAGGAAGGCATTAAAATGTGCCGGAGGCAAAGACAACAACAAGAAATGAAAATTTTTGAGTTTTCAACTTAGATCTTCAAAATAATAAAAAATTAAATAGTTGAAATCACCATAAGCCCCCAAGAAATTGGTAATTGATAATGGTTCACTTCAAGTCTTATGTTTCAGATGAAAGAGCACCAATTCCAAGTTGAAAACATGTTCATCATGGTCATTATTGCTGTACATGTAAAAGAATAATTTAATGGTTTTATAAGTGTCATGTACTTTGATAAAACAAGGCACTCTCATGTTCCTCCCCCTCTTCATCTTCCCACTGCTGTGCCCACCCACACAAACATCACAGAATTTGTTGGATGGTGCTAATCTGAGATGTTTAGCTATGTTGAGCTGTTCACATCTGGGTTGGATTTTCTCCACTTTTTCAGTGATTTTCAGTCATTTGTGAGCATCCTGACTTGCTGTGTAAGGCATGGCTGGCAAGCTGTGGTGTCTAGGGTTATGTATGAGAAACAATAACAGGAAAACAGGAATAATAACACGTAAGAACAGAAATAATAACACTGAATCACACAACCATTAGTTGCCGAAATAAATGAAATGCAAAGATGATGATGATGCAAGACAATCCTTCTAACAACTGCAGAATGTAGGTTTCAGGTTGTGCCACTCCCTCACTCCTGCTGCTCAGCTAATATTCCACACCTAGCTGGCGCATGGCAACAGTGTGCAATTGCGACTGTAATGGTGATTGTCGGTATAGGCAGGTTAGCACTACTGTATCTTCCAAAAACATCTCATTACTTTCATTCCACACTTTGTTGATGTATGGCACTGCTGTATGTTGCAAAAACATCACATTACTTCCACTGTTATTTTTCTCAAAATGATCATTGTGGGAATATTGTGGGTTGGACTGGGAATTCTGAATATTTGACTTGGAAAAATGACACCTTGAGGAGTGGTGCATCCAATATAAAAATACAGGGTGAATTTGCAGGACTGGAAGAAAGGAATGACAATCATGGGAAAGCACTGCATACAGTAGTGATGGATAGCGGTTTCACTGTATCTGTTAATGGTGCAGGCTATGAATCATGCTTTTACCCAGTTGCATATGTGCATTAAATTCATAATGTGTGTGTTAATGTTGTGGTTTATCCTTTAGGATCTCATAAAAATAGTTGAGTCCAGAAATAGAGATGTGAAGGAAATTGTTACCCTAGCTGATCATCTTGAACAAGTAAGAATTTGTATGGTATTTGCAATGCTATGTTTCTTTCCTCTTTTCTCACTAGATCAGTAATTCAGCTGTTGTTTCTTTCTTCTTCTATGCAGTGTGCCTGGAATCATAATTGTATCCAGCCATAAGCACATTCTGTCTCAGAGGGCAGTTTTTTTTTTTACTGAATTATTTGGTTTCATACAGTTGGTTCAAATGTTACGTTGTTGAGTGTGCAGGATATACAGTAAATAATTTTCAAGGGTGTCCTGTGCTTGTGTGTATTACTTGGACACATGTCTGAACGAACAAGGAATGAAGGACATACTCATTATTTCTCCACATAATTGCTGGAGTGAATGAGGTGTTCATCCCACTGATGCATCACCTATGGGGCCAGCTTTGCATCAACTGGTGCATATCAGCTTTCACCTCATCCTTAACGTCAGAAGTGTTTTCTCTTTGATGCGCATCTGCAGTGATTTGGTCTGAGCTATGTGATGGATGGGCGAGATATTTCCAGTGAAAATGCTCCAGAGTAGCATTCAGACATTCTGTACTGGGGAGGGAATTGTCATGAACAAGGATGGCTGTCTGTGAGTATGCTGGGTATTTTCTATGGGTAGCTTTCTTAAGGTGCTGCCTATTGTGTAGTAATGGTCTACATTCTTGTGCAGGAATTAGGGGAAGAAAATGCTTCATACATCTGAAAGTACATTCCATAACACCTTCGTCTATGTCCAGGAGTCCTCAGTTGCATTGTCACCAGTGACAAAATATGGATCTGTCACTTCAACCTGGTACTTAGCAGCATCAGTGTAGTGGAAACATGCTACAGACTTCAAGAAGGGGGCATTCATTATCTTGCAGGTTTTGGGGAGGGTGGGGTTGGTAGCATTTTGGGAGGCACAAAGGTTTCTCCTCTTCAAATTCCTGGACCATGGCGAAACAGTGCGTACTGCTGTTGCACAAGACCGTGGCACCTGAAGGAAGTAATCTGGGTGAAATTTCGTAGCCCATTCAAAGCAAAAATTCACAGAAAAAGTGAGCCTTTACCATGAAAGTTCCTTTCCCATATGACCCATATCATAATAACACCATGTAGGAAATGTGGTGCCCATCCACCCTGCTGCTTGATCTTGCACCTCATAACATCTACATCATTGGACCATGGAAGGAGCATTTCAGAATGAAAATACTTTTGACATGATGACAAGGTGAAAGCTGGCATGCATTGATGGGTGTAAACTTGAACCCCTATTTCTAGGTGGTGAGTTACTGGGACAAGTCTTTCATTTACCCAGTGGATTATGTGCAGAAATACAGGGCTTGTGACTTATTACTTGCTCTTTCAGACAACTGCATTGAATTAATAGAGATGAATATAATGTACCCCTGGATCTTAAATATTGAACATTCTGTGTATTATCAGATAATACCACATGGGCGTTACCATACCACTGACAGTTGATACTTCTTACATGAACAGTGTAGATTACAAGCAAAGGTATTTGTTTTTTCATTTTGACAGTATTGTTGAAAATTACCATACTCTTTGCTCTAAATCCTTCTGTATTGAAGTATCTGGAGAATATCTGTGTATACTGACAGTAAATTTAGGGCACCTATGTAACTAAAGTTCATATTTATTCATTATTTTGTTTTTAGTCAGTGTCTGGTCATGTACAGTTATGATAAAGAGGCTTCAGTTTATGTATCTTCCTTTTGTTATTTATCAGAGGCAGCATGTCACAAACATAACAGTATTAATTTTTAACAGGTTTTTAATATGAATCAGGTTTATTACAAAGACTGTATCACACAATGTGTTGTGTGTCCTCACTGTTATATTTGTATATGAGACTGAAAGTTACTGATGGGTGGGTGGGTGGGTGGGTGGTTGAATGGATGGATGGATGGATGGATGGATGGATGGATGGCTGGATGGACGGACGGACGGAAGGACAGATGGACGGACAGACGGACAGAGGGGTGGGTGGACGGAGGGACAGATGGACGGATGGATGGGGTCTCCACATAAGGTGTTCTTTTTGTTCTTTCTGAAGGGCTCGTATAACGTGATTGGCATATGGGTATTGAAGTAATTTTTATGTATTATTTTTGTAGGCCTATGTGGAAGACGTGTAATTTTCATTTTTGTTGCTGGTCTGTTGGGTTTCAGACAGATTTAGTGCTTCCCTGCACTTGTCATTTCCCTCATGAATCATTTTTTCCCCATGGTCCCTTCAGAAATGACGGTTAGCTGTTTCACTGTGTTTGGTCCATGGTTATGTTGTATCCATGTCATTAAAACTGTGTTCACATTTTGAACATGTGGTTGTATCACCTGTCACTGTGTGGTAGATGATAATGTGGCACTCAGTACTTCTATGTAAGCCATATTTACGTAAAGGACTGATAATAAAGGTTAAGGTTGCCTTGTTCACACCTTTAAGGTGTATGGGGGAGTGGAGTTATAGCCCTAGGTATTTGTAAGCTTGGTGCTGAGTGGAGATGAGTGGTCATCTTCATACCCCAGCTACTTTATTCTTGGGACAAGGTCCTCAAGCACCCAATGGAGGAGGCCAAGTGGGCAACAGAGCCAGTCTGGCAGTTTTGGAGTAGAGAAGATATCTTGCTCATGCAGGACTCAAACTGTGATTCTTTGATTGTCAGTCCCATAGCCAAGTCATTATACTGACTGCTTTTGCAGCTCCAGAACCCTGCTAATATGTAAAGAAAATCTGTCACTAATAAACTGTTCTCTATCTGATACCAAAGTTAAGAATGTGTGGAGCTATACTTTTGTCCCCCGTTCTTATTCCCTAATTAAACACAGATAAATCGTGTAGCTTGTTTTGTTTCACAGTCCTTACCTCTTCTGCATACTCACAGTAGGTGTCTAGGTTGTTTGTTTGGTTTGATCACGCTCAGACACACACCACAGTATGTAGGACTCCTCTGGATGAGGGATTAGCCCATCACAGAGACCTCTACCTGACAGCACAAACACTCACAAGCGACAAACATCGATGCCTCCGGTGGATTCAAACTGATGATCCCTGCAAGTGCTCGGCTGCAGACCTACACCTTAGACCATGCTGCCACTGGAATCAGCTGTGTAGCTTGTACCAGTTTATATTATTGTTGAGACTCTGTGACATGCTGCCTGTGACTGACTAACCTAGCCTCAGGTTGCCATTGATGCAGTGCTAAAGTGTTGGAGAATGAACATTTCCAGAATATTATGAAAGAAGAGATCACTCATGTGTAGCTTTATAGTTGCAGTTTACTGTAGCTATACATTATGTTCTTCATGCTCTATTTGAAGAACTAATTCTGAATTATTTGGAAGAGGAAATACTGGTTCTGTGGTATGCCAAAGCATATATGAATTCCAGACCTTTCTAAATGTACAGTATCACAATTTGGGAAGTGCTAAATCTGATTGTTTTTAAAAAAAGTCCATTTACCTAGCAAAACAATGTAGGAACATTCAACAGAATTTGTTTGTTAGAAAATGTAAATGTTACTGAAATATGTGCTTCTCATGTGTTCGTTAAATTGGTGTGTAAATAAAGTACCTGTGAACTGATAAGGGCATTTAAAATATGGTGTCAGGAAGCAGTTGGTTATGGCATTGGGATTAATTCATTAGTGAGTAAAGGTGGCCTTACTGTTGTATTATAATTCTTATGACTCTGTTTATTGAGCTAGTCAGAAGGAATACAGGGGTTCCCATTATCTGTCTCAGATACTCAAAATCCCTACATATATGGGATCAAATTTTTTAGGAACATATGTAAAAATTCCCCACATCTCTGAGGGTCACATGTGTGGACCATGAGTTTCACAGCAGAATGGTCCTAATCCATTTCCCCCATATAGATCGTGAAGTTACTGGGGGATTATATTCAAAATTCATGCATGCGTGGAAACCATGAGTAAATTTAATAATCGGACTGCAAAATATGGCAATCAGGGGTAACATCACCTCAAGATACCATTTTGATGTCTGTGATCTGTTCTACATCCTCGTGCCTTTCTTTTCTTCAATATCATATTTTGTTTGTTTATAAAATAAGATTTTCCTACTGTAAGACAGGAATCAAATATCATTGCCATGAAACCTTTCAACATTAACAGTGGTTGTTATTTTCTTTCGTTCTTGTTTTGCTTGTAATATAATCAGTGAAACTGTACTTGTTATTTGCAGTCTGGACTTTGGCATGTGTGTATAGTTACAATAAAACATTCTTCTCATTTTCCTCAGTTTGACTCTTACAAAGTATTACAGAGTGCAGACACTTCAGTAATGGAAGTGTAGCTTATATTGAAGTGTGTCACAGTTTTCATAATAATAAAGTGTATAGTTGCCAAGTACCTGTTTTTCAAGCTTTAATATTTGTGTTTGGTTGTGTGTTGAGTGCTGAGATGTTGGTGCAAGACATGAATGCCTCAATATAGTCTTGAGGCAAGTCTTGCTTATATATGTATGAAATTAATGTGATATTAATATGTTCACGATAAGTATAGCTGTGGTGTACCATTTTTTTTCAGTGTCTGATTCTGAGTTTGCGACAGAATGAAGCAGAATTTGATAAGATGAGTGATGATTCTTCAGATTTGGTTCAGAGCAGTGGTGAAACCAGGATATCAGTTAACGTTCAACAGATCACCTCAAGATTCCAGTCCATTCAGAACACAGCCAAGGTGAGTCTGTTTTAGCTGTAAATAAGTTACAGTAACCATTAAAGTGTGCAGTATAAGTGCAGTGTTCCTTAAAGAGAGGAAGTGCCATTTGTCAGTCTATTTCTTATTAGATTCTCTGTTCACTTCATAATTTATGTTGCCTACTTCCTTAAGTACAGTAAAACCCTGTTAAGACATTTTTGAAAATTCCAACAAAATTTGACTTCTTAAGCGTGAAATGTCTTAAATTGGTAGGACCAAAAAATTCTATTTTTTAAATCTTTTGGTGAACTTTTTACTTATGCATGCTGAATTTGTATAATTTGCAGCTGTCTTAACACATTTTCACCTGTTATCTGACCATATAACCATTTTGTCTGTAACCTTTCATTCACAGTTTTATTTACACCTTTAACTATACTGTCGCTGACTTCTCATTTGAAAGTTCGCTTTTCATTCCAGATGTTTACTTTTCCTTGAAATATTTGTCAAATGTGGGTTGTCTTGCTCTTTTTCCAATAACAGTAGCAGTATACATGTTCACATTCCATAGGTTCGCTATCAGGTAGACTAAAAGGGGTGATCAGTAGTTCCAGTAACTTTCACTAACTCTGCAGTGTCTTGAATTTATTTTCTGGAATTGCTAATGTAACTTATTTGCACACAGTCACCACAATTTTTTACAATCACGCTACACCACAATGCATGTATATTACCAAAGATAAATTAAGTTTAAACAAGTTGTTGCATGTGAGCACCAACGCATCTGGTGTCAGACTGCTGTCTGCTCAATGGGGTGGCTTTCACCCCCATGTGGTGTATGTGTCTCACTGTGAACTCTGTGCCAGCAAGGTGGAACCCTGGGTGGCGTCGGCTGGCGTGCCTAAGCTTCTTCAAATGTTATTGGCTGCGTGAGTTTCCTCCTAGTGACCAGCCAATTGAAACTTCCACATGGCAGCATTGCCAAATGCAGGCTCATGTAGGTCACAGAACAGCTAGGATATACTTCTGGCCCCCCATTCCATTATTTTGGTCGTTGTGACAGAGATCGAGTGGTGGGAACTGACTGAATGACTGACTGACTGCAGTCTCTGCATTGCAGGAGAAATAAAAGCCCCTCATGCCTTGAGGTTATGTCATTATGCTGTGTGAAATTTGCAGAAGTGACCTTGGAGATTAACCTGTATGAATTGACTGCGCCATTTGAATGCTGTATTTTTGAAACAGAACAAATAGAAACTCAGGGAAATTGTTTAAGATTTTGATACAGAAAATTATTAAATCAGTAAAAAATTGTTTTGTTGTCAAATTTGTTACTTCTTAGGGGGGAAATTTTCTTATGCAGGTACGTATTAAAAGGGCTACATGTAATGTTAATCAGATGGGAGAATTTTGGTGCTTTTTTATCCTGACTTCTTAGGTGGGAAAACATCCTAACCAGGGATGTCTTAAAAGAGTGTTACTGTAATTATAAATCGTGCACATTGATAATTGATTTTCCTCTTCATGTGGTCCAGTTTATGTAACTTTGAAAGCAGAATGGTTAGAACTCATACCAATTGGTTGCCAGTCCAGTGGTTAATTGAAGTCTCTGAATAGGCTCTGTGTGCTGGAATTTTATCCATCGCTGGTGTGTTATGTATCCTAATTTAACTTGTGTTATATTGTCTTCAGTGTAAATGGTATGCCACAGGAAGGTGAGGATAATGGCTGGGTAGGAGTGGCTACAGGAGAAGCATCCTACCATAATGAAACTTCTGGATAGTAAACACACAGTCAGAAACCTTCTAGCAGAAGGAAATGAACAGAAATTTGAGACAAGGTTGTAGGCTATCACCATTATTGTCATACATATGAACAAACTTCCACAGAAGTAGAGATTGGTCAGACGTGAAAACATGTCACTCAGCAGAAACTCAGACATTGATGGTGTGCTGTTTGAGCAGAAAGAAATGAACAGAAGTGTGAGACAAGGCTGTAGGTTGTCACCATTATTGTCATATATATGAAAAAAAATTCCACAGAAGTAGAGCTTGATCAGACATGAAAACATCTCAATTAGCAGAAATTCAAACATTGATGATGTGCTGTTTGCAGATGATTATTCCTTCTGGCTTTACATCTGTATGATATAAAATAATCAGTATATAAGTCAAATGATATAGGTACAGAATTGTATGTTGAAATAGGTATTAAAGAAACTGATATTATGACTTTCATGGGAATTGAATGAGTTATGAGGGATATACACATTACTGGTAGAATTCTGCAACAAATAAATGCTCTTAAGTTATTGGTGATCCATTCTAACTGTGAAGGAGGGAAGGATTTGAATGTGAAAACTGTAAATTTTGTGCTAGTGTTAGGGATTGTGAATTACTCCTGCAAACCATCTGGGGTGATAAGAATTGAAAGCAAATCAGTATGACCATAAATGCTTTTCGTGAGGGAGGCTGTGAGATACACCCTTCTGGACTGTTGAGAAGTGAATGAAGAAAACATAGGAGAACTGCATATTGCACAAGTAACACAAGTTGTACAGTATCACTAAGAAATTTTAAAGAGCGCAGTGACTGGATGAGCTGTGAAGGATTCCATTGTGGATCTTCTTGTATCAAGGTCTGGGGGGACATCCAAAAGGAGTCAGTTTCTGAAATATCTGTAACAGCACTCAGTAGGCCCAATACTGGTAAGGGTTGTCATCACCACCACCACCACCACCACCACCATCATCATCATCATCATCATTGTCATTTTGTGGTGGTGGTGGTGGTGGTGGTGGTGGTGGTAGTGGTGGTGGTCATGGTGGTTAGAGGATTTTTAATTTAATTTGTTTGGTCTTCATAGTCAGATGCTATGAGCAGGATATTTAGTGATGAACCATACTAATTTAAAAGTAAGAGATCCTGGAACTTTGAAATAAATGTTATGAACAAAGATGCCTTTCACAATCGCTCTGTAATTGGTGGACAGTTTATATGTGTCTGTGGTGGTACTTAGATCTCTTTGTTTCTAACATATTATGTGAAGAGCAATGTACTGTCAGGTACCCATTTTAACTGTGTGAGATTTGAGGTTGTCATTGTAGTGACTATGAAGATTGGTGTGTTCTGGGCTATGATACCGTGTAATCTGGTACTCTGGCAACAGCTTTCTGTGAAACATCAGTAATATATATTAGACTACATGTTGTCACATGCCAGAAGATGGTGGTTGTCATAGTTCAACAAAACTTATTTATCATGTACGTAATTGATCTAAACTCCTGTCCAATTTTTTTGCATTGTTAAGCTGAACATCTTATAAATTAATGCATTATTAATTAAATACTTTTTTTTTCATAGGAAATTGTTAAGAAGTGTGAGCAGGCCGTGTCAGATCATGAAGCATACCTGGATAAGTACCATCAGTGTTCAGAATGGCTTGCAGCAGCTCAAGGAAGATTTGAGAGGTGTAGAGATGGAAGTTCAGTTGGTGCAAGACAAGATCTCATTCAGCGTAGTGCTGGTCTCAAAGAGTTGCTGGCAGAACAGCCAAGTGCAATCTCCTTGCTGAATAATACAGTGGAATTAGGGGAGAAACTGTATCCATCTACAGCTATGGAAGGACGTGAATCTGTGAGGCAGCAACTGCAGGAATTACAGCAGGCATTAGAAACCTTATATGATGGGGTTTCCAGCACAGAGAGGGAACTGCGAGCTAAACTGAACAGGTTGGTGGGCATTTTAATTAGAGACACAAGAGACACATTTTTTGGAGCAGTCAGCTGGATAGGATTAAACTTTTCTGTGATGTATGTAGACAGTTCAACAACAACAATTACAATGATGACGAGGAGGAATTGTCATATCAGTACATCCAGGGATTTTTTAAAATCATGTTGATGTTTGTTACAGTTTCAGTATTGACAGAATTGTTAAACATACTGTACCTCTGTGCCTGTATGATGTTTCTTATTGGCTGCACAACAGGGCTGGCAACCTTAGGAATATTAAACATTTTATTGGCCTAAGTGGTGTGATGGGTTTCTATATTGGTTCCATTTATGCAGGTTCCACATGGTTGCATGTAACTCAAGCAAGCACTATGTAAAAACAATTGATACAGATATGTGCTGTGGAATCCACTTCAAAGGTTTTTGTATGAGATGCTTTCTTGTGCAAGGTATCAGTTTATTTGGTTCTGATAATTGTCCACAGAGCAATTTTAATGTTGTGAAACATAAAATTTTGTCTGTTAGTGTTTTTTTGGTAGTTTTTTTTGAAGTTTAGTTATCCACTACAGATTTTTGCTGGTTAGCACTGCTGTGCACCCAAAAGTGATTGAAACTTGGTGATGTACCATATGTACAATGGCGCCCCCCCCACCCTATCTCGCCCTCTCTTCGTCCCTCTTTCTCTCTTTCACACATGCCCGTGCATGGTGCACACACACTCAGCTGTCCACCCCTTGGTAATTCTGTGGTGCATACCACACAGTGAGCATAAGCGCAGAGTGAGTGTGAGAGCCTGATGCCTGGTGCTTCAGTTCCTTTGTGTGTCTTACATTCTGTACTCTGTGTGATCCTTTAGTGGAATACAGCCTCAAAATCATGTCATATTTGGGACATCTTGTAATCATGTGAAAAAATATTTGAGCATCTTAGGAGGCAAGGACACCAGTTGCCATCGTGTTCTTCAAGGCAACATGAGCAGCAGATGAGCTTAGTAAATTAACTTCTCGAGTTGAACCGGATCCAACCATTTTGTCTGCAACTCACTGTCCATCACCCAACCCTGTCCGTATGTCTTCTGGATTGACTTACTGGCTTCATGCCATGATGACCTCCAATGGTTGAAATAACTTCTGATGTAAAAGTTGATGCCTGAAAATTTTGAGGGAAGGAGGAATAACTGGCATATCTTGATTGCATATTCTTGGTTGGACTGTTCTGTTTTTTCATTCCTCCATATTTCTCTCTTCTGTGCAATTAAAAATAAAATTACACGGTATTGTACTTGTATAATATGTACTTTTTGTAATATATGTACATGTTGCAGGGTATATGTATATAGAAAAGCATGCATTTATGGGTGGTTTTAAGGGATTTTCAAGGGTAGTTCTGACTGTACATGATTTTGGAATGTTAGCCCCAGGTAAGATGCAACTTCATTTTAGGTGCTCATTTAACATGTGTGGTAGGAGAGACTTATTCATCGGTATGAAATAAGTATACATATTTCAAATTTTACTTAAAATTTAATGTTTTATTTTCAATGCCTGCGTAATTATGGTGACTTCTTCATGTTTCAAGCCAAGTACCTGTTATTACATATTATGAATATTTATATCTGAGGTAAAATTACTTTTGAGTGCTTTTTTAAACCTAGTTTTAAAAGCATTTTTCTTGCAAGAGAAGTTTTAGTTACCCAGTTCCCTGGGAAACTTTGTTGCAGGATTATATTGCATATGACTAAATGTCATGTAGGGCGCTGCTTCCACCCGAAGTCCTTCACATCCAGTGGTTGTGGATGGAGACATATATGTTATGTAAACTAAAATTATATTTTGTGCAATAAAATGTCTGTAGTGAGTTTAAAGTGTAATGGCATGTCATTGAAACAAACTTACGCAGCTGCAGTACATTTAAAAATAATTCAGGTCAAATGTTTCCACATTACGATGAGCTGTGTTTATGTTTTTGTGTAGATGTAACAGAAACAGTTATTTTAAGCAAATTCTGAATTACAAAATGGTTCCTTTCTGGTACTAGAATTTAATTGGTCAGTGAAGTAATTGGAATTCTAATTTTTACAGTTTTCTTAGTCAACTTTTTGGCAAAATTGTCTTCACATTGAAATTTCAGGTGGACTGGGTTTGAAGAATGCAGTGAGAATTTGCGTCATTGGCTTGAAGAAACTGAAGCTCAGTTGCCACAAGAACTGGAGCTTCGAACCACACTTGATGAAAAGAGATCAAAACTTCAGAGCTACAGAGCTTTGCTTCATGATGCTTTGTCACATCAGCAGGACATTGTGAATCTCAGGGACAAGATTGAAAGTCTGCCTGAAAGAACTGAGAAGATAGATCAGATGCTTGCAACACTTACAAAGCAGCACAGTGACATTCTGAAGCGTGCACAGGTGAGTTCAGTCAGGTCACAGCGTTATGCAGTTATCAGTCTTGACATATCAGTCTTGCAGACTCAAAGATGAATGTATACCATTGAATATGAATACTGTTTGTATAATTGCACACATTTGTTACATAGTGTATGATTTTCAAGGGAGCTGGTATGGTGTAGTCGGTATAGGGACTGGACTATATAATTGACTATCCAGGGTTCGAATCCCGATAGGGGCAAGAGATTTTTCTCTTCTTCAGAAAATGTCCAACCGGCTGTGGGGCCCATCCGTTCCCTTATTCAGTGGGTACCAGGGTTCTTTCCTGAAGGTCACATGGCCAGGGCATGATGGTGACCACTCCCTCCATCTAGCACCAACATTAAGAATGAGTGGAGCTATAAATCCTTTGCTCCTATGTAACTTCGTGGCATGGACAGGACAACATTACCTTCTTTACCTTTACAGTTTTCAGTTTTTAAATCATTTTTTGGAGTGTGTCACAATACTGCATTTTTAAGGTGGTGTATCGTGACAAGCATGTGAAATGATAATATCGTTCCTTAAAATTAAAAGTAAGCTGTATCAGTTTCATATGTTCCATGTTCTGTGCATTGATTAGATATGTAAAATTTTTAAAAAGACAGGCAAATGCACTTGAGTGTATGAATGTAACCCTGAAGATGGCTGCATTAGGGGCCGAAACATGTAGGTGGTTACTGTGTAATAAACTTACATTCATATGCCCAATTGCATTTGTTGGTCCTTTTAAAAATTTTATGTAAGCCATATCCCTTTTGCACATGAATTTGTTTTTGACGCATTGGTCTGTGTAATATGAGTTGCAGATCTTACCATTGCTAGGAGTTTCTACACTATTCCTTGCAATTCCAAGGAGGTCCCAATCAAGGAGGAGCTTAAGTCAGAAGTCTTTTTTTAACATATAACTGCTACATCAAAATATTACACGATTTGAATGTATTATTTTAATACATAATGGAATATTTTAACTTTTAACTCAAATCCATAAGGCAAACTAATATGAATATCTGTAAGATGGAGATCTGAAGTGTCCTTTCTTAATTGGTAATGCATTGTGTATAAAGTGCTTGTTTTATCCTATATTTTTATGCTCTGCCCCAATGATGGCTTTATAAAAAAGCTGAAACGTGTAGCACATTTTGGACAATACAAGGTATTGTGAGAAAATACAGTTGCGATTGACAGTCCATCTGTTTATTTGTTTACAGGATGCAAATTGCATGTATTTTCATGTGAAATAACTTTTTCTTTTGATTCTATATGAATGAAACTTCGAATGGTGCTTTCCTACAGACTAGTATAATAAATATGATCTTACATTACCTCAGCACTGCACTTCCAGCCAGAAGGTCGTGGATTCAATTCCCAATGGTGTCATTGGCATTTTTCATTGACATAATCCTTCTGGCCACACTCTGGCCCTGTGGTTGATTCAGCCTCTAACAGAAATGAGTACCAGGAGTGTTTCCGGGGGGTTAAAGATGGCCAGTGCATGGGGATGACAATGTTATGACCTTCGTGTGCTGATTGTCTTGAAATCTGGGAGCCTCAACCTCATAGAACGCTCAGGGCCAGTCCAGGGATTGCTTTACTTTTTACATTACTTCAGTAATTTTTTCTTGTATGTTAGGGCTTGAAACACCCTTTGGCACACAGAGTAAGCTCGCAGTTATGACAGTAACTCATGGTCTCTCTTCTTTTGCCACACTTACTGCAGACCATACATCATCTTGCTGGTTTATGGTACTTTAGGTATTTACATTAGGTATTTTTCTTGGAAAATGATTTTCTGTTAACCTCTTTACATTGTTGTCAGCATCATGTTGACCTGGTACTTGGTGCTACACTGAATATTTTACTAATAAACCTTCCACCAATGTGTCATAAATTTTAGATGATCAACTTCCCATCCTCTGTATTTCCTATGTGTGACGAGAATTCTGCAATTCCTACTTGTCTGCACAGTGGAATATTGTGCTTCTCCAGACAGAGAGGAACATGTCATTTATCTACTGTGTTATAATCAACAGGTAGTTTCAGATAAACCATAAGATGGGAGCGCGAGTTGCATGTTGTATGTGAGCGCCCTACACAACTCTCATGTACTATCACAAGTATGAATGGAGTCAAGTCTGACCATGGGAATGGTCAGTTCTTATGTCAGACAGTGATTTCTGTATTAATTATATATTTCCTCTAAGGGATCACAGCTCAGCTGCTGGCTATGTAGATTGGAACCTTGTGGAGTTCAAACTATTAGTAAGAAATTATACTATGTAGGAGTTCAAGCAACTGACAGTACAGAAGTTATTACTACACATGAAGACCATTCTAAGAGATGCGAAGTGTTACCCTTCATACTGAATGCTGTGTGCTGTGAGCGTACTTGACATTCCGCAGAATGTGATGCACATTCTATACTCGACACTCAAGCATTGAAGGGTTAATAAGTAGATGGGTATGTGTTGTGTGGATATCGTGTTGGTATTTTTAATAATAGGAAACTGTGTACTACTGTATTTCTTTTTTCTTTTTTGCTGATGAAAATTCACTACCATTATACTGTTATACAATATCAGTGAAGTCCCACCAAAGAAGTGAGAACAGCAGTTTAAAAAAGAACAAAGAATAGTGGCAATTGATGTAAACAGTATTTATATACAAGAGAGAGAAGTTAGCAACTTGCTTTATATTTCATTAATAACTTTTTCTGCTGATGCTGTTGTTCGGTAAGCAATAGGCCACTGAACTGTAAAATTTCAATAACATTTCTGATGTATATAATGAAAGTAAAGGTATGGGTACCCATGTTTCTAACCATCATGCTTTGATGGCATATGCTGTCATTTTATCTGTTATAAAATCATTGAGATATTGGTGGGAGGGTGGGTGTGGTAGGAATCAGCCTTATTATGGCATGAGGCAAATGTGGCGTTGTAGGAGGCGGTGTGAAGTGTGTTGTCTCATTAAATTATGGTTCTAAGTTGTGCAGTTATATTTATACATATTCACAGGCTGCACCATTTTCGGACATGATTTTGTAGTGATCTTGATTATTCTCAGCAGTTGTTTTCTCTTTCTTGACTTGTGTAATATTAATGATATGTTTTCACTAGAACTTCGTGGAGAGATATGAAGCCATAGTGAGTGATCATCAACAATACAGCAAAGCTGTGATGGACACCCAGGAATGGTTGGATGCCACCCACAACACAGTCCTGCTTTGGGGTGACATGGATCTTGAAAGAATTTCTCTTCACACAAATTTGGAAAGGCTTAAGGTAATGGGGTATTCATTAGTTTTAAAATCCATTTTAGATGAAACAGAAACAGTTATAACTGTGACAGAAATGATGAGGTGTGTGTGTTGTCTATTAGAACCTGCAGTTGAGCTTGCCAGAAGAAGAATCGAGGATTCATCAGATCCGGTCTCTTGGTGAGAAGGTTATACCAGGTACTGTGGAGTCAGGGCAAGTGAACATCAAATCACAGATTGATTCTTCACAGCAAGAGTGGGAAGGACTAATCTCGTTAGTCAAGTGAGTTTAATTTTTTGCACTTCAGTCAGGCACGTACAGCTGCCAGAAGCATAGTTGCTAAGATTGAGAGTCTCGGCGCTTGTGGTAGTAAAAAAAAAAGCAGCTGTTTGTACTGAAATTAGTACTTGAACACATTGTTTTGTTATATGTCTCACTCGAATCTTTGTGGCACAACACGTGTAGAACACTGTTGCATGTCTTGTGGCCTGCAGGCCACTTGTGGCTTTCAGCCCCAAGTGGCCAATGGAGCTTTAGTGACACACAGTATTAATGCATTGAATATATTGATATTATTAACTAGAAAGTACCAACAGTAATGCGCAGATTAATATATAACGCAAATTCCTTAGAGGGTCACTTTAACTCCGACATGTTTCGGTGGCATATGTACCACCATCATCAGGGAGAAAGTTCACACCAAAAGCTGCAACACCACTGGTAAGGTAAAGTCTTTCTTGCCACATACACATTGCTAGAGTCACTTCACAGAAATTCGTGTCCATAGAGCACAGTAGGCACTGTATATGTGCTGTGACACCCTCCTTCACACAGTGTACTTTCTGTTTAATAATTCAATAAAGTGCATGGTGTGAACAACAAAGTGAAATATTAATATTATGTTTTAAAATCCCTTTGTGGCAATTTGCCAAGTCACTCATTGCGGAGTTGCCTGTGGTTAGAAAAGTCGTGCGTCACTTGTATAGGGCAAGTAACAGTAATGTGAGCTTGCTGGCAGCTTCAGTATGCATTTATCACCTCCTGCTAATGTTAAGAATATACTAGATTTTACCTCGTGTCCGACTGTACAATGACTTTGAGTTATACTTCACCAGAATTTAAATGATCTGCATAGTGTACTGTGCTAACTGGTGAATGTTAATCACTTTGAATTCTGCCATTCCCAATTAGTGTGTTTTTCCCTGTTAGTAGTGTGTGAAATGTGATTGTGGTTGAGTATTTTATTTATACTAGCTGCTGGCAGGGCCACCCATTCTGGGTAGGTTTTGAGTGAGGCGCCATTCTGTTTGTTTGGGGATTGGGTGTGGGACTGAAATCTGACCTTATAAAAACTCAGTTGTTTCGAAGCCCTGGCAAGAGGGAGGTCATGGCCTCAAATGAGCTGAAGTGCCATAAGTAGTGTATTATTATTATTATTATTATTATTATTATTATTATTATTATTATTATTATTATTATTATTATTATTAAAGTGATTTTATAAGATAAGGTAACAAACACACTGATGCTGAGAAGTAATTTCAAACTCTTTCCACCCCTTAAGAAGCACCTGGCTGGTAACTGATTTGCAGCAGATGCAATGTGAAGGAAGCTGCCCCTCTTGGTTACAGATGCTTGACATGCACTTTGCCTAGGGTAAAAACCTTTTTGCCATGGTGGGAAAAATGCTGAAATATCAGCAGTGACTACATGGGAGTCTGATGTGTATTATATGTATCATATGCTACTCATGTTTCATGTGTGCATGAAATTCAGAATATAGTTGTTAGCCTCAGAGTGTTTTACTTTATTTTTGGAAACTGCTTTGTAATTATTTTTGTTTTATTAATACGTACATGGACCAGTCTATTTTGAGGAGTGTTGGTGTAGTATTAATGATTTAATTTATTAATTTAACTGTATTAATTTAACTGTATTAATTTAATTAATGAAACTCATTTCATTCTTGTTCTTCAGATCCATTATTGAGGCTTTGGACACAAAACTGCAACAGTGGAATGAATACGAAACGCTTAAGGACCAATGTATGACGTGGATCCGTGAAACAGACACCAAATTGCATGCTGTTGACCTTAAAGCTACATCACAAGAAAAGAAGGATCAGTTAGAAATTTTGAAGGTTATCATAACATTCTATTGCTTGGTTATGAGAAACACTAAAATGTTTCTTGCAGGTGTAATTGTTATGAATTATGTATATTAAATGTGCAAAGACTCTAAGCAGATACTAATAATATTAATTGTCCTTTTAGAACCTTCAAGGAGAAGTTCGGGCAAAAGAACTTGAAATTGATTCAGTAACAGAGAGAGCACAACAACTTCAAAAGGGAACTATGAGCAGTCGCAGTTCGCAGATTTCTGAACTAGGACTCAAGTATCAGCAAGTGTCGCATAAAGTGAAGGTGTGTGCCCATCACTGTATACTGAACATACTTTACCATATTGTTGTGGGAATATAGAAGTTGAAATGTCTCTGTTTCTTGAACAACTGGTTCAGTTTTGTTACTGATAAATGTATTACATAAGATGCAAAGAAATCCATATTCTTGTACCTGATCAGTGATAGATAAGCAACACTCAAGAGTGTGGGCATATTTATGTGATAGTATAGTTTATATTACCATTTGTGCTGAAAAATGAAGCATGGATAATAATGTATTTTCTTTACATCCATTTTGTGTAGGATCTGACGAGCCGATGGCACCAGTATGTGACAAGTCATTTAGAATTTGAGAGTCACATTGCAGAATGTATGCAGTGGTTAGAAGACATTAAAAACAAGTTAGCATATTGCTCTGACCTGAGTGCTTCATCACAAAAAGATCTGGAAGGAAAACTTGAGACTATTCAGGTAGGAAGCTATTTGAAGCAATTTAGTATTTTCTGGCTTGGTGTTTAAATTATGCTCTTGTTTATTTTGTGTTTTGGTAATCACCATAATCATTGTCTGTAAATGTTTGCATTTATGGTTTGTCACTTGCACCACTTCTATCTGCCCACAAATTTCTGTGCAGATATTTGTGCACAGCATATTAATTTCTGTTACTGCATCTATCCCACATCTTCATTCCACCATATTCGTGCTGTGGACTTTTGGCTGTGTTTTTCCCTTTACACTCACATAATATGGCCAAGCATCTGTAACCCTGACATAATTAATATTTCACTGAGCAAGATTGCCCAAGTGCTAATGCTTCTGACTTCTATTTAATAGATGTCTGGTTCAAATCTTGGCTGAGTGGTTGGCGCTGCAAGTATCCTGACTGATGTTTTTGTGGTTTTCCTGAGTTCTTCCTGGCAAATGTTTGGATAATACCTCAGTTGTGCCCAAACTGCTTTCTTCCTCCACATTCTTTCAATTCATTATTCACTATCATTTAGTTATTTGATATATATTATGACTTACTGATGTCATTAAGCATACTGTGAATAAACTGAGATTTGTAAATAACCTGAATGTTTAATCAGAAATCTGTTTATTTTAAGCCTCAGGCCATACTCCTTTTTACTGATTATTTTAGCCATGCTTGACACAATCACACATCTGTTTCCTGCAGTCTACATTGGCATTATTATATTTAATTCTAGGACTTGTTGCTGTATAAAGAAGAAGGGTTTAGTAAAGTTCAAGGCACAGTTGAACTGGCGCAGACTGTCTTGGCCAACACAGCTCCTTCAGGTCATGATGCTATCAATCAGACACTTGGAAAACTGCAAGAGGAATGGAGTGCACTTGCCTCCAAAATGATGGAGACCAAGGTAACATGTTGAACTGTAATAGCTGGAGATCAAGGTGAAATATTGTGTTGTCTTAAATAGATCAGGCAGCAGTTTGAGTACAGGTGGATGATTTGAAACAAATTCGAGACAAATGTATTGTCACTACTTATGAATAGTTCAAAAGATCATGTTTTATTGAAAGAATTTACTTAAGCAGAGAAATAGAATTTAGACTATAGTCAAGGTCTGTAGTTTGTAACGTGAATTGTAAATCCAAGAAGTAACTGATTCACAGCTTCAATTTTAGAGGCTTTATAATAGTATAAGAACATTTCATGAACTGATCTATACTGTATCATGTTAACTGAAATTGTATAAGGAAAGAGAGACTGTAGTGTTCGCAGTGAGGAGAAAAGAGTCCTTTAAGTGAAAGATCCTTTTCTGTGATGTCTATATAATAGTATATAACATGAAGGTTATATGATGAGGTTATTTTTATAGACAATTCTGGATGATTCCATCCATCGTTGGGCTGGATTCCTGGAGCAGATTCATCAGCTGAACAAGACTGTAGAATACCTTGAGAGCGTGTCCAATGAAATATCAGAATATCAGACTACTATGTCTGAGAAACGAGCTCAACTTGAAAGGATAAAGGTAGTGTGTTTTTTATGTGTATGGATTTTACTGGTTTAATGTACCTTGATTTTTAAGTAGTCTTTTAGTTTTTTAGTGTGGGGAAATGATATGTTTTATTTTCTTTTGGACAGTCATAATTTTTTGCCAGTGATCCATCAGTTGATCTTGGTCCCTGTGAATTTGTATTGGTATTGGTGTGTCAGCCTTTTACTGAAGACACAGTCCTAATTTTTATAGAAACTGTGACACAGTTGCATGTTTTAATTATGATACTGGATAATATCATAGCTGTTTATAACAGATGATGTCACTTCTAATAAACAAGAAAGGCAATGTGTGTATAACATAACAGTGTGGCAAATTCACGTAATATTTGTACCTCCTCGGCTGTCCTACCAACCTAATACCATTTCACTTGAAGAGAGTGCTTTTTGGCAAATGAATTTCATCTTCAACAACAAAACCTGGATGGGTCTTCACATAAAGTTTGTGACATTTTTGGCCAATTTTAAACAAATTTGGATTTTCTTCACAAACTTTCGTAAAAGTCCCCAGTATCAAATTTGATGGAGATCTGTCCACTGGGAGCCAAGTTGATACACATGCACAGATGAACAGCTGGATAAATGAACAAGCATTGCAAAGGTAATAGGCACTTTTGTGACTCTGTGAACATACCTAAAATGCAAAGAAATTTGAGGTGCTTTATATGATACTTGTGTAAGTAACAGTATCGATTTTTCCAGAGGTGTTAATTACATCAAGGCACATAGTTCCTTGTTTGTTAAGAGAAAAACTTATGTTTGTGTCACGAGGAAGATTCTATTTATTTAAAATTTTCCAAGGAGGTGATTGATTACAGTGTTTTTGTGCCGTAACTTGTGGTTCATTTTTAGGCATGTTGTTATGTTTGTGGAGAAGCTGTTGAGAAAGCTGTGTGCATTTGTATGTATACAACAATGTGAGGGCCACTGAATGAATTTTCATGAAATTTGAGATCAGAGTATTTTGCCAAAACTTGTTGCGTGATTTATTTCAGTTTTTGGTAGGTCAGAGAATTTTAACAATAACTTTACATGAATAAGCAAATGTGTTGCTGGATGCATGAGCATTTATATCTTTGCTCCAACTGTGTGTTTTCATGTCTTATTTCCTGTACGCACATCCAGATCCATGCAGTGCATGGTGTGCATATTTTCTGTAATGCTTGAGTGTAGTACTTTTCTGAAATAACAGGAAACTACAAACTGTCTGGAGCTTCTGATTCCCAGAAGAGTCATTGTGCCATAATAGTTACATTATGTGGATTGCACGATGAACAGCTTGGGCAGTGTATGTATAAATGTAACATTGAGGTGCATTCGCCCAGCAATTGTTGCAGTGGAAAAGCAATAAGTATTACAAATTTTGAGTGTGTGTAGCCATAGTTATCCAGCATGCAAGGTGTCATGCACCATATTTTATTGTCATCTATGGCCTGTCTTCCTGTACCATATTTTTCTAAATTATCTCCTAAACCATGCAGTTTTCAGAAAAAATGATTGAACCTGAAGTGTGTTTTGATTTTCTCTACAACTTTTGTCTGAAGTATTTATCATTCTAAGACTAATTCAGTGAGATATTAGCATAAATGGACATGAGTCTTCATGTAAAGTACCTGTTATTCTTGTCAGATTTTAATCAAACTTGAATTCTCTCAACATATTTTCAAAAAATATTTAAAGTGTTAAATTTCATGAAAATCTGTCCAGTGAGAGCTGAGTTGGTCCATGTGGAGGGACAGACAGATGGACAGACAGACATGATGAAGCTAATAGTCACTTTTTGCAATTTTGTGAATACACCTAAAATTCACACAAATTATACAGTGTGTGTTTTTGCTACATATAGAAGCCTGTAGCTTTTTCTGTGTGTACAGGAGGATAATCTTCAGGGTAGTTTGTGAAGTTTCTTACATTTTTTCAATTCTATTTTAGTGTTTGGAAGAAAAAGTCCGTTGTGAAAAAATTGAAGTTGACAGTTTGAAAGCTAAAGCAACTGAAATGCTTGCCAGTGGACAACAAAGCCATGCTGCATCCCAGGCTCAAGAAATCCTCAATAAGTTTGATGCACTTGCTGAAAGGATTAAGGTACGTAGTTGCTTGCTGAAAGGATTAAAGTAAGTAATTGAAGTTCTGCATCTTAGGTATTATCTGTTACTGTTATATGCATGTTTCATACTTCAGTCAGGAAAATATTTTGAAAAATTTGTCATTTGGAACCATGGTAAGGTGTATTCTGGCCCTTAGTTTTAAAATCTTGTGTCTGCTTTCAGTCGTAGTATTTCTGAGTAGTGCAATTTTTTAGAACTGAACCCAGTACAGACCGTAAAAGGATGATTTAGAAGCATGTAAAGTTTTAAGTATACATATGTTTCACTGCAGAAAGCACTCATAGTGTGACAGTGTCGTGAATATGTTAGGATCTGATGGAATTTTCAGAGCCTCCTATCAGAACGTGAAGATCAGTACAAGGATCATCGACTATATAAAGAGGCCTATGATGACCTGACCAGCTGGTTGACCCGAGCAAGAGAGAAGATACCATCAATGAAGCAGCGACCTCTGAGTGACAAGCTGGCTATTGAGAATGCTGTGGCACCATTGGAAGCCTTGTTAAACAAGCAAGCACAGGGAGAGTTGCTGGTTGAGCACCTTCAGCACACTGGTGAGGTGGCCATAGCAAGTAGCTCACCACAAGGGCAAGAGAATATCCGCAATGAGATTAAGGCACTCCGGGAGAACTTTGAGGGTCTTTTCAAAGGTAAGTGAACAGAAAGCAGGTTGAAGAGAAGTGTTGGCTGTGACTGATTGCCCCTCAGAGGAAGCATAGATTTGTACCTTGTACTCATGTGCCAGCTGGGATCGTAAACGTCAAGCTTAGAAAGCAGGTTATAACAAATTGAGCACAAAGTCATGTTAATGCAAAAGGAGGAACTTTTATGCCTCTTTCTTACTCTGTTCTTTGACCATTCATATTTAGAACATTCTAGTGAATTTAATGTAATAACCATGAAGAGCATAAATGATAAATATTTATGCAGTAAAACTGCAGGATGAAGTTATGTGTTTGGCTTACTGCTGAACAGAAGTGCATATTTTTGTTATGTTATGTTATAGTTACATTAATTTAAAATGTAGTATGTAATTGCTTTTTTATTTTTGCATGAAATGGGAATATTGAAAGTGCCTGTTGAATTAATTAATGCATACATGCCGTGTATGTGCATGTCTACGAGAACAGTTTAATTAAAAATCAGCATATTTCTGGCCAAAAAATAAATGAGTTGTGACACTGTGGGTAGAATAAATGTGCTTTCTGAAGCCTCATTGACTTGAACCAGAAGACTCTTTGCTGGTATCCTATGTGACATGTAGAGGAGATTATATAGACATGACTGATACTGAAATCCGGTGTTGCAGTCTCTTATATATTGTAATGTTTTTAAAATTAAGAAATTAAACAACAGAAGGAACAGCTTGAAGCAACTGTGCTGCAGTGGCGAGATTACAAAGAAGAATATGAGCGTTTGTCTGATTGGCTTCAACAAATTGACATTCATGTGAAGGCTCACAAGACAGCTCTGCTTGCTACACTTCAGGAGAAGACTAAACAGGTGCAAGATGTAAAGGTAATATTAATGCGAATTAATTGATTTTGGAATTGCTTTTAAAATCTCTCATTTTTTTTGGCCACAGGTGTGCATGTATGCACGGGCATGCGTGAACACACACACACACACGCACGCTCTCTCTCTCTCTCTCTCTCTCTCTCTCTCTCTCTCTCTCTCTGTTGCATTATAACAACACATCATGATTCGCACACAATAGGATATAACTGTGAGCACCGTAACAAATGCATGTGCAGTCTGTGACACCAGTGTAACAGTTGGTTTTAACTTAATATTATAGATTTCCTAGAACTACACTTATCCTCCAAAATTATATTATAATTGGTTCTGACACCGGCAGTATTAGTCAAGATGATTTAAGTCAAAATGGGGGGGTGGTTCCAGACAGTCTGTTTTGACCAACAAAAAAGAGATCTCTTCTCAGTCACCTGGTTTCATAAAATTCTGACCAAGGTGCCTCAGCCTTAATGCAGCCAAAGCCTCATAATCACAGAGAACATGTGAAGGCATTTCAGATGCCTGTTTGCTGTTAGCTGTCCCATGATCATTCAGGCTGGTTTCTACTCAGTTCAGTAATTGTGCAGCTTTGTTAGCACAAGGTCTTTAAGAAAGGCCTTAGCATGCTTTTGTCCGCAAGTGGACTACCAGTACTCCATATGTTTCCTATTCATCCAGCCCGTGATCACCTCCCTGGCAACCTTTGCAGATATACCCAGAGCAGACTCAGGTCCTACAAATGGACGTGAGGAGCCTTGTCTGACTAGTTGATCAGCCATTTCATTCCCATCAATTCTGATACATCCTGGCACCCTTATCAGTTGAATTTATAACAAGGAAATTAGGGGTTCATTGTATAAATTATTCCTGTCTTCATATACAATATAACATACTTCAAGCTGATGGACTGAGAATTTGCTGTGGCATTCTTTTTCTTTGGTGAAGGATTTTAAGTCAAATGCAAAATTGGTAGCATAATATTCTGTTTTCAAAGAGCATATTTTCTATTATGAACTGTATCTGTTGTCTGTTTTCTAGGACATTTTGGAAAAGCTGGAGAAAGGTCAGGATCAGATTGATAAATTCAATACAACTGCATCTGCTTTACTGTCTTCCCATTTGGACACCTATGTCAATAATCAGTTAAGACATCTTAATTCCAGATACCAGGTTTGTTCTTGATGACTATGTTACCCTTTCTAAGGGTGTGTAATTATAGACATTATATTAAATGTGTAAATATTTGTAAAATTGCTCTTACTAAGTGGTGCAGGTAGGATTTTTGGTCCACTACAAAGCTTGCCTAGGGGCCATGTCATATATGTTGTTAACATGGGCACTTTTTAATTTTGTCCTAAAAGACTTGGTGTGAATGTAGATTGTATATTTTTTTTGTGTGGGCATGGGGGTACAAAACATGATGTGTGAATGTATGCAGTACCCCGAATTCTACTGGCAGTTACAAAAACTCAGTTATTGGAAAATTTGAACATATGCTGTTTGAGCAAAGAAACCTTTCAGTTAGGTCCTAATTTCAAATTCTTCTTTTTGGTCTTTGCATTTGTAAAATCACATAAGTTCTTTAACATTTTTTTTTTGGCTGCTCATTTGTGTTTAGCAGCCACGTGTTCAGTAGCCAGAATAGCAAGATCATTTACCTTGTTATGGCATATTGAAATTGTTTAGCAGTTTTTTATTGCTCACAGTTTACTAAATGACTTTTAACACTGGCCAGCCACGTAACTGGAAGCATAAAAGATAACATGGAAAGAGTACATGTCTCAGAAAATTCACTCTCTTCTAAACAACTGTACTTTGTGAGAAGTAATTATGCAAAATTGCTTAATCTGCCTTTTTCAGTTAAGTCTTTTCTTAACAAGGAAACTGCATAAAGAAACTGATGGAAAAATGAGGTGAGATTCTTTATTGATAATTGCTCATACATTTAAAATACCTGCTTTTGACATTTTCTTGGGTTCAAGAAATCCAAAGTAGTTCACTGTTTGCGTTCCTCAAAATCATTGATTAATTTGGTAGTTCGTCTTGTAAAACACATGATATAAGTATTAACTTCAAATAGTGTTCTGTGCTGTGTATCAGTGTTACCAACCTGCCAAGGAATAGTTGTGCCACCAAAGACAAAATTATGCTACTTTTCCCAAAATTATGCCACTCCAAATTTTTGGGTGTTCATTAGTAAATTTGTGACAGTAGTGAAGAGGTCAACAAATAATGTAAACCTCTACAGATCATCTAAAAAAATACAGTCTCATAAAGTAAGATATACAATGGTGTGCACTAGAGCCAAATTTTGTATGAGCTATTATGGTGCCACAGTTGGCAACACTGAAGTGTTTTTACACTAAGTTGAATTCTTGCGAGCACACTCAAATTCACCAAAATAGTGGGTGGTGTTCAGTTGGTGGAAAAATAATGTGTTGTGAAGGGCTCTTGGGCCTGTGTATTTATGGACCACCTGTGCTCTGCATACTCTTGCTGTGTGGTAGCTATGCCCAGCTCTTTTTACAGGTTCAGGTAAACCTGGCAAAGGATGTCTTGAAGAAGGTGGAGACTAATCTGGAACAGCATAAGCAGTACAGTGAGAACTATGAGAAAGCAAAGGTGTGGATTGAAAATGCAAAACAAGTAATCTGGGACTGCAGTGAAGCTTCTTCAAACAGCAGCCGGGAAGTGTTGCAGGCTCGGTTGGAGCAGATCCAGGTTAGTTAAAACTATTTTGTTGTTTCCAAACTCCAGTTTCTAATAGAAATTCTTTTCCTTTCATCCCACTAATGTACCTCTTGTTTTAAAAAACTAGATCTCAACAGTAGTTGTTAGAAAATCAGGAAGAGTATTCTTACCAAGTGCATCCAAGTGTTATAAAGCAATTACATGTATACCCAATTCTGGGCTGCTGCTTATGCATTCTTACTGATGGTGATGATGTCTGACTTGACCTGTTCATCTTCACTTCAGAGGTACCTTAAACACATGCAAAGCCTCTCTTTAATGGTGGTGATGCATATTGAAATTTTATAATACTTTCTGTCCCTGTGAATTTAAATTTATATTGTGTACAGTTTATTCATCATCATTGTTATCATCCTAATCATTGTCCTCATAATAATAATAACAATAATAATAATAAACTATTTTAAAAATAAAATTTTGAAGGAAGAAGTTGACAGTAAATGCTGGTTGTGTAAACAACATGAAGAAACTATTGACCACCTAACTTCAAGATGCCCCATTTTGGCGAAGAATAAATATTTAATGAGACATGATAAAGTTGGTGTGCATTTGTGTTACTCAATATGCAAAGCAATAGGCATCTGGACTACAGATAAATGGCGCACACACACACACCCCCCACACACACACCAATATGTGAACATGAAGATGTAACAGTGTTATGGAATAAAGGGGTACTTATAGGCAGAAACGGTACAGCAAATAAGCTAGATATAATAATTAAAAACAAGAAAGAGAAAACATGCATACTGATAGATGTGGCAATACCAGCAGACAGAAGTGTAACACAAACGGAAGCAGAAAAGAAACTAAAGCACAAGAGTTTATGTCCAGCGATACAACGAATGTGGAACAAGAAATGTATGATTATACCTGTGGTAATTGGAGCCACTGGAATAGTAACGAGGTTAGAGGAAAAATTAGGGGTCATACCAGGAAAACATTTAATAGGTTTGCTGCAGAATCCAGCTGCAATTGGAATATCAGACATCATATGGAAAGTACTGCAGTCTGAAACTTGATACATGAGTGGTGGGGTCACCGCTGTTGCAAGAGAAGTACCAGAGAGAAATGGCCTGTGACAAGATGCAAAATAATAATAATAATAATAATAATAATAATAATAGGGCTTTTTAACAGCAATACAGGACCAAGTTATACTAACAAGAAACTACAAGAAATATATTTTGAAGCAGCTAAACATCGACGAGATGTGTAGAAGATGTGGAAAAGAACCGGAGACAATCCAGCACATTACTGCAGCATGTGAACAACTGGCACCTACCGAGTACATAAAAAGACATGATGAAGTAGTGAAAGTTATACACCAGAAACTGGCAGAAGCAGCTGAACTAACTGAAGACAAATACTATAGGTACAAAGCAGCAAACGTGCTGGAGAATGACAACTTCAAACTGTACTGGAATCACTGCATTATTATGGACAAAACAGTACCTTGCAACCGACCTGACATAACTCTCATAAACAAGAAAACAAAAAAATACCTTCCTAATAGACATAGCTATTCCAAATACACACAATCTCGCCAAAACAATAACAGAAACAAAAGAAATACCAAGAACTGGCGAACGAAATACGTATTATGTGGAAGCAGGACGCAGTACAAGTGGTCCCGATAGTAATTGCAGCTACAGGAATAATTCCAAAGTCACTGTCACAAAGTTTAAAGAGACTTAACCTGCACCCAAACACATATATACAAATGCAAAAAGTGGTAATTCTTGGCACATGTTCAATTGTAAGAAATTTCCTAAATTACACATAAGACCACCGAGCCTAATCCTGTTGATGATACATCCCAGGATAGGTGAATGTTTCCCAGCGGAATCTGAGAAGTGAGAAATTCGGAAGATGATGATGATGATAATAATAATAATAATAATAATAA
>BLKM01000700.1:3532237-3591157 GCA_013340265.1 Coptotermes formosanus
GGCGGTGGTGGTGGTGGTGGTGGTGGCGGCGGCGGTGGTGGTGGTGGCGATGGTGGCGGCGGCCATGGCCACTGTGACTATTACCACAACCATCATCGCTGTCGTCACTGGCAGCATCATGATCGTGATCACGATCATGATCATGATCATCATCGTCGTCGTCATCTCCCATGTTAGCAGGTTACCTCATAAAATAGGATGTTGGCAATTTGAGCGATTTTAACACCTTTCAGTCGTTCCGTAGGACTGGTGTTTATATAAGGTACTGATTTTGCTTTCTTGGAATTGTTTATTAGATGCACCAAAGGGGGACTTTGTTCTTGAATTGATACTTAGTAAATTTGTAAATAAAAACATGCGTGTGGAATTCTGTGAACATCTGAACCAAAGTAGAGTTATCTTGACTCTTGTATTAATATTTGGGAAGTGATTTATGTGACAGAGGAATACATCTAGCTGATGAGAAACTAAATGTGGTGTGATGTAACCTCGTAAGTCTGTGGTGTAAATGTGGATTTAATTCCAGGTTCAAGTCAGTTTCGTTCCTGTCTATGCTGGTATGTGAGAGAAACTAACAAAAATATTTCCATTTTGTATGTTTCAGTATGGTAGTAGCACCTCATAACCAGTTCATTGTGGGTCATAAATTTGCTTTATTATTATTATTATTATTATTATTATTATTATTATTATTATTATTATTATTATTTTNTTATTATTATTATTATTATTATTATTATTATTATTATTATTATTATTATTATTATTTTGCTAATATGGAGCACATTTCAGATGTTTCACAGTTGTTAAGTAAGTTTCATGTTGTTGAACAGGAATTGTTACAAAAGAGGGAAGAAGGCCAGAATCTGATCCATATGACTGTAAACTGTGGAGAGAAAGTTCTTCGCAACACACGATCAGATGGGCGAGACGTCATTAATAATCAGTTAAAAGAAGTGCAGAATGACTGGGATCGACTTGTCAGGAAAATATCGACTGCTAAAGTTCATCTAGAAACTAGTCTGCTCCAGTGGGCAGACTACAGCTCTTCCTACTCACAACTTCAGCAGTGGATCACTGAGCGTGAGGCTAAGTTGCAGCAAGTCTGTGAGCAGAGGGTTAGTGACTTCCACTGAATTGCATGAAAGAAAATGTTTTAGATTGTATTCAGATCATTATTTTTACTTCAAGGAATTGGTCATCTGCTTCAGAGAGTATGTTAACAGGAGTACTTTATATATGTATGTATGAAATCACCATAAAAAGTTCAGTCACCATAGGCATTGTTAGTTTGCCTGTGGTGACTTGATATTTGTATCTTCTCAGAATATAAGGCTCTAATGAGTTAACACTCATAAAAAGAATGTTATGTTATGTTTCCCTTCCAACATTAAATTACATGAAAAACAGTTAGTCACTTTGCACTTCGTGTCACATGTCTTGTCAAGCTTCATATGGCATCTGTAGTATAGATACCACCACACTGTCAGTACTTTAGTAACATAGTTACCAGCCAGATTGTCAATTATCCCTTTACAGGCCTCGAAAGCAAAGAAGACACCAACTGCAGGACTCAGCTCCTTAAGTATTGGAGAGAGGAAGGCTACTCTGCGTCAAACAAATAACATTGTTCAGGACATTGTGTCATTCGAACCAATGATACAGTCTGTAACATCCAAAGCAGAGGATCTGTTGCAAGCACAGCCTGCTTCTGAGATATCCATCAAATATGAAACATTGAGTAAACATGCTAAGGAACTGTATGCCAAACAGAAAGAAACTGTGGAACAGCATCAGGCATTCATAGATGCTGGTAATGACTTCATGCAATGGATTCGAGCTGCCAAGGAGAAACTCAGCAAATGTTCGGAGCCAACTGGTGACAAGGAGTCGCTTAGCACTAAGCTGTCACAGTTGAAGGTAAACACAGGCTGCAGTAGCTTATTTAACCGTAACCATATTTTCAAATTTTAGTGTCAAGGTGAGGAATACTTTGGGCTATAATTCAGTTGCAGCTTCACATGAAACTGATGTGTTTTATGCCACTTGTGTTATATACTAAAGGTGCTTAATTTTTATATGAAAATTTCAGTACCTCCTGTTTCCTAGTAGTATGTCTTCCTATATTAGTACCAATCACAGACTTTATGCTGTGTCAGTTCACACTGCTGAACTCCAATGACATTTAACCTTTAAACAACCTGCATTTACATATGTGAACGCAGAATGCATAGGCAGCCATACCAGTGTTCGCAAATACAAACATACATGTTGCAACACTGGGAAAAACGGTTTCTTTGTCTTTGTATATGCTCACATGCAGAGAGTATTGTTAGACTTCTGCCTTTGACAGCTGTGTGTATGTTTACGCAGATATAAATAGTGGCGATAAACTGTAACACAAACTGCTATGTCTAATGTAGCTTGCATTCGGATAGCAGAGCCTCTTTGTCATCTTACAAACACGTAGGATTTCACATCTCAAACGTGTGCAATTTATGTGGGCAGTAGAGTGAGGGTAGGTGAAAGGAAAATTTTACGTACTCATTAGACACTGCACAGCCATGCAGAAGGGACAGGCTTCAGAACCTGCGAACAACAGGGCCTGCCTTCTGAACCCAAATCAGATGCCAGAGCTGATTATGGACAGCGACAGCGATGAGTCCAAATGTAATATGCCTGCTGCAGAGGATGAAGAACATTGTGAGGAAGTTTTATTGGAATCACACCTATGATTGCAAAGCGAGTATACAGTGTGTTCCAGTGCTCAGGATCCACTCAGCCTGGATTCAGCCAGTACCTCTGAAGATGATGATGTTTAGAGTGGGTCAGATCCCCAGGCACAACAGGCATAAGAATTTCAGTGAACAGACCTCTTGCCTTTGGAAGATTATAGTACACACATTTACATGGGGCCCACAGGAAAGAATGGCAGTGAAACACAACAGATCAGTGATGGCTGTGTCCCACTTAGTTGGTGCATGGACAGTCTTGACAAGGGACCTTCATCCCAACCTGACATAACTGAGGGCAAAATGTTTGTGTTTTTGTCAATAACAGTACAAATGGAACATTGCTTATGGAACCACCTGACAGACTACTGGGCAAAAATAGATCAGTTTTACACTTCATTCTACAGAAACATGATGAAACAGAACGGGTATTGACACGTCCTTCAGTTTCCGCATTTCATGGACAACAGGAAGGGAGTTGACAGGACAAAAGAGAATTATGACAGACTATGGAAAATACAAGACATATTTGAAATTCTAAACAGGACATCTTCAGAATTTTACAACCTTTCAGAAAATCTGGAAATTGTCAAAGTTATAGTTTTGTTCAAAGGAAGGGTGATTTTCAGACAATATATTCCCAAGAAAGACAAATGTTTTGGAATCAGACTATACAAATTATGTGAAATGACTGGATACACCTACATGATGGAAGTATACTTGGGGAGTGATAGCATGTGGCCCAGCAGTTGACAGCCACCCATGCCACAGTGATTGAAATGACAAGGAAAGTAGGAGTTCTCAGACACAAATTGTACATGGACAATTTCTTTTCCTCCGCTGAACTTCTTGGTGACTTGAAAAAGAAAAAAATTAACACTTGTGGAACTGTCAGGCTAAACAGGAAGGGTATGTCAGAGGACCTAAGATACAAGGCTGTGGAACTGGGATGGGGCAAAATTTGAGCAAAGACCAGGAGTTGGTTCTCAGCAATACATTGGATGGACAAGTGAGATGTCTGCATGTTGACTAACATGCACAAGCCACCACAAGAAGGAAATCTTTATGATGAACAGGGGAACACGATAAAACTGGACATTGTGGCGGTTTATAACCATCACATGGGTTGCATTGATAAGAGAGACAGAATGGCTAAGAGGTACTCAGTCAGCCATTGGACGTGGAAGTGGACAAAAAATCTGTCTTTCTTTGTGTTAGATCTGGTCATTCTGAATAGTTACATGCTTGTTTCTTCATGTGGTGGGAAGAAAATTTCACACACATTTTCATCTTCCCTTTCTGAGGAACATGCTGGCAATGGCTGGAAAAGAACGGTGGCTGGAGAGACGTAGAGGGAGATCACCCTCTACTTCTGTGACCATTCACAGACTGGATACTAGTTTCAGTAAGCACTGGCCTGTTCCCTCAAAGCCAGGGAGCTGTTGTGTGTGCTCTGTGAGAGGTGTGATACAAAAAGTGTATGTGAAATATCTTAAGTGAGTGTGGCCTTATGTGTCAATAAAACGTGCTTTGCTGATTACCATACAAGGAGGCAACTGCAAAACTTCCTCACATATAGCCTCCATACACAAAGTTGAAGTCTGGGACCAAATGTAAGTAAAAGAAAGTGGCTTTTACAGATTTATAGAAATTTATTTTGTGTGTTGGGCAGTAAGTATACTTATAGCACTTTTAAGAGACATGCTGTGAAATCTCATTTTCATTTCCCTGCAAATTGCTGTTTAATGCAGAAACTCACCACTTTTAATTAAAACAATATTCATATTTTTTATGTGAAGGTTGTGCTGAAAATACCCCCTGTGATAACTGTGTAGCACTGAACACAGTTTTGGGCATTTAATTCAGTCGTTTAAAGGTTAATGGCAGGTGGCTCATCTCTATAGTGGAGGATGCATGTCGACTTCTTCCTTCCTTGATGTGAGACCCAATTCCATGTATATTTTGTTTGCGGTATGATTTTATTTTTTTTAAAGAAATCTTTTTAGTGTGATTCCTGCATCATTCTTCAAGGTGACTTCCTTTTCACCATTATGTATTCAGTACTGTGTTAATACTGCGTTTAGCTTCAAAAAATCTTTTAGGATATCATGTTTAAGTAACATAGTACTTGTGTAATGAGAGATGTACCTGTATTAATAAATGTTTGTATTTATCCTTATGGGACACTGAATTTTGATAATTCTCACCTATATTTACAATAATGTTGTGTGTGTATCTGGAATTGGATGCAGTCATTGTACACTGTATGTTGTGCAGGTGCTTGAAAGTGAACAGGAAGAGGGGCAGAAAAAATTGGAAAAAGCTCTGGAACAAGGAGATGTTGCTTGTCAAGGTGCAGATCCTGAGGATAAGGAAGTGATTGAGGAAGAAGTTTGTCTGCTGCAAGAAGAATATGATACATATCTGTAAGTTATGGTGAAAGAATCTGGTGAAGTAAGCTAGAGTGCAGTCAGAGTAAGAAACAAAAGTGATGAGGATATGTTTTTAGCACACCACAGTCATGCAGAACCTTTAAAATCTATATATCACCACTACACCACCGCCACTGCTGTCACCACTACCACCACAATTAATTTCAATTCATTTTGTATTTTTGGAGAAGCATACTGTCTCTGTTTTCAGGGTGTGGCAATCCTGAAAATGGAGACAGTACACTCCTCCAAAACACTGGTAAGTATTTACTGGTCGACTCGTATAACATCCCAATTCCAGTAGACCTGAATCATCAGCAACACTGACATGAGACTCTCAGCTCTCTGATGGTAGAAGAAACTCAACTCTTTAACTAGATCTCAAGTGAAAAGGTGGGGAGGTACCAGTTCACTTGTCATTTTGTCTGCAGATTGAAATGGATCACATTTTCAAAACATGTTTATAATACCAGACACCCACCAAAGTGTAGAAACCCATCAACACTAAATGCAATAGACCACTGTCAGAACCATTTAGAGTTAAGAAGTTTACTTCATTTAAAGTGCCTTCACTGTCTTCCATTTAGTGAATCCTTGAACCGAACCAAATCGCTGCTGGAGGTTGGTATTGTCAAATGGACTGAGTATGAAGACCAGTACCAGGAAGCTTCTGAATGGCTCACCCAGACTGAACAAGTGGTACAGACATTTAATAAACTCCAAGACAGTTTAGAGGAAAAGAAAAATGTTCTGGAACAGTTCCAGGTAATTGCTATCCTAACAGTCAGTTACTCATTTTGTTGTTTCAATTTATAATGCTACTGTTGAAGTCAGAAAAAATTTATCTGGATATACATCTTGCTTTGGTAATTGTTCAACAACATAACCAAAAGCATACGATAAATTCATGACATCTGCTACCTCAAGCAGATGCTGAACAATTAGAATTTTTATGTAGGGGAATATTATTGGGTTTGTAGTGGATTGCCGGTAAGTCTCGTTTTACACCAGGGCTACGTTCCTGAAAAACGTCACGCAAATTGGATACAAAATTCCCATTTAAAGCAATGTATTTCCTGGGGTTTAGGGAACTGACAGCCTCATCCTATATAGTGTATGATGATACCACTAGTGGACGTGTGCACCTGTAGAGTATATATGCGCAGTATATACACATTTCCATACAGTGTACATACATTTCTATAAATATATTTATTTATTTCTAATATGATAAAAATGTAACATACTCACATTCATAGTTATTGGTACAGTGCATTCAGAGAGGACTGTGGTAGTCTTGCTACCCAAACACCTTAGTTCCTAACTTAGCACAGTAATTCTCTCAGCATGACCACAAATTGCATGTGTGCTAATATGAGTGAGTCTAACATTACAGCATATATCAGCAATTCGTTCACCTTTTTCACGTTGCATTATTACGTTTAACTTCCCTTTAATACCAGTTGTCTTTCACCCATTTTTCACTTGCATTGCACTAGGTGATGCAGATTACGTTTCTCACTGATATTGGTAAGAAAAGCCAATGCCATTGAAGAGATAACTAAATCATCCGCTTGAATATAACACCAACATAACTCATACACATGACAGTGACTTTACTTCCTACTAGCCTCCTACAGAAGATGAACATGACCATGGATCGTCAATGCCAGATCGTGTTAAACTGAAAATTATCGAGCAAATTCGATGAGCACTACCACGGGTCATCTATGACAAATCACGTTAAAGCGAAAATTGTCTTGTAAATTCGAAAAGTTGTGTAAATTTTCATGTCACGTTAAAGCAAGATTGCGCAGAATGAAATCACATAAAACGAGACTTACCTGTATATTTTTGCTGTGGAATAGGGGTTGGAAATGCTTACACTGCATCTTTTTTCTTTAACAGATTCATCTGCAGACTTTATTTGATTGGCAAAAAGAATTGGATCGTCTCAATATGAAAGCTCAGCTGTTGCTTGAGACTTGCGCAGACACAAGAATCAGCAATGCTGTTACACAGATGACCACAAAATACAATGCTCTGCTGTCTCTTGCCAAAGAGATAATGAGGCGGCTTGAGCTGCATTATCAAGTAATCATGTGTTCCATTTATGTCTTTCAAGTTAAGAAACTAGCTGAAGTTGACAGTGTATTTCACATGATTCATTTAAATGTGTTTTCAGGAACACCAACAACATAACACACTGTACCAGGAATGCCAGGACTGGGTTGATCGTACCAGAGATAAACTGAATGAATGCCATGAAATCCCTAGTACACTCCCAGAAGTTAACAATAAGCTGCAGACAGTGAAGGGAATTAGACAGACTCTTGAACAAGGACAGAACAAACTTAGGTATGGTGGTCTGTATATTGATTGTAGCACTTTAACACTTCTAGAGCCTTTCAGATGTCAGTTTCATACCATTGTTTGTAACTTCCTCTGATTTAGCATACAGCATGTGAGGATTCACAGTGTGTTTTTTCCAGTTTAAGCTATTTGAGGAGAAACACTTAGCAAGAAACATGTCTTTCAAGTGACCTGATGGTGAAGGAGAAATGTAGGGGCTGATACAATTTTTTATGCTTTTCATCCCTTAACTTCACCTTGTAGAGGTCATAACTTGGTTATAGACGATTACTATCTTCTGGTATTTGATGCTATATAATGTAGTAGATATAGCCAATTCCAGTGACTGTTGGTGTAAGGCATAAATCTGTGGCTGCTTGCTTGCCAGGATCTCAGGTTCGAGTCCTGCTGAGGGCATGGATGTTTGTCTCTTTGTGTTCATTGTGTGTTGTGTTAGTGTACATAGTGGCCTGTGTTGTGGGATGATAAGTTGTTCAGAGGAGTTCTACTGGGTGTGTGTGTCTCATTGCACATAATTTAGAAACCTGAAAATGGGGTGGCCTAGACCCAATTTGGGCTGTAGTACCAGAGAAAAATGTGACAGACATTACCAAAATTTTGAAGGAACCTGCTGTCTTCATGTAAGGGCAGCAGATGGAGGCAGCAGGTACCTTCAAATCGGTAAATTTATATCAGACTGCCTGATTTCGTGTTCCAGCAGACAATCTTCACTGTCACTGCCATGAGAATCATAAGTCCCACTAAAGTAAAACTATGTTAATATGATATTTATTAATTCAAATTGCCAGTTCATGTGAAGCAAATGTCCTTGCACTGCTATTCTTGAAGACTGTAATCTGAGATCGAAGAGTCAGTAATGGGTGCATTTTCAGATCCATTACTTTGAGGAGACCTGTTCTGCTACAGTGCAGTACTGCAGAAACATTTGAAGATAATGAAATTGTGATGTAAAAGTTTCCAGCAGTTTTTTTAGAGTCTAGTAACTGAGAGGTTATAGTTAAACACTTTAATTTGAAGAAAGTTTTTAAACTTTTCTGCAACAATCAGATTATTTGATGTTCAGTCTCAATAATTTATTTCATAACCAGGGTCGATGAGAGAGGGGGGAATCCAGTACAGATTACTGGGGCCTGGCATCACAGCTTGGCTATGTCGCATATGTTCTTGTCTTTCTTGATAGTATCATTATGTATCAACCGTACAAGTTAACCCTTTCAGACCAAGCCCAAGTCACTTTGTGACTGAAAGTCAGTCTCTGATTTAGTGTAAAGATTGTAAACACGTCTACCCTTGCTGGGGGGCCCGAAAAAATTTTTTAGCTAGGGCCTGAGCCTGCTGTCAGCAGCCCTGTTCATAACTGTTTTCCTTATATTTCAGGTATGCATTAGAACTGAAAGAGAAAGTGATATTAAACACAGAACAAACTGGAGCTGCCAAAATCCAGGAAGATACAGAGAACCTAAAACAAGAGTTTGAAAAACTGATGACTGATGTTCAAGACATAAGACAGAAACTTACAAGTAGAGCTGCACAATTGGAGGAAATTCAGAAGGTATATAGTTCAAGTATTATGCATCAAGGAATTGAACAAATTTTCTTGTCTTGCCAATCATAAAAATTGTGAACTGTATTTTTATAACGCAGTATGGGTTTTGGGCATACAATTTTTACAAAATCCAGTTATCCGTATGAGCACATATGGCTTTATATTTTAATGATGGGTAGTGTACTTCTCACTAGTTAATTGTTAGGATGATCAAATCAAGGAGGTCAAGATGGGCAAGATCACTTGGAAGAGCTGGGCATGGGTGGAGGAGTGTGAATTGGATTGACCTGGCTGAGGTTAAGACCAGTGGTAAGAATTGTGAACAGAGTAACAAACTTTTTTTATATTTTCCATTTTGTGCATTATAATTTGATTTTTTACTATTAATCAACAAATTCTCACAATTGTCAGATTGACAATAATATATTTAAAACACTACACGCCTGCATGTTTTGGATCTTATTGATCCATCATCAGGGAGCACATCAATTGTTCTTGCATAAAACTTTTACTTAACTATATTTTGGTCTGTTGTGTATGTAGAAGTGATGGAAATCATCCGCGTAGTGAGTGTGTAGAGGACAGAACTGTTACATTGAAAGTTAAAATGTAAAAATATATAAAAATATAAAATGTGTAGTATTTGGTTGTATGTAAAATTATTTTGTGTATGAAGGAAAATGTAAATTGTATTATATTCAATTAAGAAATTACAAATATGAAAATACAAGGCGTGTTCAAAAAAAGACCAAACTTTTGCTATAAAGACTTTATTGCTCATTTTACAACATTTTAAGCACTGTCCCCTTCAAAGTATTTGCCTCTACTGGCGATACACCGTTCCCAATGTTTCTTCCATTGTTGGAATGCTTCCTGGAACGCACTTCCTGTCATCGTGCGCAGTTCTCTTGTCGCATTTTCCTGAATCTCCTCTATGGTTTGGAAACAACGTCCTTTCAAAGTGGTTTTAAGTTTGGGAAACAGGAAAAGTCTGCTGGGACTAAGTCGGGAGAGTAGGGTGGATGGGGCACAATGGATATCTGATGTTTTGCCAGATAACTGCGGATGAGGAGCGATGCGTGAGCCAGCGCATTGTCATGGTGCAACATCCAAGTTTGGTTTTCCCACAATTCAGGCCTCTTCCTGTGCACAGCATCCCTCAAACGCGCTAAAATGTCCTGGTACAACTGTTTACCATCTGACCACATGGTACAAATTCATGATGGACAATGCCTTTGCAATCAAAAAACACAGCCAACATCACCTTGATCTTTGACCGACTCATCCATGCTTTTTTTGGTCGAGGAGACCCTTTTCCCATCCACTGCGACGATTGCATCTTCGTTTCAACATCATAGCCATAAACCCACGTCTCTTCTGTTATGATGTTCTTAAGGAAGTTTTCATTACTACTTGCATTGGCAAGCAGTTCCTGACTGATATCAACACGGTTCTCTTTCTGACCGTCAGTCAACAAACGCGGCACGAATTTTGCACTGACACTATGCATCTGAAGTTTTTCAGTAAAAATTTGATGGCAAGATCCTATGCTGATGCCCACTTCATCAGCAACTTCTCGGACAGTTAAACGACGATTTCCACGAATCACAGCATGAACTCTCTCGACATGGTCGTCGTCTGTTGATGCGGAAGGTCGTCCAAACCTGGGATCTTCACCGACCGACATTCTGCCCTCTTTAAAACGCTTAAACCACTCATAGCACTGTGTTCGGCTCATACAGTCCTCCCTGTATGCTTGATTAAGCAATTGAAATGACTCTGTAAAATTTTTATCAAGTTTGCAGCAAAATTTCACACACACACGTTCTTCAAGCTCTTTCATTGTCACTTTGTCACTAATCCGACGAACAGCTTGTGCATGTGCTCAGTTCAGCGGATGTAGCTCGATGACTAATGCTCATAGTGAAACGGGGCAAATGGCAGTTTGTTGTCGAAACCTGCCGCTAGGTGCGCTCAGTAGCCACAGCGCACCCTCTGTGCTGGTTGGTGCGCTATTTAAAAAGTTCGGTCTTTTTTTGAACACGCCTCGTATAGAATGATACATGCAAAATGCATACCTCAAAGTTAGAGCAGCTGCTCTAATTTACAGGCATGTACTCTGCGTCTGTCATTCTGTATTTTCATAATATTTGTAATTTCTTAATTCAGTCTAATACAATTTACATTCTCCTTCATGTACAGCATAATTTTTGGAAATAACAAAATACTGGATATTTTATATTTTTATATATTTTCATATTTTTACATTTTAACTTTCAGTGTAACAGTTGTGTCTGCTACACATACTGACTGCGCAGAAAATTTGCATCAGCTCTACATATACAAGGGATCAAAATATTGTTTAGTAATTGTTTTATGCAACAACAATTGATGTACTCCCTGTTGAAGGACCAGAAGGTCCAAAACACTGAGGTGTGTAGTGTTTTAAGTATATTATTGTGAATTTATGACAGTTGCGTGCATTTTTTGGTTAATGGTAAAAAATAACAGAAACAAACATTTGGGTTTCTTGATGGTTTATACCAAGAGCTTCAGCTGCAAACAGTGTGGCTGCTATTCAGATCTCGAGGTCGGAAACCTGAAAGTAATATGCAGTTTTCTGTAGCTTTTACCTAAATTTCAACAAAATGAAAGGCCAAAATTCAGTTTCATCTGTCATGCCCTGCATCCTGATGTTCAGGAATGCTACAAAGTTAAATGAGCAGACATGTAAACAAAGGTAAATTGTTCTCAGTATCTTTGAAAAGTCTTTTTTTGCAAAGATGCTTTCAATGGATTTTTATGTATTGAGGAGTGATGATTCTTTGCAATGTGTAGTGCATGAGAGTGGGTTAATTTGAAACATTAATGTTTTTGTTTGTATTTCTTCATAGGCTCACAAGTTGCTTGCTGATTGGCTGAATGAGGTTGAACAGAAAGTGCGGTCAGATGAAGGTACCTTTCTCAATGATTTAAGTGAGAAGCGAGCAACACTAGAAAAATTCCGCACATTGCAACGAGACATCAGCAGTCACAGTGAGATGGTGGATAGAGTGAAGAATCGAATTGCAGATGATCCATCTTTATCTGCTGAGGATTACCAGGGCAGCTTTAACAAGTATCAAACACTAAAAGATTTGGTTGCTAAAAATATTGCTGTAAGTGCAAGTATATGTTGTATATTATCACTTCAATTCATACGTGGGTTATTTTGCTGGAAAGCATGTCCAACAATGGCATAGTAAAGCAAATGAATAAACAAACATGAATTTTAATATATTATGTACACATATTTATAGCTTGAATGGTAGAACATTGACTGCAAAGTTTAAAGGTATAAATACTAACTTTTTATTATTGGTATTGTAATTTAATGTTTCAGACTTTGGAGGAACAAGTGAAAGAGCATGAACAGTACAAACAAAGATATATTGATGCGTTCGACTGGGTTCGCAAAACTCGCATTGACATTCAGCAGTGTAGTGATCCTCATGGAGAGAAAGAACAGACAATTAAGAAAGAAAGGAAGATGACTGAAATAGCAACAACTATGGAAGATGGTAAGGTTTGTTATAAAGCTTTGAGTTGTCAGCACTAACAGGCCAACTGATCAACTCACTTCATGAAGGTTTGTCCTTCTTCAGAGGTAGTAGACCCTCATGTAGTCAGAAAGTTTCTCCTTTTCTGGAACCCAAAGATTCATTACTGTGTTTACAACAGCCTGCCAATGGTCTTTGTCCTGAGCCAGATGAATTCAATCCATGCCTTATCCTAAGCTGTCAGCATTGGAGGATTCACATCAGTGTGGGTACGTTGAAGAGGAAGGTTTTAAATTTACTGAAGTTCCGTTTTCTGACAGAACAGAGTGTAAATTCTACAGCTGCTGTCAGATCATACGGCGTAAATTAAGCCTAATTACAGTGCAACCTTGTTAAGAAAATTTTGAAAATTCCAAGAAAATCCTGCTTCTTAAGCGGGAAATTTCTTAAAAGGGTAGGACTGAAGAGTGCTATTTTTTAAATTTTTTTGTGAACTGATTACATATGTATGCTGAATTTGTATAATTTGCAGCTATCTTAACACATTCTCACTTGTATCTGACCATTTAACCATTTTGTCTGTAGCCTTTCACTCACAATTTTATTTACACCTTTACCTGCACTGTTACTGACTTTTCATTCATAAGTTCACATTTCATTCAAGATGTTTACTTTTCTTTGAAATATTTTTCAGGCATGGGTTGTTGCTCTTTTTTCAAAAACAGTAGCAGCATACATTTTCAGATTCCATAGGTTCGCTTTTGGGTAGACCATAAGGGGGTGGCCAGTAGTTCCAATTACTTTCACTAACTCTGCAGTGTTTTGAATTTATTTTCTGGAATTGTTGATGTAACTTATCCACACACAGTCACCACAAATGTTTCACAGTCACACAACACAACGACGTGTTTATATTACTCCCAATCAATTACATTTAAACAAGTTGTCATAATCCATCACCCACTTATCTCGCGTCAAGCCTCTGTCCCCAGCAACGTGTGACTCCCACCAGCATGCACCTAACTTCTTAAAATGTTATTGGCTGCCTTAGTTTCCACCATGTCCCAGGCTGTTGCCAAACACAGGCTCATGCAGGTCACGAAACGGCTAGGATCGGCTTCCGGCCACCCGATACAGTTTTTTGGTTGTCGTGACAAGAGACCGCCTAGTGGGGAGTGACTCGCTGCAGTCTCTGCATCGTTGAAGAAATACAACACCTCCATGGTGGCCATGAGGTTGCATTGTTCTGCTGTGGGAAACGTGGCAGAAGTGACCTTGAACGTGCATGATTTGAACGCTGTGTTTTGGAAACAGAATGAGTGGAAAGTCGGGGAAATTCCTTAAGATTTTGAAACAGAAAATGTATTAAATGGGTAAAAAAAGTTGTTTGTTGTGAAATTTGTTACATCTTAGGCGGAAAATTTCCTTATGCAGGGGTGTATTAAAAGGGTAACCTGTGATGTTAATCAAATGGGAGAATTTTGGTGCTTTTTTATCCTGACTTCTTAGGCAGGAAATTTTCTTAACTGGGTTTTTCTTAAGCAAGTTTCATTGTATATTCTTGATTATGTCTCGAATTTTTTATGTACCACTTTTGGTTGTGGAGGTGCAGGTGGTCCCTGTTATCTTAGGCTTCAATGTCAATTTCCTCGGATATACAGGGTCAAATTTTTGTGAAATTTACACTTAAAAATTTCATGTACCTCCAGGGATCACACCTGTGGATGACAAGTTCTCTGTTAGAAAATGGTTCCAGTTCTTTTTACGCCTCCTTCAGGGCCTGAGTAGTTCTCCTCCCTCCTTTCTCTTTCCCCTTGCTGATTCCATTTACATTCTTTGGCAACAAATCATCTAACACCTACTCTTCATCGATGAAATGGCCCTCTCTTCTCTATGCACTTGTCTCCTCATCCCTGTATGACTTGCCTGCCATCTATATACTTATCCCTTGATTTCCTTTTTCATTTCCTCCTCTTCTACCTCCTCTTCATTTCAGCCTTTTCCCTTTTCTTGTAAGTCTTCACTTCGTACATCTTTTCTCAGCCCCATGTCCTGGTGGTGGCTTCATGCTGTAGGGCCATTTTCCCTCAGAGCGCCCTTGGTAGCCCTCCTGCCTCGACTGCCTACTCCCCCAGGCCAGGGCAACTTGTCCCCCCCCACCTGAGTGTTATTTTCATTTTTTCATTTCTTTGACTCTTCATCCTGTAGCAGCTAGTCCCCTTTTGTTAAAAGTGGTCCTCTTTTCCTTGGCACTTGTTCACCCCAGCCTCACAGGGCTTGCCTGCCTCACATGTTCCTCGTCCCTCTATTTTCTGTTTCTCTTTTCCTCTTTCATTTTTATTTTTCCTTTATGTCCTCCCCTCCTGCACCTGGGGCCACTATCCCTCAAAGCACCCCCTGGGCAACTGAACTTTCTTTCTCTCTTTCACCTTCCTTCATGCTCCACTGACCCTTTTGGCAAGCATTATGTTCTGTGAGAATGAATCACTGCCAACTCCATGTCCTATATAACTGTGTACCTAAGTGTTCCCAATATCCTTCTTGGACTGCTTGATGCTTGAAGATGGGACTGATAGATTGTCCTGAAATGCTGGTGACTAACTACCAATCTACATTGTCTAACATCCCAGAAGAGCAAAAATCTTGTTTACACCATTGTGGAAGCCTGAACTCACACGTGGTTTTTGGTCATCTCCACATGTATGTGGGGCGACATCGTTGAGGAGCTGTATGCAGAAGTGTCCTGCACTGCTGTGGATCATGTCCACAGAGCATGAATTTGCAACAGAAAGTGGTTGCATCTTCTGTTCATCTACCATATTCTTCCACTCTTGCTTGTGATCCAAGCTTTTGCACATAATTTCCCAACAGCCAGTAAGATATGACTGGGGGGGGGAGTATAAGCACTCCTTCATGCAGGGCATTCACACTTATATACCTGAAACAAACCATGTTTCTAGGGTATACAGTGTTGCAGCCATTCTGCACATACTGTTAATGGTGCATATAACGCTGTCTTCAATATTAAACTCTTTTGTGCTTCTACATTAGCGCTTTCCGCAGTATGTGTGCTGTACCTAATATAGCTGTTTTCTGTAGTTCCATGGTATTGTGCTTTCCTACTATGCTGCTCAAGTATTTTCTAAAGGGTTTAAAATGCTTCCAGTTGTCCCTATTATTACTGGCGTCACCTTTGATTTTACATTCCACATGCTGTATTTCTGTTATTAGGTCTTTGTATTTTAGAATCTTCTCGGCTTCTTTCTTTATCACATTTCTGTCTCCCGGGATTGCTACGTCAATTAACATACATGTTCCTTTTTCATTATCCCGGATTATGATGTCTGGTTTATTGTTGGGGATGGTTGTGTCAGTTTGCACTTGTTGATTCCATAATATGGTTACCTTGCCCACTTGACTTGTTTCTACTGATTTTGGTAAATTGTTGTTGTTTATGTTTCTGTAATTGGCCATCTGCTGTTGACTTGGCGCATGAATAAACTAGAATTGAACTGAATTGAATTGAATTGAATTGATTTATTACATTAGCTCCTTTATGCATATTATTATTATTATTATTATTATTATTATTAGTCATCAATGATGACGACGATGAGAATGATGACTACCACAGTGATGATGATAATGCGTAATGGTGTTCGTGCACAATGAACACAAAATCACCAACAGTGCACCACATGCGTCATTAGTCCTGTTCTTTGCAGTAGTGTGTAATGTGAAGGATGTTCAATAAGTAAGGTTCCCTAGGTCATAAAAATTAAACGAGAATTTGTATGATCTGTATTTAACAGGTGAGAAGCTGGTAACAGAAGCAGTTGCTCTAAGTAACACTGTCATGAGGACAACTGGAACTGAAGGCCAGGACATACTGAAGCAGGAGATCCAACAACTTAAAGCTGATTGGGAAGGACTAAGAATTATCTGCAATGACTCACAGAAAGTTCTGTCTAAGTGCATAGCATCTTGGAATGATTTTGCAGACACTGTCAGCAGAATGAAGGACTGGATTCATGTTTTTCAGAAGAAGTTAGATGCTGAATTTGAAGGAGACAACAGTACCCCTGAACAACTTCAGAGATGTAGGGTAAGTTAACTGTAGTCAGCAGATAGTGAGATAGCGTAGCTTGTGTGCTCCCATCATTGTGGATAGTGTGCTCTGATGTGGTATGAACACTGGATAGTAAAATGTTAATGAATTTTCTCTAAAGTATGTAATAATATTCGAGGAAGTTATTCTCACTTTTATAATATGTAGACCTGATATAAAATAAAATAGTAGCAGTGTGTTTCTTTTGTCTGTGTTCCATGAACAAACTACAGTACTGTACAATGTATTGGTTAAAATTTTGGCTTGTATGCTCAACATGTTCTGTAAAAGTAGTTAAAGCCAGAAGTGTGATAAATTATGAATTTCTGTAAAGTTTATTGCCTGGTATCTATCTTCATTAATCCTCCATTCTTACTGGTCCTTGCACAGGATTTTGACTGGCTGGAGACTGTTTGATCTATGGGCTCGCCATCAGTCGTTCAAAGATATTTCTGTTTGTTAAGAGTTTTTATTTTATTTTATTTTATTTTATTTTATTTTATTTTATTTTATTTTATTTTATTTTATGTCTTCTCACAATTTCATAAATCCAATCAGGTAAAGACATCCTTTTATGGTATGGAACTAGTCAAATCAGCATCAAGCAGCAATATACAATTTAGAGATACTTACACAAAGCATTAGGCAATGGTATAAAGACAATAATAAACATACAACAAAACATCTATTATAATAAAATAACAATTATTTATGTGAACCAAAAAGAAGTGCGAGATAAGTAAAGAGCATGTTTGGTACATCTTGCTCGTGTGTCTGTTCAGTTCCTGAACTGTTTGTTAAAGTCTTGTGGAATTGGGTGTGAGAATTTTATGATGGATAGGACCATTATATTCTTTGAAGCCTAAATACTTGTGTAAATATTCATGTTTTTGTCAACTATACCATCAACCTGAAAGCTTTGAGGTAATAGTTATTGTTATTAAGAGGAAAAACCAATATTTTATTTCATGTGCACACCATTTGCACATGCTCTTTTATATATATTATTAGGATTCTGGTGTATTTAGCTTTTGCTTGGTCTGAAAGACAGAGGAATCCATTACTGGGGTTGAAAGGACCATGAGTCCGAATCAGCTTGGAAACATGAATTGTGTTTGGCAGGGGAAGGATCATAGTAAAGAACTCTCATGTTTGTCGTAATGGTGATGATTGGTTATGGAGTGCCCATTGGAAAATGAATCTGTCTCACTGAACACACAACAGTCCTGTTTTGAAAATACAAGCCTTGATTGAAAGTATTTTCCACTTGGTTACAGACTCTTCTTGAAGAAGCTGCACGTCAGAAGGTTGTTATGGAAGAGCTGAATGATCGTTGTGAAGTCTTAATGGAGCTGAGTGCCTGCAGTTGGGTCAGAGACAGTACAGTTCAGCTCCAGGCAACATACACAAACTTGCTCACCACAGTCCAGGTTCGTGTCTGAAAATTTATACCATTTGTTAATGTTTTAGATTTTTGTGACAGTTTTTCTTTACTTTTAGTAACTCATAAAACAGCTGTGTGATTTGTATAATTGTATGTGTGAACACCTGAAGATTTGACATTGTACGTGTTGGATAATAGTAATATCATAATATGGCATTTGCCTGCAGATGGCGTTTGCTCTTCAGTTGAGAAGTTACACTTTTGATAGTTAGGCATAAATTAAACTGTTTACAAGGTAACTGATATGTGACCATGACACTGTTTTGTTGCTGCTGTATGGCTAAACTTGTTATTCTCAGCAGTATGAATCATTAGAAAGAAAACTGGATGGGATTATTTATGCAGACTACAAAACTATGAAGTGCTGTCTTACACACATCTGCTTGATTTTCATTGATAAAGACATTCAAAAACCTGACATGCTAGGTCAGTCCTTGTCCTAATGGTGCAATGTGGAGGAGGCTCTAAGGTTTTCGTCTCTGGTATATGATCTTCACACATCTTCATGAGTCATCTCCACCAGTCTATCTTTATCATCTACCAGGAGGGATATTTTCTGTCTCTGTGGTGCTGTCCCATTGTTTTGGTGCTATCTACAACTTGTGTGTCCCTATGGGGAACTTGAACATGAAGGTTGAATGGACCCTTCTCACTGCCCCTGTATGGAAGTCAGGAGTTTATGGTCACTCAGCTACAAATTGGCCACACACGCTTGACACTCACACATCTGTTGTGGGGAGAGCCATCACCATTTGGCAACACTATTGTGAACCTCCCACTGTATTCTACATTCTGGTTAAATGCCAATTTAGCGATTAACAGTGCTGTGCTTGTCAAATCCAAGGTTCATTGGTCAACATCATTGCTGATGACAACAGCAACATTACCTGCATCTTGGTGTTTGTTACCAAGTTTGGCCTTACACTGCTGATTTGACTTTTTTGTGAACTCTAAGCATTCTGATGCAACATAAGTAATGGTGCTTTAAGCTGAATTTTATGTATATGGGTATGAGAACAGTGATGACAGACCCTTGCACATTGTGTCACATTTTACCATCTTGTGTACTATACATGCAAACATCAGAGTTTTACTTTGATTTGTAGAAACCTGACTTTTAAACATGCAAATCTTTAGGTCTTGGATGACAAGCCCCTTTATGTTACATTGTATAGGCAAACACACCCATTCTTTATCTTGGATCACATGAGACTGAGAGAAGCCAGAGCAAGGGTACTGACTGTGAACATGTTGAGACATGTCAGAACACGCTGTATAGCCCTGGATTCCCGTTCATATCAGAGAACTAGTACCCATCCAGATACTTTTCTGAACGTACCTTGTAGTGTAACAAATGCTTTTTAGACAAACAGTGAATATAAAGTTGCCCCTTTGCACACCATGAAAGCAAATGGGGGACTGCAGTTATGGCTGCATTTGTTTTTACCTCTGCAGTAGGTGGGGTTGGTCAACTTCATGGCCTGGCTTCTTTACCCCCGGGGAAACACCCTGGTACCCACTGAATAGGGAGCTGGGCAGACCTGCTGGGTGCTCCAGATTCCTTCATGAAGGGAGATGTCTCTTGCTTGTACCAGAAGTCAAACCACTTCTTCTTCTTCTCCTCCTCCTCCTCCTCCTCCTCCTCCCCCCTCCCCTTCCTCCTCATCCTTCTCCTTCTCCTCCTCCTTCTCCTCCTCCTCCTCCTCCTTCACCTTCTCCTCCCCCTCCTTCACCTTCTCCTCCTCCTCCTCCTTCTCCTTCTCCTCCTCCTCCTCCTCCTCCTTCTCCTCCTTCTCCTTCTCCTTGAACCACCACCACCACCACCACCACCACCACAACCACCACTACTTTAGGGCCCGTCAGTGTATGCCCCGGATGCACCTCAGCCTTAGGCTTAATGTGCAACCCTAAACACTCCATTTAGCACAGGCTCAGTAACCCTGTGCATCTTATAAAGAGGCAAAGGTCCCTTACTGAAGCTGTGCTTATATCTTTTGGTTCAGCAAACAGCTTCCCAAAGACATTATAACACTGACGAGCCAACGCCTCACAGCAGCAAATGATATGCTGCACTGTTTCAGTTGCCATCCTGCAGAATCTGCAGGTTGGATTCCCATCAAACAGGCCCATAATATAAAGGTGCCTCCTCACACGAGCATGTCCCATGAGTACTGCAGCTGCCGTTTTTAGTTGAAGCCTACTTAATTTAAGCAGTTCATTAGCTCTTCTCTTCCATGGTCTGCCTATGAAAAGTTTGCCATATCTGTGACCTGGCAAATCTCGCCAGGCACTGTGATGTTGATGCTCAGTCCAGTTCTTAATTGCTTCTCTTGCTTAACACCTAGGTATTCCAAGAGCCGGCTCTGGACCAAGTAACGGCATAGCTGATGCTTGTCTAGCAAGCTTATCAGCCTCCTCATTGCCAAGAATGCCACGGGGCCCTGGCACCCAATTGAGGGTTACCTCATTCAGGCTAGCCAGTGCAGAGAGAGCATCTAGGCATTCTGCAACCAGTCCTGAAGTCACTTTTGGGCTGATAAGCACCTTAAGTGCAGCTTGGCTATCAGAAAAAATAAGAATCCCCTTATGTTTATAAGCCCTTCTTATTTTTTGCATGCACATTGAAGAATGGCATGTATTTTGGTTTGGAAAACAGTGGCACATTTACCCAAAGGGAAGCTAAAGCTTCTATTTGGTCTTATGCCAAAAATACCAGACCCTGTCCCTGAGTTAGCCCTAGAGCCGTCAGTGAACCAGATCAGAGCATCCTCAGGGAACACTGGGTCTTTTTTTCTCCAATAATCCCGGTCTATAATGCCATTGAAGATTTTGGAATGATAATAAACTGGAATGGTGTAGTCCGACCACATGTCCAATATAGGGTCACCCACATTTTTCCAGATGGATAGCAACCCTGATGTTGATTTTGGAACAGTTGGTTGCTTTAGTATACGCAGCCTATAGAGTGCCATACTCGCCTCTGCCATGATCAACAGATCCAGCGGAGTCAGATTCAGAAGCACCTCCATTGCTGCAGCAGGGGTCAATTTCATAGCCCCCGTAATAGCTAGACGGGCCATTCTTTGAATCCTGCCTAATTGAATTTTAGTGATTTTTTGCATCACCTTGGACAACCAAACCAAGGCAGCATGGAGTTATGGATGGTCTAATTACCCTAGTATAGAGCCAATGCACCATATAAGTTCTAAGACCCCATTTTTTACCACACATGCGTCTAACTACCGCAAAGGTGGTTTGCACTTTTCTGATTATTTTCTGCAAATGTTGGTTCCAGTTAAGTTTGGAGTCTAAAATCACTCCCAAATGCTTAACCTCTCCCAGCATTTTGAGTTCCTTACCATGAAGTATGAGAGGTCCTAAGTCTCTGTTTACCTTCTGTTGATAAATGGGACTGTGGCTGTTTTGTGAGGGCTGATATTTAGACCCTCTTTTACAGCCCCTTTGACTACCACATTCAGGACTTCTTGCATAAGCTCCCTGACTGTGTGTGCAAATTTACCCCAGACTGTGATAACAATGTCATCAGCATGGCCAAATGTAGTAAAGCCTAGGTCATTTGTAGCAGCCAAAAGCCTATCAACAACTAGGTTCCACCAGAGGGGAGACAAAACTCTACCCTGTGGACATCCACCTACGATGTTAGCAGTCAAACTGCTGCCCATGAGGGAGGTGTATACGAGTCTGCTTTCAAGCATGGACCTGACCCACCTGCAACAGGTTTCCTCAAGTTCACACTGTCTAGCAGCCGTAGTTATTGCATTAAAAGAGGTATTGTCGAATGCCCCGTCAGTATCCAGGAAGGCACCCAACGCAATCTGTTTGTGTTTCAAGGACTTTTCCAGTCTATGAACAGCCTGGAAGAGAGCTGTTTCTGTAGACATACCTGCCCTGTAGGCAAACTGGTTCTGGTGAAGTGTTTTTTCAACCAGGACACCTCCCCTGATATATCTATCAAGTAATTTCTCAAGTGTCTTGAGTATAAATGACATGAGGCTGATGGGTCTCAGGGGCTTCACCTGGGACAGTTGTTTCCCAGGTTTTGGTATAAATGCCACCCTGATGTGCCTCCAGCTCACAGGAATATAACCTAAGACCAGACTGGCTCGTAGTAACATCAGAAGTTTTCCTGCAAGCAGTTCAAAACCCTGCTGTAGCATGATGGGCATTATTCCATCAATGCCTGGGGATTTGTAAGGTTGAAATGAGAAAACAGTCCATTCCAATTTGTTGTAACTTATGACCCTTCTGGAAACCGCCCAGTCTTCCCTGGATCCTTTCCATTTCGGAGACTCCAGTTCAAGCCTCCAGAAGGTTCCAAGATTATTTCTGAACCAGGGAAGTGGACCCAGAGTAACTCCATCAGGGTCCCCTTCTCTGTTGTGGTATATTCTCCATTATCAAGCTGGAGAGAGCTGACTGCATTCTGCCCATCCTTTGAAAGAATCCTCTGGAGTCTGGCACATTCTGGAGCCTTCTCAATCTCCTCACATTGTCTTCTCCATGATTCTCTCTTGGCCTGTCTGAGTGCCTTATTATAATCTGTTAAAGTTCTTTCATAGCCAGTCCAATTCCCTGACTTCTTTGCCGCCTTAAATAACCTGCTAACGTTCCTCCTCCTTTCCGCAAGGGCTTGATTCCACCAGGATGTATTCCTGTTGTTCCGCCTCACGGTGGAAGGAGAATTTTCATTATAAGCGAAAACAATAGCATCCTGAAACTGCTTTGCAGCAGTTTCTAGATCTATAAAGTTAGTAATTCTATCTGTCATATCACGCAGACAACCCAGCAGGTCAGTTCTAAAAGACTCCTCGTCGGTCCTGCGTGGATTGCGATAGAATTCAACTAAACTGTCAATACCCGTAACAGTAAATCGGATGTATCTGTGGTCCGAGCAGCTTACTTCCTCAGTTACGTGCCAATCTTTGATAAAAATGCCGGCATAAAAAGTGGCAATTGTGATACCAATAACTTCCTGCTTATTAGATGTAACAAAGGTAGGTCTGTTACCTTTATTCATTATGTCCAATCCATTAGCCATAACGTAATTAAACAGGGACTCACCTTCGTTATTAATATTCATACTTCCCCAGGAGGTGTGATGCGCATTTGCATCACAGCCGATGACCAGGTGAGTTCCTTCAGCCCTACATCCCATCACAAGCCCCTCCAACTCCCTGGGGGGTGGGGGTTCCACATCATCATATGGAAGGCAAGCCGATGCGAGAATAATCTCCTTTGGCCCCCCGCCACATGACGTTTTGATTTTTACTGCCGTGAGGTCCCTAGAGCAGTGATGCATCAACAGCAGTATCCAAAAGTCTTTCTTGACTAAAATACAGGTCTTAGGATACTAAATGGATCTGCTATAAATTAGTTCTCCACCCACCTCCTTTAGACCTTTAATTTCCCCCTTATAGGTCCAAGGTTTCTGTATGAGGGCAACATCGCATTTCCTCATAGCAACACAGAGGGCAGCCAAGGCCGCCCTACTGTGGTGGAGGTTTACTTGCAGCACTCTCAGCCTGTGGCTTTTTCTTTTCATCCTTCAGGGTCTGGGAGATAACTCTTCCCAGTCCCCAGAAGGCCTTGAAATTTGATCTAGTCAGGGCTTTGAAAGAGTCAGGGTCGATAGAGAAGGCCAGCATCTGCTCCTTCTCAGTGACCTTATGACTCATAACTGACCAGTCTGTCATTTTTAGCTCAGGATTTTGGATCCCAAGAAGTGTCATGACAGTGGTAACCTCTGAAGTGTCAGGAATGCGAACAAGCACCGTGGGTCTCTTTGGGAGGTCTTTGGAGTCGACTACAGTCAGCTCCACACCCTCCCACAACTCCTGAAGTCCACTAATTGTCCGCATTAACCAGACCTTGGAAGGTTCATTTGCACAGGTAATCCAGAATACTCCCTCTGCAAATTTGGAGTACAAAAACTGCAGAGGCACCTCCCCTGAAGGGTTCGCATCCACAGCAGACAAGAGTTTTACCTGCATCAAGTCAGCTTGAGTCTGATCCAGTTTGACATCTGGATGGCGTCTGTGAAAACCGCCATCTTAATGCCAGCATCAGCTTCTTTGTACGACCCAGTCAAGTGCAGACTGGGTCCTGGGATTTTTGGTTGCTGTTTTTCTGAAGATGGTGTGCTCGAGTCAGAGTGGGGTCTTTCTGCACCCCCACTGCTCCCCAACGCACCCTTCTCCTGAGATAAAAGAGTTTTTCTTGGAGGCTTTTTATCTCTCCGAGTTCCTTCCTTCATCTTCCTTTCTCTAGTGAGCCTTTTCTGTTGCGCTCCCGAGAGTCTCTTGGTTTGCAGTCCGGTTGTTGAGATACCTGCAGCCGATCTCTCCTCATCTGAAGGAGCAACGGAGGACTTTGAGTCTACAACCTCCACATGGGGTTCTTGCTGTAACAAGTCTGCAGGGGCAGCTGCTCCTTGTTCAGGTTCAGAAATATTTGTGTCCAGTTTTGTCCCGTGAATACAGGATAAATAACAGTCAACACTGGCAGAGCTCCCTATACCAGTGCAAGACTGGGATGTAGCCTGGTTTCCCATCACCCATGTGCCATTCACCCCTTCAGCACGGATTAAGGCAAGCCACGCATAACACCTTGGGGTTGGGGAGTTGGTCCATGGTCTCCTATTTTATTCAGAGACGGACCTGCCACAAGGACAGGTGCCCAGCTATCCGCCACCCTCTGACATGCCCAGTAGCCACTCATGCCCCGGGAAGTCAAACCACACTTCCTCAGAAAAAGACTTGCTGTTCCAGTATTTGGTTGTGAGTGTCTAAAAAGGGTGTTCAAAATTTCTTGTTGTCATGCTTTATCACGTTAAACCCCAAGCTGGGGAGGAAAATGTTAAGGGAAGAAAATTGTTTTTTTTTTCAGTAATCAGCATTTTTCAGTAGCATGTTTGAGAAATCCTGATATCTGCCATTGGATGCTGAAAGATACATTTAAGAAGAATTTATGGCCCGAACAATGTGCCAGAGAAAAATGGAAGGGCTATATGTATGAATATAGTATTTACTTGTGCTTGCCCTCACAATAAGAAAACTGTTAACGTGATAGTTTTTGGAAAAGAATGCAGAAAACTTGTCCTCTGCATTCATTATGTTCTGAATTGTAAGGCAGAGAGGAAATAGGACAGATGTGAGCTATTTCTTCTTGCATTTTGCAAAAAGATAAGGAATGTATTGAGTGTCACTTACAGCTCTGGTGCATAATGCCTGTTCACAACAAGCTGTCTTTATAAAATGTATGAAGACAGAAATCAAAATTATTTCAATCTATGACTCATATTAATTTATACTGACATTTTTATAAGCATGTAATTGTCAATGTGCAGTAATATCTTGTTTTTTTTTTAAAATTTTGCAGTAGAGATTGTAAAGAGCCGTCTATATTAATACAGTATTATTTACATTCCATCACCTGACAAAGTTTCTGTATGCAAACTGTAGAAGTCACGACATTTAAGCAGTATTAACTTTGTTTTACGTGTGTAGGGTCTTGTTTCTCGAGTGGAGAAGAATTTGTCAGATCACACTGAGTTTGTAAAGGCAAAGGAGGAGTTTGATACCTGGTTAAAGCGAGCCCATGGCACTGTACAGGACTGCATTGGAGTTGGAGATGAAGCTTCCACAAGAGACAAATTGGAAACAATTCGGGTCAGTATGGAAAACCTTGTTCTTTTTTGCCCCTGCTGTTATGTTATTGCCAAATAAAAAAATTTAGTACAGAATCCCTTCACTACAAGTTAATGGATGATATTGTGTGTAGTATTATAGTGTAAAAGAATTGATAAGAAGAGAGCAGTTATGGAATCAGCTGTACATTTCAGCATTGAAAGAAAATGAGATATTATTTTGCAAAGAATGGTGAAAATTTAATGTGAAAATTTTGTATAATGGTGAAAATATTGAAGTACAGTTCAAAAAGGTGCTTATTGCACACAGCATGATGTAGTTGATATAACTCCAGTGTATATGCAGAGAGGCAGTTGTGATTTTGAATAGTGGTGTACTGTGCAAGGATAAACATTTTTAATAAATTACTCAATGCATTACAGATATAGTAAAGGATAAAAAGCAGTCTGTTGGCATTGAAAAGGTTTTTAATTGTTCGACCTTTTATTCAGTTAATGAATTTTTACATTAAAAGGATAAGTAAATATTGATGATTACTGTTATAAGAAATAATAAACACAATGTTTTCTTGTATATAATTTTGTCTGATAGAATTGTTGTCATATGCGTAATGATTTCTTGTCTAATCATGGTTTATTGTACCATGATTTGTTTCATGTCCAAATGTTGTATGACAAGACTGATGGATCAGTGGAGTTTGTGTGTGTGTGTGTGTGTGTGTGTGTGTGTGTGTGTGTGTGGGCGCGCGCGCGCGTGCGTGCGTGCGTGCGTGCGTCGTAGTGCCTACGTACATGCACTGTCTTGCTTGCACCTGTACATGTTATACACGTAGGTATGTATGTACTGTAATGCCCAGTGTGATTATAGTTCTTGCAACATCCAAACCTGTTATTTGATGAGGGTTTTCCCATAATGGTTACCATGAGTGGTACTAAGCTTGTATGTAGGTATGAAAATGAGAATAGATAGGGAACAATTTGAAATAGAAAGAATGGTGGAAATAAATGAGGAAGTGAGGCAGGGGTTCCCTTTATCCTCCACAGTTTTTAATGTGCATATACAAGCAATACTGTGAGGCAGTGGCAAAATAAATTAAAGGGCCTCTTCTGAGTAAAGCAGAATATCCTACATATGATTTGCTTTGCTGATGATCAGCATTAATTGGTAAAAAAGGAAGTGACTTCCAGCTGGCATTGCATATATTAGGTGTAATTCGTAAGGAACAAAACTTCAGAATTTCTGCTGTTACAACAAAAGTCATGGCATTGAAAAAGTGAGCATGTTGTGCTAAAAACAGTTACTGCCAGCAAAGTGAGTGAACAAATAAATAGAAGAATTTAAGTAATATGGATGTAAGGTATCATGTGCAAACAATAATGATGTATGTAATAAGCTACAGCAGTTTCAGTATGTGTGTGGAATAATTCAGTACATGTTTAAAACAAGTAATTAGGGATCAGTGTTAAAAATGTGTAAGATAATGGTGGTAACAGTGCTACTATATGAGTGTGACAGTTTGACTTTACTGAACCATCATGGAAGAGCATTGAGGCAGTGGAGACAAAATTTTTGAGGCCAGTTGCAGGACATGCATTATATGGCCTTAAGACAAATGAAGAAATAAGAGAAGAACTAAATACATACAACTTAAATGAAAGTAGTGTGGATTGTAGATGTAAGTGAACGCAACAGTTACTAAGAGTGAATGATACATACATTTCCAAGTTAATGCATGAACATTCTCTAACTGGAAGAAGAAACAGAGGTTTACCAAGGAAAAGATGGACAGACCAGTGATTTGTACCTTGTTGCTGGTGCTGCTGCTACTAATAACGATGATCAGAACCTGTTTTCTTGTTGCGCAGACAAAGGAAGTTGAATTTTATGTTAGCGTATGAGCTTGAGAAAGCTGTGTATTCTGTGTCTGTTCAGGGTTATAGTGTTTGTGCTTACCTGGTACCCATTCTCTTGCATTGTGCTGTCATGGCAGTTTTCCCTGGGTTTTAAATTTTAAAAAATATTAGCTACATTTAAGCATGTTAAAAGGGACAGGACCATTTAATATCACAATAGTCTACTGTGTTAGGGAGGGAAAGGCTTAATAGTACTTGCTTTATTTCATGTTACAAGTTTTCTGTTAGTAACTTCAGTTAATACATTATTTTTGTTGTAGTTTTAAGTTGTGGGAAATTTATGGTGAGGGTACAGTTAACAAAATGACTGTAATGAATGCAGTGTCATGTTTGCTTTCTTCAGCTGGTGTCTACACGTATGACAGAAGGTCAGCATCTGATGTCAGTAATGCAGGATGTCTTCACTAAGGCCATTAACACAACTCCAGCAGCTCAACAGGAAACACTGCGTGAAGATATGACATATCTGCGGAACAGTTGGGAGCAGTTGAATATTGACCTCAATTCAGTCATGGCTCAACTGAAGGTAAAAATTTTTCATGTAATGAGTTTTAATTACAGATGCTTCATTCTTTGCCACTGTAAGTAGAGAACTTAACTAACTTTATTTTTGTTTTCTTAAATATTTACCAGACCAGAAAAGTTACTAAGTTTTACTGATGCAGGGTTGGAAATGTTGAATGTTACACACATTTCTGTGTAACAAATAGTTGTCATACTACAAGAATGACTTTCCTAATTATTTGTGACAATAATTTACTTGATTCAGTGTATTTATTGAGCCTTGAAGATTAAAATAATTCATCTACATTGTACGAGGGTTGCTCAGAAAGTAATGCCCCACACTTTTTTTCTCTTTCCAGAATAAAGATAGCAATGTGAAAATTGAGAGGTAGCAACACTGATGTTTATTGGGCACATATGTGTAATTACACGGTCATCTGACAGATAGCGCCGCTGTAGTAGGCTGTGAAAGTGGCGTCTGTGTGTGACACACGTTACAAACAACGAACTGTAATTGAATTCTTAGTGGCGGAGAAAGAAAGTGTAGGGAACATTCACAAACGGTTGTGTGCTGTTTATGGAAGTTGTGCAGTCGATAGGAGCACCGTTGGACGCTGGGTTCAGAGAGTTAAGGCTTCAAGAAGTGGAGAAACGGAGCTGCATGGTCGACCACGGTCTGGGCATCCTGCCACAGCCACCAGCCCAGACGTGTTGCAGCGAGCCGATGACATTATTCATGCAGATCGGCGCATCACAAGTCGGCAAGTGGCCGTACAGCTTTCAGTCAGCAATGGAAGTGCAATGGCAGTTATTGACGCTTTAGGATATTCGAAGATATGCACAAGATGGGTTCCTCGAAGTCTCACAACTGAGCACAGACGACAAAGGAAAGCCATCTGTTCTGAATTGTTGGCGCGTTTTGATGCTGAGGGGGAGGTTTTTTTGTACCGGATCGTCACAGGTGACGAAACCTGGGCTCACCGTTAGGATCCGGAGACGAAAAGGCAGTCAATGGAGTGGCATCATCCGCAATCACCAGGAGAAAAGAAGTTCAAGACAGCTCCTTCCGCCGGAAAGGTCATGATCACCATCTTTTGGGACACTGGTGGAGTGATTCTGGTGGATGTGATGACCAGAGGTGAGACAATCAATTCGGACGCGTACATCAAAACCCTCAAAAAACTTAAACAGCGTTACCGGCGAGTGTGGCCTAACAGGAATCAGGAGACATGTTGATTCAGCACGACAATGCCCGCCCTCACACAACTCTACGAACCCAGGAGGCAATCGCCAAATTTGGTTGGACTGTGTTCCCCCATCCCCCCTATAGTCCTGATCTGGCGCAGTCAGATTTTCATCTTTTTGGGCCACTGAAGGATGCCCTGCGTGGGACAAGGTTTGAAGATGACGAGCGTGATTCGTGCAGTGAGGACATGGCTACGTGAACAGGAAACGAGCTGGTACAGGGAAGGAATGCATGCCCTTGTTTCGCGCTGGCGTAAGGCCATAGACGTAGATGGAGATTATGTGGAAAAATAACGTGTAAAGGAAACATCCAGTCATACTGTGCATGAATTTCATACATTCTGAGTAAATAGTTTCCGAGAAAAAAAATGTGGGGCATTACTTTCTGAGCAACCCTCGTATATTGGGTGCACAAATCTCAGGCACCATGTCACACACGCAATTAAATTTTGAGCAGTGGGTCCGAAGTATGGGACCTGTTCCATGTGACCCTTCTGGTGCCTAGACTTTTGAAGTGGCTCATAGATATTGGAAAATTTATGCATCCTTAATACGTGTATAGAATCAGCTTGTGTGTTATAGAGAACATGGTATGCTTGTGTTAGAAAGACCAGTCACTGCTGTGTAGGAAAATGATTGCTGTTTATTGCAAGAATGATTGAAAGCACATAAATATACTCTTTGCATAAAATGCAGACCTTTAGTGTTAAAACCTGGTGGTACATGTACTAACAACTAGGCTGTGAACACCTAGTACTAGTGGCTGCTTTTGTTTTTTGGTGTTACTGGACACATATTGTACCGTAGGTGGAATATCTTTGCTTTGCATGTTATCTGGTGTACAACTTTCTTTGTATTTGTACGGTATGATGAAACATATCTATTGTAAAGTTTTCAGTTAGAACAATATATGTACATTAAAGTGCTCGTGGAAGTGTTATGATTGATAATGGGGCGTTTGTTGATACAGCGTTGTGCACTGACTGACTCATAAAATAAAACCCTGAAGGTTTGGCACACCTAATGAGGAACATCTTGTATAATTTTAAGGCTATGCAGAGTCCTCTGACTGTATGTGGTTTCTTAATTCTAGGCTGCAGTGAGCAGGTGGGAGGATTACAGTGATTCAAAATCTAGGTTTGAAAACTGGATTTCAGAAATGGAAGAGACTATTAGAGAGACTCCTGACACTAAGGCAGAGCTTGGAGAAATGAAGACACTCATAGAAAGATACAAGGTAATAAAGCCTTTCAAGTAAATTTATTAGGAAGGTAAATGATGGTACATATTCCAGGAAGAGAACATTCTATTCTCCCAAATTTATGCTACTCTTGGGAGGTTGTACTGGCATTATGATCAAGTGATATATTCCATTAATATGTGTACTTATTTCCCAAGTCACATGCGGGTATGAGTAATTTTTGGCACAGAAGATAACAAAACACACTTCCTTCCATTGATTGATTTCAGCATGAAAGTAAAGGTGAGTGAAGCAGGAGAAACAGATAAGTAAAATAAAAAATGGCAGAATTTAACACTGGGAAAACTTGAAGTGTGTGATATTAAAAATGAAGTCAGAAATAAGCAACCAGTGGCTGAATTGTAGGCATGGTTCATTGAAACAGAAACTATGAAAAACTGGAAGTGAATACAACATTGAGATTGTGTGGGAGTGATTTGTATGCAAGAGCCAGAAACCTTTTTCAGTATCTGGAACAATGGTGCAGGAAAATGCAAAGAACTGACGAAGAAACTGTGAATTTAGGGCAGCGAGTGGATGGTTAGAAAGCTTCAGAAAGAGATGCCATATTGTGTTTATTGAAGTCTGTGGTGAAGCTGGCAATGTTTGCAAAGGAAGCATAGCAATCTGGTTTGCCAGACCTCGAGTATCTTTATGGAACAAAACTTGCCTCTAATGGAAACAAATTCTGGTCCATTGCAGTTCTATTACAAGCATGTTTCACTGTACCATACTTCAGTAAAAGCACAGTCATTCTTAATTATGGAATATGTGAATGTTACGTTACGTTATGTTATGTTATGCTTTGAAGTGGGAGAGAAAGGAACAGAGTTGCTTTGTGAATACTTTCAGACTAATCAGAATCTTTTATTATGCATACTGTGCACATTATTACAATCAGTATGTTTTTTGGTGGACATACTGATAATTAAAATCTATCACCTTGACATGCTCATGCTGAGGGTGAAGGAAGTAGCAAGCTTTCACATGGACAGAAATGGAAGTGAGATGACACGCTTCCTCTTTTACCTCACTTCCAAGAACTGTGTGTTACTTACTAATGTTGTATCTTTTAGCATATCCAAGAAGAAGTAACAAACAAACGAGTGGATCTGGATCACTTGCTGTCAGAAGCCAGTGAGTTGTCAGTTTGGGCTGGCAGACCTGCAGTACTGGAGGAAATTCGCAGACTTCAGACAAGATGGGATCAACTTGCTAGTGGCAGTGTTTCACGAAGAGAAAATCTAGAAGTTGAGATAAAGGTTTGTATGGAACTTCTATCACCGGCGGCGGCAGTGGTGGTGGTGGTGGTGGTGGTGGTGGTGGTGGTGGTGGTGGTAGTGGTAACAAGAATGACATTAATAATGATGATGATGATGATAATAAACACTGATTGATTTGTATAGACATTCCAATAACTGAGCACATTAGAAATGTACCACTCAAATTGTATAGTTCATATATGTTGCCTAAATCTTCACAGGAGTATACAGCATACCATCAGTTGTTACAAGACACTGAGAAGTGGTTGCTTCAGATCTCCTTCCAGCTCATGGCCCATAATTCCTTGTATATCACAAACAGAGAGCAGACACAAGAGCAGATATTTCAACATGAGGTATGTACAAGGCCTCTCTCTTTGTTCTGTTACAACAGGCCTATATATTATAGTGGAGTCTTGAGTTGGTTCAGCCTTCTAGGGGATTATATGTGTATGAACTGTGAGAAATTTAATTCACTGTGTTTTGGTGTTAATAATGAAACAAAGTATGCATTCCATAAGGTATTTCTTTGATTTTGTTGGCATAATTTAAAACCCAATTTTATCATCTCTGAATTTTAAATCTGTATTTCAGATAATATGACATGCAGAATGACAAGCAGAAATTCCCCTGGTAGAACTTTTTGTGTGATTCATGTTATGTGAGAGCATCAGTCTTCTTTAAACATAAAGTTACAGTGAAACCCTGTTAAGAAAATTTTGAAAATTCCAAGAAAATCCTACTTCTTAAGCGGGAAATTTCTTAAAAGGGTAATTTTAATGAAACGGGAGAATCTTGGTGCTTTTTTATCCTGACTTCCTAGGCGGGAAATGTTCTTATCCGGGTTTTTCTTAAGTGAGTTTCGCTGTACTTCGATTTTTTTGAAATATGTGCAACATAACTGACATTTAAATCTCAATTGTATAAACCAGCATTGAAATTTTCTGTTACAAGGCCTTCTTTCTTTACTCTGGGGTGGATTATGTTTTCTGAAAGCTACCTAAGGTGCTAGTTTTGTTTTGCAGTGCTGTACCCATTCCATCATATTATGGGATTACTGTGCTGATTCCAACTTTAGCGATAATAAAATTCAAAATCTAAGTCTGAGTAGGTTGTTGCAGTCATAACCCCCTAGACTTGTATTATTTTGGAGGCGTCCAGTTTGAATCTTGGCTGTGACTTTGGCTATGCTGACGGAGGTTTTCTGTGGTCTTGTTCTATCTGTTTAGGCAAATCCTGGGGCCATATCTTGATTAGCCCATGACTGCTTCTTTCCAAATCCTTTCAAGTTCATCATTTACCAGTCTTACCAACAATGCTTTATGGTTTGAGATATTGCCAGTATTGTCAAATAAGAAGCAGAGGGAAAAGCTGATTTGCCAGCGCTATGCAATTGTGTTATGAATGGAATGCACCTTGATCAACCAGCATATCATAGCCCACATCAAATGCATGCTGGGCAAGTGCACACTTCTCAAATTCAGTGGGATTTTAGTTTATATAGCTAATTTATGTACATAGACTGATAGGTTTTGTCTGTATGTTTTATTAGTTGGTATGTATTTTTATATTACCTGGTAACTACTTCTGGACACACAAGGGGCAGTGCCAACGTAATGCCTCCTATTGTGCTCAGAAACTTAAAATTACAATTATAATGAAATTTACATTTATCCTGGCTACATCCTTTACAAAGTTGAGGTTCCTTTTGCACAAAGCCTCCATTATCAACACACTGTTTCATCTTTGCATAGGATTTTGTATGCCAGGTGTGTAATACCCTTTGCTAAAATGTCATAGGACTTGACACACATTGTGTTTCATTGTGTCATAATTTGGAAAATAGCGTGCTTCAGGGATACAAAATGGTGGAAGTCAGAGGGTGCTAAATTGGGGCTGCAGGGAGGATGAGGACTTGATTCATCTTCCTTTTTTGCTGAACACTTTGAATTCATTACTTTAACTTCTTTAACATCTGCTCATATTGCTCTGCACTGACTGTGGCACCTCTCTTCAAGAATTCCACTGACATGATTCCTTCACTATACCAGAAGACGCTAGCCATGACTTTACCCACTAAAATTTGCACCTTGAGTTTGTTCTTCCTCATCATCCCTACAATCCAATTTAACACCCTCCAGTTTCCGTTGTTTTGGCCCCCTGAAGGTTGTACTCCAAGGACACTGTTTTGTGGACAGTGACAAGATGAAATGCAGCATGCTTGAAGAGCTCTGACACTGTAACATTGAGTTTTATGCGAGCAACATGCAGCGTCTCAACAGAACAGTGGAAGAAGTGTGTTGATAATGAAGGAGACTTTGTGGAAATATAATCTCAACTTTGTAGAGGATACAGATAAATTTTAATGTAATTGTAATTATACTTTCCGAGAAGAAAATAAGAGGCATTAGTTCCATACCAACCTTTGCATATCTGAATGTTTACTTTAGTTACCATCGACTAGTGATACAGTGTGCAGTATAAGTATCATTTGTTAACCTCAGGAACTTCATTGTGGCATATGTAATGTTTTTCAGCTTCTCAGCCTTAGCTGTTCACTGTAGTTATATTTTAAATTTTCAGACACTCTTAGGGGATATCCAAAAATATCAAGCCACGTTGGATGACGTGAAAGCCAAAGGTCATGGACAGATTGAGAGATACATTGGAACAACACCATCAATTGAAGAGACGATACAGAAACAGCTGTGTAATGTTCAGGATAGTTACAACTCTCTCCTTCATACTGCTTTACAGATCAAGGTAAGAGCCTCTTGCAGTGTACACTAGGTTTCTTGCATTTCTGTCCTGTATCCAGGACCGTAACTTTGTTATGATAGCCAAAGAGAAAGTGTAAACCATATTACACTGCTGTTTAATATAAATTGGTATGCAAAGTGTATGCAGAGTTTTGTATTGAGGCCAGTATTTTGTGCATGCAGTATATTAATTTATGTATCAAGAAGAAAAATGTTAGTATCTTATGTTCACTGCATTCATTTGAAAAGACAGACATGTTTTTCACCTACTTAGTGCTTTACTGCCATCATGTACTTTTTTTGCAGAACCGACTGCTGGAGTCTTTGGCCAAATTCCAAGAATATGAGGATACTTTAGAAAGTATAATGAGAAATCTTGATGCATTTGAGCCTCTTATCAGTGAAGATGTGGAACCTCCAGTCAATCTAAAGGTGGCACAACAGCAGCTTGAAACTGCCAGGGTAAGGTTATTGCATTAGGAGTTACTCTGTCATCATTAGAAGTTGATCACTGGACTTCAAGAATGCACCTCCTTCTTAAACAGCATTTAGACCCTGAAAATGGAAATTAATACAACAAAGTGCCTTATCTATTCTGTCAGTGACCTGTTCGGCACTAACTAAACGCTAGCTGCACGGAGCAGAATCCATCTTGCAAAACCAGTCAACAAATCCCTTAGTTTTACGGAATCTGGAAAATGCAGTTATAATGTTATAAGAATGTGCCACCAGACTGTGTCCACACACTGAGCTAAATTTCAGATAATACAGATATTTTCTTATTCTGCTCCTAAATATTATAAAATGTTAACCTTGCACGTTATCTCACTGCACCTTCTAGAACTTTGTAAAACCAATTGAGTGATTGGAAAGGCCACAATTATTGTGCACAGTAACATAGTTTGGCCCATTTGGTCTAATGTAAACAGTAGATCTGCTGTGTTGAGATGATAAAGCATGATATTGTAAAGTAGTCCCTTTTGTTCTGCATGTCCTCTAGAAGTTAAATTTTTTGTAAAATTTGAATGGCTGATGCCAAGAATGATGCTAACAATATAGCAAACAAAATAAAGTGTGAAGTCCAGTATCATTATTCCGTAAGTTGCTCAGTGGTCTGCTTTTCCTGAAAAGCCTGGGGCTATGTCAGTAGCTGTCAAGCTGTAGACCATTGGTGGCCTGTAGGATTTGCTTACAGCTGTACACAAAGTTGAAAACAACTGTGAATGCATTCGGTCAGAAAACAAAATTTAAAGCTTGAAACCTGACATATCACCTGTGTAACTTTTCTTACGCTTTTATCATATGTGTTCTTTTGGAACTACAGTGCAGCTTGTAAACACCGTTTGGGAAGGGGCAGGGGGAGAAAGTGGTAAACACAATAAAACAGCTATGTTAGATCATTGAATGTCTTGCAAACAAGGGAAAGAACAACAAATGCTAGACATCCATCACAAAACAAAAAATAATGCTACCTGAAGACCACATCCCTTGACCTGTCCCTGACCTGGTATCAGCAACTAAACTGTGTATTCAGATTTTCAAGAAATTTGGTATGGGAGTGCCTTACAAAAAGTTAATGATTGGCCTTGAATTTCGTGAAAAGCAGTGCGGTGACAAGCGTACTTTACTTTTGTTCGTCAATGAAAATTTGTCACAGTTCTATATTTTTGGTGTGATTTGGATGAAATTCAGAACAGGAATTGTCCGCAAATTTATTTTGTGATGGTGTCACAAAAATCTGTGTATGTCCAATGCTTATTGCCCACTTTGGGTAAAATTCAGTGTAAGCTGTTTGAACATAACACTGTTGAGCATTCATGAGTTGTGAAAATCAGCACAGGGAAGGTCATACTTTTCTTACAGGCATAAATATAATTGCAGTTACATGTGTATTGATATCCTTAACATTTCCTCACCCTTGCTGCGTGACCTAACGTTCTTCACTTGCTTGAGGCAGAGTGACATTCCGTAAGTGCCATTACTGCTGAAATGATGGGTACCAGTGTGGGCAGATTACCACTATTTACCTTCCAAGCCATAACATTACTTCTGCTGTTTTTTTTCTCAGAAACAATCATTCTGGGAATAGAGTGGGTTGGGATCAAGAATTATGAGCCAACGGACACAATGAAACCATATTTAGAGGAAGATTGCATATGATACAATCATACATTTTTCGTATGGGCGATTTTTCATGACTGGAAGAAATAAATGTTAATTGCAGGAAAACCATGCTTATGGGAGCAATGGATACACGTTTGACGGTATATAGCAAGCTAGGGCACCTCTAATGTCGCTTTGCACAATGTTTTGTTCATTATTATTGAAAACTTAATACCACGTTTTTACACAAAACTGCACATGCCTCAAACATAACATTAGGCCTCTTGAAGAACTGGAATTCCAAGGTAAGTTATTCACTTGCCTGTGCTGAAATATTTAACAGTTGGGTCTGTGTAAGCTAATTATTTTATTTAGGCCTAGATGTTGTCATTATTTTAATTTGTTACAAAATATGTAAAATATATGTATTTAATGCTCAGCAATATTCTTCTTTAACTTTATGGCAGTACAAACTTATTCCAATATTATTATTTTATTTTGTGGCAGTAGAAACTTCAACTTGCAAGATTTAAGGTACACACAGTGGTGTTGCTTAATATTTAAGTCTTCTGAGGTGTTATTTCATGCCATCTGGCGAACAGTAACTGACATTTTGAAGGATTTTAGTGCCCAAATCTTCAGAGTTAGGCAGTGAAAGAAAGCACAACTGCTTGACCCTGAAGATGAAGGCCCTACTATCCTTGGAAATTTCTGTAACTATTTACCTGTCAACACAGTATGATGTCACCAGAGACTTGGATCCTCAGTCCCACTTACAAGAAAAGAAATGGCAGTAGGAATGCATCCTCACCTATTACATTGATTAAATAATTGCTTTTATGTACATGTTTTTGTTAGACGTTTTGCATTCATGGAACATACCCATCCTCTCCCACATTAACTGGAGGTATAGCTGTGTTAGCAGTAGTCCAGACCTTAAGAAATGTTTATCTTACAGAGTCTGCATAACAAGCTACAGGCTGAGAAGTCACGTCTTGCTGTAGCTGTTCAGGCATGTGAAGCTGCTGCTGCCTGTATTTCTCGACCCAGCAGTCCGCAGGATGCTATGCCACCCCCAGTTCCTGACAGAGAGCTGGTAGTGAGAGCCCGATTAGAAGATCTGATAGACCAGGTACTGTTGGAATGGCCTATATTATCTGTGCGAGTCCCCCCCCCCAGAAATAATTACTGCGGCCCTTGGGTCAGGTACAGTATGAAAGAATTTGTGATAATTGTTGTAGTGCCATAGAAGGTGGTGTATTAACAAATTATAGGAAGAGGCTGAGTACTTATGATGACATCATGAATTTTTGTTAATTGAAGTGAGGGGTTAGACGTGTGTTGCAATTACATGCTTCCACACAATCACAACTTGTTCTTCAGAGAGCTGCAGTTTTCAAAAGTGTTTGGTGTTCAGTACAGTGTAAAATTTCATCTTGAAATAAGATTGAAGAGTAATTTTTCTTAATTACATTTACACACGTAGAGCTGTTTTCCAATGTGCTCACTATACAGTATATTGCATAACTTCACGTTGAAATTGAAGCTGTATCACTGTTTTTGTTAATTACAACAGTACACATAACAATTCCCTTATGTATAATGAAACAGTATCAAGAAACATGAGAGAATTCCTCATGCGAAGATATTATTTGGCACATTCAGTACTGAGTATTAAACCAAACCCAAGCGTAAATTGAATTTGGAATGCAGTAAGTGCAGTGTGTAACAGTATATATGACTGGTTTAGTAGCTGGGGTGCCATGGACAATCTATTGATTAGGCTGTGCACTGGGCATCCTGGGAATTGTTTGAGTTCTGAAAACGGCATCCTGTTTAATGGGTAACAGGAACTCTTCCGCAAGGAATAAAGCAGCTAGCATGTATGGTCGCCACTCACCCTGTTATACTGCTGAGCTGTACCTCCACTCCCCCATGTGCCTTCATGGCGTGCACAGGGACAACTCTGCAGTTAGCTCAGAATGCCTCTAATTGTGTCCCTGGGCATAGGAAAGTATGATGCCAGGCTGCTTAACCCTCCAACAATGCTGGGGTTTAAAATCCAACTACTGCCCAGGACAGAGGGGTCTTAAATTTATGCAGTGAACTCTTGGCATGATGAAATTGTGGGGGTGATGAAATTATATTCATTTTAAGGAAATTTTGTTACACACTGAAGCACATTGACAGTTATAGAATGAGTTATGTACATGTCAAGAACCAGAAGCTAGACAGATGTATCATTATTAATTTGTAAGAAAATGGTAATTCTACTTTTTTGTACAGCCCCTATTAGTAGTGATTTTTTTGGTAAATTCTTGGGGAATTTAATTGCTCCCCAATATGCAGTGCAGAACATCTTCCTTGGTCATTACAGAGTGCTAAAGAGGTTGCGCCATGTTATGTTGATTATATTTTTTTCTCAGGGGGATGGATATTAATTCTGTCCAACTGAATTTTTGTTAATTGGTAATTCATTAAAGTGAAACATTTTTACATAAGGATATTTAATAAATTGATGGGCTGAGACAAAAATGTTGTACTGAAATTTCATTATTCTGGTGTTCGTTAAAATGAGATTTCACTTTAGTACCCGTAAATGCATTTGTGATCATACGCTGCACTGAGGTCAGTACTATTTGAAGAACTGGATGTCCTTACAGTGCACTGAGGCTGGTGTTGAAGGGTTAAGGGACTTAGCAGTGCAGGTGCGTGAGACAAGCACTTGATCATATGTTGAGTCATGGGTAGTGGGTGGACAGTGTATGTTAGAGGTGTAGTCTGTTGAGCAAAGAGTGTTCATTTGCAATGCTTTTGAAAAGTATGCAGCATGGAAAATATGTCATTGGACGTTCTGTAAAAAGCGTCCCACATCCACATTGCCATGTAATAGACAAGTATACAGAATAGTGGAAAAATTTTGATTGACAGGTTCAGTGCTAGACAAAAAAAATGTTGTGTTTTAAGTGAAGAGAAAGTGGATGATATTGATATTCAGCTGGAAACAGGTCCCAGAAAATATTTTCATGGGTTGGCTGTTCAGAGTTGGGTGTCAAAATCCTTACCTCACAGGGAAACAAAACTTTCAGAAGTATACCAGTATAAAACCAGAGGTGTAAAACATCTCTTGCCTGTAGACTCAGAAATAAGGACGACACTCCTTTTTTCCTGTGTCCATTTTGTAATTCTCTCATGTACAGTACACTATTATGAATGATCTCAGAAATACAGCAAATGTGCAGAAATACACTGTATATTTTTCTGTCATAATACATTGTACTGACCTTCATCCTCAAGCAGTATTTGAAGTCCATAATGTTACAAGTCTTTGAACTGCATGCCCCACTTTTTTATGTCATAGCCACTTCCTCTGTTTTACAGCTAAAAGTCTGAGCTTCCTCCTCCACAGTATTTGAGGTCCATAATGCTGGAAGTTTTGAACTGCATGCCCTAGTTTTTTTTAATATCTTAATCACTTCATCTGTTACACAGCACAAGGAATCCTAATCCAGTGTTGTAACTGTATAGTGCATGTGAAGTGAGTTAAATATATAATCAGATTCATGGAGCAAATTGATTGATAAGCTGGTAGTTGTTCTCATAGTACAGCTTTTTACTTTTAGCCCTTGCATTCCACTGCTACCTATCCCACCAAGCTCATCACCCAGGCTTTGATTATCTTAATAATGGTTGGTGAAGAGTGCAACTTACGAAGCTGTTGGTAATGCATTTCTCTCTGTTCCCATGTCACTTCTTCACACCTAGGTCAAAGTCTTTTTCTTAGCACTCTGTCCTCAAACATAGTCAATCTGTGCTTTTCCCTGTAGTGATAGAGAATGATAAACTGCAAGTAAAGTTATAATTTTAGGTGTATTATCTTTTATATATTTAGATGGCAGAGAGATAGGTGAAAGATCCTCAACATTGTCTGACATTTAATCTGCTCTTAATTTGTTTGTGAACACAATTTTTATGTGTTTACTCACTGTTCCTAAGAGTCTAAACTTTGTTGTGTATGTGAAGCATTTATTAGCTATGTTTGTATTATGTTTCAAACACCTACTGATGTGTTTTATTTATTGGAGGTACTTGGAATGTGTTCAACCAGCATGCAGCTGGAGAGACTCAGGGAACTGTGAAAACCCCTACCCAGTGTAGTCAGTATCCAATCCATTTCTCATGTCTGTTACTAATTTCTGCCCTAACACATGCCTTGTGCTTGCAGTAGTCCTGAAAGTAAGGTGGTTTGATGAGTAATGTTACATATACCTTAAGTGAAGACATCTCTGTGGAGTAGGTGGAGTATGATTATAGCACTAGGGTAGCCAAGGTTGAATTGAATTTCTGAATTTTTATTTCACAGCAGCATGATGAGACAAATAAAACACTAAATCTTCTAAGAAATTTCTAACATCTACTGACATTTTTTTTGTTTTTATGGAACCATTGAGTCATTAAAAATGAGAGTTGCTTTGTCCTTAAAACATAGAAACTAATTTCGACTGAGATATAGAGTAAGTTATGGAAAGATTAATTTAATCTCTTGCATACAGTAGATTGAACCAAATCCTTAATGTCTGTGCATGAATTATGTGTTATTCCTGTAAATATTAGCATGTTTTGTGTGTTACTTGTGTAGCAATATAGAGACAGTGCAGAAAAGGGACCCAGAGGTAGTGAAAAACTACATTATCTGCTCAGGAGTTCGGAATCGAAAGGTTTCCTTACCAAGTTGAACAGTATGACTGATAAGGTAAGAATGAATATTCATTTGTAAAAACATTGCAGCATGCATAGTTTCTTAATGAGGAATGAACATTGGAACTCTTTCTTGGAAATACTTGTGACTTACATACCATAAACACAAAAAGTGATGGGCTTCTTCATACCTTATTGAAATTTTACATGAAGGAGAACCTGTAGATTAGTGTCCAACCACTTATTGTTGCGTGGTTGAACTTCATTTATCTGCATCTGTTCCAGATTTTTTGTGCTAGTAATTCAGAAGATACCAGTTCATTGCATCAAACTCAGTGGTAGAAAAGCTTATGGCTTTGAAGACATAATTTGGTAAATGTTTAACCTTGATAATGGATGAAAGGGAAAACACTCTCTTTAAATTTGTATCCTTGGCTGCCAGGGAAAACACTGTCCCACTCATTCATGAGGAATATAAAATTTTCTGTGTTTGTAAAGCCAGATCTCTTATTCACCACATTGCTCTTAAATTCTTGCATAGGTTTCAAAAATTGGCTGAAATGGACTTGTGTGTAAAATATTCGTATCTGAGGGCATTATTCCTTACTAACAACTACATGATTTTTGCAGTAGTTGTGACTTATATACACACACCTCCAGGCAGCTGTTCTTGTTTTCTTGTTCCTCCAAGTGTCAAAATTAAACAAATTCATTCCGTACAAAGGTTCTTCCCAACATGTCTGCTTCCTGATGAAACTCTTTATAAAATCCACACTTCCTTGATCCTGTTTCTTCATCAACACTAATGCTATTGAAAACATAATTAAAACAGTAGTAAACAGTGGTAGAATCACACAGCCTGTAGATTTGATCCCATACAATTGGGTTTGCTCATTATATATATATGTGTGTGTGTGTGTGCGTGCGTGCGTGCGTGCGCGTGTGTGTGTGTGTGTGTGTGTGTGCATGCGTGCGAGCGAGCGAGTGAGTGAGTGAAAATGGCAGTAGCTTCTAGGAGCACAATAATTTCTTCAGTTGCTAAATGTTCAGTTGGGCTGTAATGCTTTGCATATGAATCAAATGTATGGCAAATATTGTACTGTCAGTTTTAGTTTTCATGTGTCTTGCCTGGTTCATTTGTGTTTTTCTTAAAGTGCAGATCTCTAACTACATGAACTTCATAGTGTTTCTGTAAATGGCTTTGTAGAACTGTTATAATGTGGACCAGTAATCCTTCAGCATATCCATCTGATCATGCCCCTTGTGCACCTTAAGAGCTAAGCATGAATACATTTCTTGAATAGTGGCTTCAGGCAGTGGGGACTGTCCTTCATCTAGTGCATCCAGGTATTGGTAATAATATCAGTTCGGCTCTTCCACCAACAGTTTTTTACTTTCAACAAAGAATAGCATGAAAATGCTGTGTGGTGTGCAGTCTTTAGTAATATGGGGTGCTTTCTTTTTGTCATAAGCCATGTTGATCCCCTGTAAACGTGTGGCATACAAGTACAGCTGATGGAAAATATGCATTGTCCATCTCCTCTGTATTGTATTTGTCAGTAATGTCATCATCTTTGTTGGTGCCAGTGTCAGTGTCATTCTGAAAAGGAGGTCTTCATTTTCAGATGAATGTTTGTCAGAATCTCATGATAATATCAGTTCTGTGTCATGTTCGGTAAGTTTTCGTTTTGTAGCCTTTGTAATGTCACACTTGGAAGTAACAAACCATTTCACAGAGCAAATCCAGCCGCATGACTGAACTTTCTGCAGTGCCCTACCACAAATGCTTTCTTGCTGAGAGAGGAAAGAATCTGAACTGCAGAGTGGAAGACGGACATAAAAATGATACAGTAGTGGACAAAAATAACATAACCCTTACAATTACTGTTAAGAAAGAGTGGATTGTGAAATTTGCTGCAATGATTTTCATTGATTTTGGCTGTGAATGCTGAAAACAAAGAAAAGTGAAAAGTAGGAAGAAGAATGTTTTGTGGTTTATCAGAATGTAGGGTGTTTGCCTGGTTTCTCTTTGTGCTAACACGTTTGAGAATGGAACGTGAGTTTTATCCATCTACCAGTTTCTGTTCTAGAAGGTCAGAGAAGGAATGTCAAAACATCTTGTTTCGGCTTGACCATCAACACTTGACCAACTGGAAACAGAAATTTTGGTTGCAGGAAGTAATTGTTATATTTTTTTTCCATCACTGTAGCCATCCACTGATACTTTTGTATATATACAAGTCATGTTCAATCAGTAAGGTTCCTTGTCCTCTACTGTTTCTGTTAACAAAGCATTTTCTTTTTTAGTAGGAGGCAGCATTTAGTGGGTGTAACATGTGAGAGATAGTACAAGGTCAGTCACTGAGATACTGTTCAGGATGCCGTCAATGTTAATTGCAACAACATTGGGAACTTGGCGCTGCAAAGAATTTTGCAGTGTGATTCAGTTTTTATGGACACAACATGTTTCCTGTATTGACGTTAGCCGCCAATTAATGGAAGTGTATGGTGATGGTGTATTAAGATTGTAGCGTGTCAAAAAGTGGTGTAGACAGTTTGAAAATGGTTGAATGGACATGCATGATGCAAATTGCACTGGCCAGCCCCAGCACATCAAGGACGCATGTGAATGCAGAATGGACAGCTAACAAGTCAGAGTTGAATGTCACTGATTTCGCAGTAGTGTTGAGGTGGAAATGGCTGTTCATGAATGGCTGTCAATGCAAGAGCCTGATTGGGATGGAATTTCTAACTCATGACGAGATTGGGAAAATGCTTTATTGTGCTTGGAGATTATAGTGAAAACGTAATGATTTCTCAGTGGAATGTGTGAGCTACATTTAACATTGTAGTGAACTCTCATTTAGCTTTATGGCCCCGGGAAGCTTCCTTATTGAACGTCTTTTGTATCTTGGTTTGTGGAATGGGAATGTGTAGGAAGGCTATGAGAAAGTTTCACGTGTGAGGGTTGGTCAGAAGTTTACATAGCATATGATTTCACAATTAAAGAATGTAGCCTGGTTGTGATTGTATCAGGGGAATTCATCTTCCTGCACTTGTCATCTGTTTCCAGTGTTGAGGCAGATTTTTTGTGGACACAAATTAAAATGTGATTGTGAGATGTATGCAGTTGTAATATGATGGCTGATAACACAGGACATGGACTTCTGTGGATGTGGGGGATAGTGGGGTAACAGTACAGTTAAATGTGAATTGTTCTTAATTATAGCTGAAGATAAAGAAACCAAAATATATGCATTGTAGGGTTATTTTCTAACAAACCCTCATGTGTTACATTTCTCAGGGCTGCTTCACACTTCAGTCTCACAGAATCTATGGGTCATATGCTATGTGGATGCTGACCAGCTACAACCCAGTAAATGAGGGAAAAAAGCATATTTACTGTAGGACCATTATTTATTTTTAATTCAGTTTACATTCATTAATCTTAATTTAATGAGTTGTATGTGCACTTGTTGGCTTGGCTGTCAGATGTAATTGTTTACTGTCCTGGCTAATCCAGAACTGCTGAATTAAGTTTTACTCCTTACAGATGATCATTATTGCACTGTTAACTGCTTTTACTATATTCACAAGTTTTATTAATCTGACGTGAAATGCTGTTGTTGTGTCTCCTGGGCACCAAAACATTGAGTTGAATACAGCAGAAAAATTTGCTTCTTGGGATGCCAAAAGAGTGTGTGTTCGGTGCTCCAAAAAACGCTAATTTAAACTGTGTCACAAAGCCTCCAGAAATTCAAATCTTGCAAGCTGCTGCACAGTCCACACTTTTAAACCATTGAGGTGACATGGAGTGTCATAGGCTTGCTTGCACAAATTCTGTTGTCACAAACAAACAGACAACAATTTGTCCCCCCCCCCGTGACATGCTTTGGCATACAGAATTGGTTAAGCTAGCACTCATCCTGCTGTCTTGTTTACACCAAAAACTGGCTATAGACAATGAACAGTGGCATCAGGAGGTCAGCTGCCATGCTGCATGGCAGGCAGCCTTTCAGCCAGAGTTTGGAATGATTTGCAGTTCAGAATTTCTGAGTAGCTAAAAGTTAATTCAATTGAACCATGGTATGCCAGTCACTTACATCTTGGGAAAATTCATCCGGATTTAATCACTTCCATTGTCATCAGTACTGTTTAACTAGGGAATTAAACCGACAGTATGTTTAGACAATAGTAATTTTCTTTTATATTCTGCTTCCAGATTCAGAACCGTATTTCTGGATTAACGTCCACTGTAAGTGAACTGGAGGAAGGTGAGCGGCAGCGTGCATTATTACAGAAGTGGGTGGCAGAGCAGCTTGCTGTTGTGGCAGACTGGCGATCACGGCCTGCTAAATTACGTCCTGAGGCAGCCCGAGCAGAGCTGGTTAGCATGAATGAGCTGCTTGGAGCGATTGCAGAACGAAGAGATCGTCTTGTGACTGAACTACCATTTTCTGAAGAGACTGGACCAAAGCTGGAGGAACAGCTGACCAAGTTGGAGACTGAGGTTTGTGGTACTTAATGCAGAAAGACAGTGAAGTGTTAGGAATGGAAGGACTCCAGTTTTAATTATATCCAGTATATGATTAACGAATGACAGGGATCTGAAATACTTTCGATTCTAGTTTAAGTAGGATGGTCAGTGTCAAAAGTCATAGAAGATTTTGTTGTATGCTTATATATGAAGGCTGAAGCTGAATTCAAGAGTGAGGTGTCTGATTAAAGTACTAGTAGTTGTTTAAAAAACAGTAGAAGAATTAATAGTTTTTGTTTTGTCTGTAGTAATTTATCAGAAATTATCTTGAATATGTTGCAGAGTGTGTGAATGTACAAGCAGAATATCTGGAGTTAATTTGTTTACATTTTCTAACCTTAAATGTTTCATCTCTTAAAAATTATGTTGTTTACTTTTCAGGGTTGTAATTTTGCTGTATGCCGTAATTAATAATACAGACATTTCATATGCTTTCTCGTTTAGTTAACAATTAACATTTTTAACTAGGCATGTAACCTCATTTTTATGTTGCTGAGAACTATTATTTTCATAAAGAAGTTGTATTAGAAATGAAAAACTGAAACACATGCAGTAAAATCCAGAATATCTGACCTTCAGTCTTCCACCATTCATTGTTATCTGACATGCTGTGTCATGAATATGCTGTGTTACTTTTACCAGCATTCGTTTTGTGACAGTCATAATTTATGATCACTGTATGTTCCTGTGAAACACAACTAATGTCTAGCACTATTGTTATTTAAGCCTAGCGGTGAATTTACGTACCACCCAGTTTAACATTCAAAAATTCTACATGGTGCCCACATTGCGTTTATGTGTTTTGTACAGGTCTCAGAATTATCAGCAACTTTTTGCCTTATATGACATTAACAGATTGTTTTTTATAACCGAATTGGAGAGTGTTTACAGCACGGTACACACTGAGTCCCTGTATAAAACAGATATGCTCCATCTTTAAAGGGTTAGTCATAGTTACTAGTTCTTCTGCATGAAAATGCGATCATCAGATGAAAGAACTAAAGATTATTATCACACTAGCAACGTTGGAACTTTATCTCTAAATAGAGCTTTAACAGTGAATAGTGATAAAATATGTAAAACAGAGTAACTTTTTGTTTATGGCTCTTTACTTATATTTCTAAAGTTGTATGGTACACTGAGATTTAGAAGTCTGTAATGGTATCATTGCATTGTTTCTGTCTTGTAATGTTGTGGTCTTGAGGCACCATTCTTCTTCCTCCTAATTTTGTTGGTAGTGCAAGTATGGCTGTTCCATGTCTCTTGAACTGTGTCCTGTGTAGTGTGTGTGTGTTTTTTTTCCCACAGAGGTTGATGTTTGTTATTGAATCTGTGTGCAAAGAGTGGCAGAAGGATGTGGCATTTGGCATGTTACTGTTGGTGACTGGAAGAGGAAGAGAAGCAAAATTGTACAGTCATATTCTGCCAGAGCTTTAAATGAAGATGTGAAAGAAAGAAAGAAAGAAAGAAAGAAAGAAAGAAAGAAAGAGAAAGAAAGAAAGAAAGAAAGGAAGGAAGGAAGGAAGGAAGGAAGGAAGGAAGGAAGGAAGGAAGGAAGGAAACTGTGAACATGAAGAGGCAGCTGAAGCTTCATTTTGTGGTTCACACAATGAAGAGAGAAAGGTGCACTACTATCTGGACCTTTTGTACAAGAAAATGTGGTGATATTTCACGAGGTTTTGCTGGAGGAAAATGTGACTGCACTGGTAATACAGGCTGGATAGGTCACTGGGTTAGGAACATTACAGATTGCGGCAGCTCAACATCTGGTGAAATATTATTGGCAAATATGGAACCATTTTTGAAGTTCAGAGAATAACTTCAATTTTATGTTATTCATTCCATACATTGATAATGTCTAATGTTTAATGATAATGGTGAATTATTATAAATTAATAAATTAACAACTTCAATCTCTTATCAAGAATGAAGGTTTTATCACATGATTAGCTCTGTAATGGTGATAAAACTGGCTAAATTTTAAAATCCTTGCATCAGAAATTCTGGCTTCTTGCAACAGCTGCCGGCTATAAAAGAAACAAAGAATGAGTGTTGATTGTTGCCTGCCGTAACACTTTATGTAACCATAAACTGAAACTTTCGTACACCTTAAAATCCAAAACCCTTGTGCCATCTATAATACGCCTTCAACAGCATGGTCCATTTCGTGTGGTAGCCAAAAGAGTGTTTGAGTGGACTCACAAACTTCTCAGACCTGGGTTTTTCTAAACTGTGCCTTCAGTGGAAAGTCTTTTTAAGTCAAACAACATGAAAAATAAAGCAATTTTTCTCATTGATAACTTGAATTCTTGTCTTAATGAAGAGGAACTAAAGAATGGCGAAATAAAATTCGTTTTTCTACTATCTCATTTCACCTCTTCTGCGGCCTATGGACAAAGGTCATTTTGAAACACAAGGCAGAATATCAGCATACACTTTTTCAGTCTCTTGTAGAAGTTACTGAAGGAGGGGAAATGTTACAGAATTTGAAGAAAGTAGACCTAAAAGATGTATACTGGACAGCCCAAGCTTGGTAGAATATTGACCAATGAACACTGGCACAGTCAGGGAGGAAGTTACTTGGAGTAGAAACAAAACAAATTGGAAATAAACTGGTAAGGAAACAGTGGAAGAAAAGTGTGAAAATACAGTAAAACCCTGTTAAGGCGTTTTTGAAAATTCCAAGAAAATCTGATTTCTTAAGCGGGAAATTTCTTAAAAGGGTAGGACCGAAAGCTTATATTTTTTTATTTTTTGTGAACTTATTACATACGTATGCTGAATTTGTATAATTTGCAGCTGTCTTAACACATTCTCACTCGTATCTGACCATTTAACCATTTTGTCTGTAACGTTTCATTCACAGTTTTGTTTACACCTTTACCGATACTCTGACTTTTCATTCACAAGTTCACATTTCATTCCAGACGTTTACTTTTCCTTGAAATATTTTTCAAGCATGGGTTGTCTTGCTGTTTTTTCAGAAACAGTAGCAATATACATCTTCTGATTCCATAGGTTCTCTTTTAGGTAGACCATCAGGGGTGGTCAGTAGTTCCAGTTACTTTCACTAATTCTGCAGTGTCTTGAATTTATTTTCTGGAATTGCTTATGTAACTTACCTGCACATAGTCACCACATGTTTCACAATCATGCTACACCACGACGCGTTTATATTACCGCCAATAAATTACATTTAAACGAGTTGTCACAATCAACCAGCCACTTATCTCGTGTCAAACTGCTGTCCCCCCAACAACGTGGAACATCGTGTCACTTCGACTAGCATGCGCCGAAACTTCTTCAAATGTTATTGGCTGCCTTTTTTTCCTCAAAGTCCTGGGCAGTTGGAGTGGCAAGTGAGCTGACACATGCCAGTGTTGCCAAACGCAGGCTTATGCAGGTCACGGAATAGCTAGGATCAGTTTCCGGACGCCCAATACAATTTTTCAGTTGTCGTGAGAGACCGCGTAGTGGGGACTGACTGACTTCAGTCTCTGCATCGCAGAAGAAATATGACACCCTGCATCGGCTGTGAGGTTACGTAATTCTGCCGCGTGAAACATGGCAGAAGTGACCTTGGAGATTAATCTATATGAACTGACCGCGCCACTTGAGTGCTGTGTTTTGGAAACTGAATGAACGGAAACTGGGGGAAATTCTTTAAGATTTTGAAATAGAAAATGTATTAAATGTGTAAAAAAATTGTTTCGTCAGCAAATTTGTTACTTCTTAGGCAGGAAACTTCCTTATGCGGGTATATATTAAAAGGGCAACATGTAATGTTAATCAAATGGGAGAATTTGGTGCTTTTTTATCCTGACTTCTTGGGTGGGAAGTTTTCTTAACCGGGGACGTCTTAAATGAGTTTTACTGTAGTCTTTCGTGATTAAAACTTACATCAGACTGTGAAATTGTGAATAATATGATATACACAAATAGCTGAATCACCATGAAGAAAAACAGGTGACTGACAGTGATGTTGTAGCTCTTGTGAGTCATGCTGGTAATGACCATTTGGAAGATGATAATGAAGGAGCAGAAAATTTTGATGGAGCGTCTTGGACTGGGGGACTGAAGGATGTTGAGACTGCATTTGCATACGATGAATAGCAGGTGGAGGCACTAGCTATGGATATACTGCTCTTCTGGTGCTGGTGTTACCTTACCACAAAGAAAAGGAAGGAGGCTTAAAAACAAGTAGTTACTACTCATTTCTTAAAATAAATGAAGCTCATTTTCAAATTTATATTATGTTGAATATGGTTTGTGTGTGTGAAATATTTTTATGTGATACCTCCTTTTACAGTATTTGTAATTTAGTAACAAATTTAATTGTATGTTGAGTAGATATGTAACCTTGTCTTTTTCATTACCTTTTTGTATTATTCAGCATTTTCAATTAATGCTACTGTGTTACAGTCCCATTTAGGTTGGCTAATTGGGACTCTGCTGTAACAGCGTTTGTCATTCTTACAGTTAACGCAAGTGATGGGAAAGAAACAAGCAGCGCAAGATATAATTGAAGACTATAGAACTCATCTGCAAGATATTCATAGCTGGTTTGACTCACTAGTAAAACAGATGGAAGTTCTGGACAAAGGAAGTGGATTGGACTGTACCCAAAAGCTGGGTGTCATCTCTGAAATTGGATCTGATTTTGAGAGTCAAGGGGGAAATAGAGTGGGTGAAATCAAGCGTTTGGCTGGTGCAGTAGTTGATGTTGTTAGTAATTTGGATTCTCAGCAAGTGGAAGAACAGGTATGTCTAACTAATGTAAGGGCTTGTTTGAAACTTGACTAACACAAAAATTCTCTAAGATGATGGGATGCATCAGTGTTTAGTTAAAAGCCCATGTATTGGATACTTGCAAAAAACAAATCCTTCAGTTTTAATCCAGCTGTTATGTAGCTGACTGCCTTAGAGAATTTCAGTGCAGATGAACATTAATGTGCACCACTGCAGGTAACAGGACTGTGAATTGTGGAGGATGTGATAAGGAGCAAGTGCAGCCTATCAGAGCTATTATTTGAAGGCATTCTTTATTAGTTTCATATGTGACACATTCTGTAAAATAACCATGTCTATTTACAGTTGAAATCTGTGGAGAGAAGATACAATGACATTGCAAAAAGAGTCCAGCGTAAATTACAAGTGCTGGAAATGACACGTAAAGGGCTGGAAAGTGCTCATCAAGAAATTGAACAAGCTAGAGAATGGATTCGAGAGAAACTGAAGCAATTGGAGACATGCCCATCACTTGGGTTTGAGAGCAAAGTTGCAGATGAAAGACTCCAGTCTCTGCGAGTAAGTTTTTAGTAATTAACTTCCAAGACATGAGTGTCCAAATGCGTAGTGCATGATTTACTAGGAAAAGGGATCTGTAACTGCTGTTTACATTTAACAGAATCTTCCTAAGTGTATGATTGTTGAAGGCTCAGTTTGAAACCAACTACTTTTATTGAGCAGACCAGTGCATTGTTGAATGCATTAATTCTAGTACTAAAATAGGCCAGAAAAGTCTTTTTTCTTAATTTGTTTTGAAAAGAGCTGTAATATGGTTATGGCATGAATTCATATTTGGTCTTTTAATTGATATGTGTTGAGCTGATATACTGACATTTCCCGTTGGTTTCCATGTGCAACTGTCATTGTTTTTTAATGAGTTTGTTAAGAATTCCATCAGCACAAGTCCTTTTTGTCAGTTTTTGTTAATATATGTAATGTCTTTAATGAGGAAGAACCTTATTTTACCTTTCCTCAAGTGTGCTCATTATTTGCACTTTTGTATTACCGAGCTGGTATTTCCCAGTAGATGGGTCCAAGTGAATTTAAATTCTTATATGCAACAATATATTCTCCAAAATCTTAACATTTTCTTACCACGTCCCTTTTCTAAGCAGGTTCTGTTGCTTTATTTAAGGCATTAAATGAATAATGCCTGGAATAATGTTTGTTTCAAAGTAGTGTAAATAAAATTCGTCATTGCAGTCAATTGCATAATAACTTAATATTTCCAAATTATGGTGCTACAAGTATGTATACAAACATAGCTCTCTTTCCTAACAGTGGTAAAGACAATTTTGTGTGATCTGCAGGCATCACTGTGGTAAGTTGATGCAGGAATTGTACATGAAGCAGACAGAAAGTAGAATTTATGGGTATGTGATGTACATAGGTAGATGTCATGTCATTTCTGAACACACTTTCCTCTATGTACTCCAGGTGTTTGTTGGTATACCCTCCTCCAGGCAATGAAAAAAATTGTGTATTCTACGGTAATAAGCATTTTGGTGTAATGTAGACTATATTGAGGGTGAAGGAACATGGTGCATGAAATTGCTGTAGTGGCCTCACATATGTATATACTTTCATATGGGCTCATATTATTGCAGATAATCATCACTGATATTTGCATTGTGATTTATTTATGAGGATAAAATGAAAACTTAATGGGATTTGGCTGTTACAGGTACCTGTGTATACTTCTCTTGTACTTTGCACTTCCTTTGCTTACCCTATTGTACCATGCACTACAGACATTAATACATACACTGTGAACTGCAGGCTGTCCTGAAGGAAGTGGAAGGCAAACAGGTGCTGCTGGAGACACTGGAGAAGTGTGTAAGCAGCATGCAGGCAGAACTTGAACCTGGCGAGCAGCAGGTGTTGGAAAGTGGACTGAAGACTCTGGCTTCAGAACAGAATGAACTTTGCTCCAAGTTGAAGAGTGAAATTGACAATGTGGCAGCAGGAGCTGAAGTCAGGAAGAAGTTTGAAGAAGATCTGGAGGCTGTGTGTGCGTGGCTGAAGGCTAAGAACAGTGAGGCTAAGAAGTTTGGTGGATACCTTCCTCTCAAAGCTGTGGCTGTAGACAAGGAAATTCAGCAATATAAGGTAGGGTATGCAGTGTTGTAGATTTAAGGCAGTCACTTCTCAGACCAGAGACCTACTCCATCCTATGAAGTTACTGGGCAGACTTCTGTTGTCTTATAATACATGATTTGAGTTCAGTCAAGTCCACGTTTACAACTTGCAGTATGTTGCTGATGATGTTGGGGTCTTAATTCTGTAAAATTTCTGACAGATTTATGTTGGCTTATATACAAATGGAAACAGGACATTCGCATTCTTATTTTAAATGTAAATGTCTTACACCAAACTGGGGAATGGAGATGATGGTTTTTGTGTAATTTAGTGTAACTTGAAAGAAATTAGATGGTTGTGACATAAGACAATGTAATTGAACTGTACAGGAGATTGGATTATTTCTGTTTTGAAGTGTTTTAAGATTTGTTTATCCAGCATACCTATTACTTGTTTTAACAGAAATCAGAACTCTTGCAATGGATGTTAAGGGGATTCAATTTTGTATCATATGTTATAGCTGCAGCAAGGCCAAGGTGGTAACTGAAGAAGTGAAACCTTGTTCTATAATCACTTCCATAGAGTAGAACAGCACAGCTTACAGACTTGCATAATCTGTGCTGTTACAGACATGAACTGTTGTTCAGAAAGCAAGAATTCCGGTAAACAGACTTTGTTCCTGGAGTTTGTTTTCTTATTGTTAGACTTTTTTTTGAAACCCTTATTCTTCTGGGGTACTTTGGCATCTGGCCTTGAAACTTGCTTCAAATTTAAAAAGATTTTTTTTTTTGAGAAAAATCTTTTGGCTGTATGTGATGCATAACTTTCACGAGTTTAGAAGTATATTGCATTGCCATGCACTTGTTTTGCAGTGTGTGCAAGTGATAGTACACTTTTATGGATGACCGTGTGAACCTGATCTCTGTGCAGATCCATATTTAAAATTACATGCTGCTTTATCTCAGTGTCCTGTATGTTTGTTCATTCATTTTTGTAAGATTTTCTTCTGCCCTGAAGCTGGAGATGATAGTTACTTTGAAAAATCGGTAAGTTTCTGTCAGACTACATGCCATCAAACCCTAGAAGACAGTATTTTTGTGACTTTATGTTCACGTAAAAAGAAATGGGACTGAAATTTGTTTCACAGGTCATTTGAGGTGTGTTTTGGATAGTAGCTAGATAGATAGATAAGCTAAAATGAATTCATGCAGCTTTTTTTTATAGTCACTCTGTGTTGATTAGTCATGAAATTACATTTTAGGGTTTTGAGAGTGATGTCAAAGACTTCAGTGGGAGCAGACTGAGTGACATTCAGAAACAGTCAAATGCACTCCTGAAAGATTGCAGTGATCCTGATAGGAAGAGGCTGCAGGATGTTATACAAGGTATTAAATGAGACAGAAACAGAATTAAATAAAGAATGAAATTCTAGTATGTCATAAAGTACAAATTGTGTTGTGTTTTCAGAAAATACTACTCTAAGGTAAAATTTTATACGTATGAGATAACTGTGAGAACACACTTAATGACAGATGATGAACCATTGTAATGTAATTATCATAAGTGGCTTATAATGCACATTTTACATATTTTAATGGATTTAAAGTCTTACAAAATGAAAAAGAAATTGTAGCAGTAGGTATTGACAGTGCAGTGTACTTACTATGCAACTCTTTATGCATTTGGGTTGAGCCAGTATAGGCGGTAATGGCATGTGTTAAAAAGTACAATCATTGAAGTTGACTGAGAGGGCTGAAACACATGAGATCAATAAATGTTGCCTCATGTGATGGCTATGATATTATCATGTTTATAAAACTGTGAACAGTAGTACAGCAGTGTGCATGCAGAGGTTAAAAAGAAACATTTGTTTATTATCTTTACCTGAAAGCAAGACAACCCTGCATACCAGATGACCTTCTTTCACAGTCCTCAGTATTCAGGAAAATATGTATATTCACATTAGCCAGGTTTTTATATTACCAAGTGTTTGGAAGCTTCATATTCTGGAATTAAATTATCATCATTGTTAAAATATTGGGGTATTATTATGGTAAAAGGTTACAGACATGTCACAGAATTAGCTAGCCTTTCTCCCACAGGATGTCATTTGACACACACATTGTAAGGATCTGGCAGATTGTTATGGCTTCTAAAACAACCCAGCTTACAACATTTTTTTAAAGTGCTTGGGTTAGAACAGGGACAAGTGGCAGGGTCTTGTGAACATGCGAGTGAATTTCCACGGTCCATATAATGAGGGATTTTCTTCATAAGCTGCAGAACTATTAGCTTTGTGAAAGGATCCTGCTGTATGGGGTTAGTAAGTTGTACTTGCAAAAGAACTGTTTGTGTTAACTTCTTCACCATTGCAACCCCACCCCTTGGTGGGTGCACTATTACCCCTCTCTACAAGGTCTACTTCCGTGGATCTTAACTGGTTGTGGTGCAGCCTGTGTGCATGATAACACAATTTCACAGTGGCCAGTAATATATATAGATATATCCTAGAGTCTTATATATCACAATTCAAAATACTTACAGATCTGTATAACGTCACTCACAATCATGATTACTCACACACATAGCCAAGTAAAGCACCATATACAGATGCCACTCCAAGTGATAATTCACATTATGAAAGCAACATAATTCCGAGAACAACAGTTGTTATGAGCCAAACCATATTACTGAAAAGATACATTTTGCTCGATCAACCAATGTAATGCTAACAGATTTATGAGGCTAACAACTTAATGAGGGACTGACAAATCTAAGATGTAACAAATACAAGAGATCACAAAAGAGGTCCCAACTATAAGAGGCTCCACACTTCATATTTTCCCCCCAGAACGTGGGGTGCTGGTGAAACACAAAGAACAGGAAACACAGACACTTGCCAGCACCACCAAGGACTATACACCGCAGCCGCAGACTGCATAACTGAAACCTAAATTTTGAAATGCAACAGGCCGAGACGGAATTTAGAAGAAGATGCTAGTCTGGATGCAGGTAGTAGAGCGAGATACCAGGGAAAGACGCGGACGTAGGAAAGCTCAGTACAACAGGTTCCATGTTGGAAGTAGGGGCAGGAAACAGGAAGACAGACTGGTAGATAAGGAAGAGGGGTGGAAGTTTGGCTGACGTGGAAGTAACGGAAAATCTGTGCCGTGACGTGGCACACCATGACAAATAATTTACTGTGTTTACCTTATCCAGGTATAAGTGATGAATATGAAGCTCTGAAGAAACTTGCTGATGACAGACTGACCTCTCTAAATGACTTATTGCAAGGCCGCAAGCAGTTTGAAGCAGACATAGATGGATGTCAGCACTGGCTGAACGAAGCAGAAGTTGCTACTTCGGCTGAAATCAGAGCACCAAATGTGGGATTGCTTGAGGAGCAGCTGTCCAAAGTAATGTTACTTTAATATGTTTATAGTTAGGACACTGAAGTTAAGAGACCAAATAGCTCAGTCAGCTTAGCAACTTGTGGAGGCTGAGTGGTTAGGGTTCACTTCCTGGCAGACAGATCTGTTTTTCTTTATACTCTGTCCATACTAGCGCTGGTGGCCACCCAGTGTTCTAACTCATATTTGGCCACTTCCTTGGGGATAATGTGGCCAGGAGTGCAACTGATCATTTAACCTCATTCTAGTGCTAAGGTTATATAAGGAACTGTACCTCCACTCCCCCATGCCTTTGTGGTGAGATGCCTACTGATGTAAGGCACAATGATTGTTGTATGTACTACTTACTGCAATATAATAAAAGGCTGTATATTTATGATAGTATCTTGCATTTCTATTACCCATCCAGAACCCAAGGATGTGTGCTGTGCTGTGCTGAGCTGACAAGGGATTCACTGTTAAATGTTCCATTATTTTTACTAAGGGCTTATAAAGTACTCTTTTGTGATTTATTGTGTTTCAGTATGATAAATTGAACTGTGACGCTGATAAGACAGGTGATGAGATTGAGAAGATCATTCAGCAAGGCAAGGCAGTCTTACCAACAGTGAGTGAGGCTGATAAACTGACTCTGTCTGAACAGCTTAACGGAATGAAAGATAAGCATGGTCGCATCTCAGCCATCATCCGCGACCGATCAGATGCTCTGAAAGATCAGATCAGAAACTGCAAAGAAGCTGCTGCCAAGCTTGAAGAATGTGTTAATTTCATGAGTGAGATTCAAAAAGAGTTGAAAGAGCTAAACCGACCTGTTGGTAGTAAGGTAGAAGACGTGCAAGGAATGCTTGCATCGTATGGTGTAAGTAAACACACTGAAAATTTGTACTTCATTTCATTCTGATGACAGTGATAGAGCTGCCTGACTACAGCATTTTGATTTCTTGGCTTCAGACATGCATAAATATTCAGAACCATTTAGACTGTGTGCATGTGCATGTGCATAGGTATGTATGGAAGTTGGGCAAATATGAATTATAATTTGTAAATAGAACAAAAACATTGATTTATTCTCCAAAACTGACATCGTTACTTTTCAACATAATCTCCCTGCTTTGTGATACACTTGCACCAGTGGTCCAGAAGCTTGCGGATGCTGCTCAAGAAGAAGTCTTTTGGTTGCCCGTGTAGCCACTCCTGAACATTCTTTATCACTTCCTCATTATTGCGAAACCTTTATGTGCCCAGATGCTCCTTTAGGGGGCTGAAGAGATGATAGTCTGAGGGAGCAAGGTCCGGACTGTATGGAGGCTGTGGTAGAATGTTCCATTTCAGTTTCTGAATGGTTTCCATGGTGTGAGCAGCCACTTGTGGACGGGCATTATCCTGGAGAAATGACACTGATGTTTGCACCCTTTTCCTCTTGTTCCTGATGGCTGCCTTTACTGGGCCTTCGAGAAGTGCCGAGCAATATTCAGTGTTTATTGTGTGATGCTGTGTGAGGAAATCCATGTACATTACAGCTTTAGAGTCCCAGAAGACAGTGGCCATAACCTTCCCAGCAGAGAACGTGGTTTTTGCTTTTTTGGATTTTGGAGACCCTGGGTGACGCCACTGCATTGAAGAATGTTTGCCCTCGGGTGTGAAGTAGTGCACCCACGTCTCGTCCATTGTCACAATAGAATCAAAAAAGTCCCCTTCCTGCTCATACCACGACAACAATGATTGCGCCACTTGCAGCCGTGTACTCTTGTGTTCGTCCATCAATAAACATGGGATCCATCAGGTGCACACTTTCGAGTACTGAAGGTGTTGTTGGTGATTGTTTTCACACTACCTTCACTGATATTCAGTATTCCAGATAACTTGCGGAGAGTTATTTGCCTGTTCTCCCGAATGAGTGCATCGACACGGTCACTGTTCTTGCCTGTTACGGAAGTCCTTGGCCGGCGCTCATGAAGTTCATTCTCCACCATTTCCCTTCCTTTTTAAACACACTGCTCCACTTATAGACACTAACATTTGACAGTGTCTTCTCACCATACTGCCTCTTTAATCTTGAACAGATTTCCAATGGTTTACAACCTTCTTTCATCAGGAATTTGATTATAATGCGCTGTTCCACTATTAACATGTGCCTTCGCTTGGCTCATGTTCCTCACAACTGACAAAACTGTGCAGTAGCAAACACCAGGTCGGTGAATGACCTTGGAACAGTGCTTCCGCCTTTCACACATTACTACTTTCATCGGACTGTGTTGCATTTTTGAACTACGAACAAATCATAATTCATATTTGCCCGTGCCTTGTGTGTGTGTGTGTGTGTGTGTGTGTGTGTGTGTGTGTGTGTGTGTGTGTGTGTTTGTGTGTGTGTCTGTGTTTGTGTGTGTGTTTGTGTGTGTGTCTGTGTTTGTGTGCTTGATTCTTTTTCTGTCGCGCCGCACCCCAAATAATTCCTCGCCCGCCACATTGTTGAGCTGTCAACACCACACACAAACACACACACACACACAAACACAGACACACACACACACAAACACACAC
>BLKM01000700.1:3612101-3642444 GCA_013340265.1 Coptotermes formosanus
ACCACCACCAGATCATTGTTGGCCTCCCAGCCTTCCTTTCTCCTCCTCCCCTCCTCATCCTTGTCACCCTGTTCCTCCTCATTTTTATTCTTCTAAAATGTATGGCTCACAATAAGTCGTTTGTATTTTCTTCCCTGTTTACAGTTTTGATTACGGACTGTCATGTGAAAGAAAAAGAACAACCATGAATTGAGTGAAGGAGCTAAACAGCATTTAAAATTTAATTTTGATAACCTATGGCAGTCCAGGAAGTCCGGAATGTGAAATGTATTTATGTAAATGTAAATGTAAATGTAAATGGGTGTAACTGTCATGAATTGGCTGTTTTCAATTAGGCACTGGCTGAAAATGTGAACAGTTACTTGGATCGTGTGCGTGCTGTGCAAGAATCTGTTCGACATGAGGAAGGAATGCCTGGTTCCTTGATGGAACAGCTGAGTGAAGCTAATTCCCTGCTTACAACATTACCACAAGAGTTAGAGGAACGTGGTAAATATCTGGAAACTAATCGGCAGCTGCGGCTTGATTATGCTGCTCTCAAGGAGAATCTCCATGCATGGGTCAAAGATGCTGATGCAAAACTGCAGAGTGGGAAGTTTGGAGTGGACTTCGAGAATGTAATCAGAGATCTGGAAGAGCATAAAGTGAGTACATAGATAGTAGCTGTTCAGCAGCTGAACATAGGTTGGTTCTATTCTGGTTCCTGTTACAAAGCTCTTATCACCAGGTCACCTGTAGCGTTGTGGTGGAATGTTGAGACATGAAGAAAATAGATCAATATGACTAAAGAACAATAAAATTCAACGTGTTTTTTGGTTTTCTGTATGTTATTCCTGAAATTGTCTGTTTTAGTCCCATTTGAAAATGGTGAAACTCATTTGGCATTAACAGTGGCACAGAAACTCACCTGCCAGATGTTTAAGGCTATGAGGATGTTACGTAGTAAGAACAAAAATTGTGATATCCCATTTCAGAAAGCTTACATTAAAGTTTTATCATATTGATGTTTCTGGAGACATCTGGTATCCAGAAACTCATTTGTTTAAAATCACCTAACCTGTTGTTATCTGAAATATCCCAAATAATTCCTCTATAATGTGACTGACCTAGAAACTAAGTTCTCATGTGGCCATTTCTTGGTTTTGTACATAACAACATGTAATTAAACAGGTAGTGTGAGTGGCAGATCTTATTGATTTAAAATTTTTGTTGATCAGTAGTAGAAACCATTAAGGGTTTTAAATATTTTAACGAATGTATGATATATGATCTTGCTTAGTTGTTGTGTATTGGTTTTCATTTACCATGAAATACATTCAAACAAAAGTTTTGTATTTCCAGTGCTGATTTTGTTGCACACTTATAAAGCCTTGGGTGGGTAGTCTCTCTATCAATGAAGACAGTATCACTATCTTGGTGAAGAAAGAAAGTTACAAACTGTCCATCATGTCAGACATGTGGATGGATGAACAGACCTGATCATTTCATAAGTCCTTCTTTGGAAAGGTATAGAGAGGGATAGAACCAAAAACTCGTAATCAATTTAAGGTCTGAATGACCATTTTTTTTGTGAAGTCTGTAGGCAATAGTTGATACAGCGACATTCTGAAGAATTTCCTGTTTATTTGTAACACCCAAAGATTTATCATTATTTACAAAAAAGCTGGCCATCAAAGCCTGTCTTCAGCCAGGTCTTTTTACCTTCCTTAATGCCAGTATTATGACACTTTCATGCCAGCAGTGTTTAAAGTATTTGTCCTGTGCAGATCTTTTTCAGCAGTGAAGCATCAATTCGAGAACTAGTGTCACAGCAAATTCAGCAGGCAGCAGATCGTATCTGGCCCTCTTTAACAGGTTCAGAGCAGGAAGAGTTGAGCCGTGAACAACAGCAACACACACAGCTTCTAAAGAACACTCTCAACTCAGCTCGATCATGCCGTGCTCAACTTGAACAAGATGGAGAAACTTGGCGAGACTACTGCCAAACAGTGGACAAAGTTAAATCTGTTCTTGCTCGCTCTCAGTTCTCAGATGAGCCTGTCACATCACTTGCTGGACTGCACTTCAATATTCAGAAGATAACACATGCCCTCAATGATATCCATGTAAGCCACCTTTTTTATATTGTAAAAAATGTGAATGCATGGAGTTATGTTTCTACTCTGCCATCTGCATTCTTAGAGTGGCACTTCCTATAGCAAAGAGAGAACTTCTTAATAAGTTTGAATGCCTGAAACACAGCAAGGTCAAAACCTTCACTTACATTCATGACTTTTGTTGACAGACGTCACCATTTCGTCCATATTTGTTAAATTCAAACTGCTTTATGATCTTGCCATTTGTTAGTGATATTGGTAACTGCACGTGGTGCCCATAAGTAGGCATTGTTATGTAGCACTGACAAAGAAATGACAAAAGTGATGCACTTTTGTGAATAAATACTGTCTGTGGGCTGGATGAGTAGATTAACAAGACGTTCGCGTAAGTGTAATGTAATGTTTGTGGCATGAAACCACTTTTTTTCAAGGTTAGGTAATTTAAATGTAAAGTTGTGTGGGTGCTAGTGTTAGAGCTCCATTCATTCTTGACATGGGCCCTAGATGGAGGTGAATGGTCAATTTCATGCCCTCACCATTTTACCCTGGGGAAAGGGCTTCTCCTCCCCTGGTACCTGTTGACTAGGAAACTGTGTGTCCCCCAGAGCCGGTCCATACATTTCACAGAGGAAGAAATTTCTTGCAGTTAGCACTAATCATACCCTAGACTGTCTGGGTCGTTATACAGACTATACTGTTTTAGCTTCCTTTCATTGTTACATGAACTGTCATGATTTTAAATTTGCTTAAGGGAAGATTAAAATTCTAAAGAACTCTGATGATGGTATATTACGCATTAGATTATTAAATTGCTGCACTTTGTCCATTGTTTTGTATGCATAACAAAACAGTGTTTTGGGAACAGATTGACTTTTTCATATGTTGTGTTGTTTTTTAAATGTGAGATGCTGGACAGTGTCTACAAACTCAGGAATCCTAAGTAGCATTGAAATTGCTGTGTTATATATTGTGGCAGTTGTTGTGTAGGGAGGCAACTGTCTACCAGATTTCATGGCGCTGTGACCAAAAGTGCCGAATAAGACTCTTCATTGCTGTGACCAATTCAAATCTCCTGTATTATTTAAGTTTGAAAAGATTGATCAAATTACTGCAGTCTGAGTACCATTAATATACAAGTATTAACAGATGATGTTAGTGTGTAACATTTTGTGATGATGAGTACACAGTTTAGGTGGTTGCATCTTAATGACTCACAGTACGTATGGTCATCCTGTCTATCTGTGTACATGGTCAGATGTAGGTATCAAGACTGTGGTTTATTAAACATGTGTTATGAAGTATCACTATACACATCAGTGAACTATCTCATGAAGTACAAATAATTTATATAATGGCATTCCTACTGTTTGAGATTTGAGGTTCCCTCAAAGGTGAATGAAGAACTCTGTCTTCAGGGTTGTGTCTGTGTCTGATCTGTTCTGATGTTTCTGAGGAACCAGCTGCCTCTGTACTCAGGTTGGAGCAGTAAAATATAAATATTCTAATGAAATGCTTTGTATAGATAAGGATATGTCTCTTGTCTTGTTTTTGTTTCTGTTATGAAAGGAAAAAAATAAGATTTATTTATTTTTTTATTTTCATTCTAGAATCAGCAGTCTGAGATAGACCTGTTGAATGAACGGGGACGTGAAATTACCCGGCAGTCAGACCTTGCAAACCGTGAATATATTGAGAAACAATTACGAAACATTAATCAAGACTGGAATGACTTAGTTAGTGGCCTGGAGAATAGACGAGATACATTAACAAAATTAGCTCAGCACTGGGAGGTGAGTTGATTATGTATCAGTAATGAAACCTCATTAATAATAATGCTTGCATTCATTTCCGTCTGCCTTCATAAATGTCATTTTATCTCCATCCCTGTAAGCCTAAGAGTTATATAGAGCATTTCAAAAGCTTCAATTCTTCTTCATACGTGAATTCTCTGTTGAATGCAGATAATGTCTAATGCTCTTTCATGCACGAGCAGTTCACTGCCCTCTTACTATTCCAGCATGAATTTGTCATGTACTTTGTGACACAGTTAATGGTGAATACTTTCATGCTTGATTTTCTGGGCACAGTGTGTTTTTGCTTAAGTCATTATTAATTTGCATTATAAAAATGATTAGATGTCTTCTGTTTACTCAGAAGGCAATTCCAGTTTGGTTTTTCAGCTTCTCGCTAAAAATCTTGGATGTAAATTCTGTTTGCAGTAACAAAAAAGGAATGCAGTCTCCATGAAAAGATGTTATTCAGTTAAATGCTTCTGCTCCAGAGAAACTTACGATTATATCTAGAAATCATGATGTTCCATAACTAGAGTTGTACCTGTTGTTTTATAATGAGATTTTTTTTTGTGTTCTCTAGGATTTTGAGTCTAAGTGGCAGTCATTTGAGTCTCTTATTTCTGGCAATGAGAAGAAAGCTCGGCATATTGACACAATTGTGAGGTCAAAAACTCAACTTGAAGAAGCAAAGCAAACTATCCAGGTAACTGATGCAAATGGATAACAGTAGGAATGACTGAACGGACCTTGTAAGGGACACAGAATATTACATATCCAGGAAAAAAATCGTTTGTGATTATTGTCTTCTGGGGTGTGACGCCATGCAGGGACCTGCCATACCTGCCTTTAGGGCAGTGGGTTCCTCTGAAGCCTTGATACATTTCTGCCAGACTGCATGGTGTCACATCCCAGAAGATGATAGTCTTCACAATCACTGTCACAAGAACATAAAATCTCTCAAAAGTTTTTTCTGCCCTTGATTTTGAACTTTTTGACTGAAACAGATTTAGAAATGCAAGCCACCAAAATGCAGTAAAATCTCTGTATAATGAAATCCTGGGGGTGGCAAATTGTATTTTTTATAATTAAATTTTGTTATACTGAAGTGCATTAACATGTATGAATCATAGTAACATACCTGAAAAAACAAAGAATTTGCCATCTTTACTTCATGAAAAAGTCTTTTTTTTTTTTCTGTAAAGCCTATTGTGGTAGTGAGTGCTTGGTAAATTCTTGGAGAATTTCAGTGCTGCGCAGTATGGGGTCTGCAGTGTCTTGCTTGTTCATTGTGAAGTGCCTAAGATGTGATGCCATGTTGGATGTTTCTGTAACAGGAATGACATCATCATGATGGACATTGTGTCATCTTCCTCATTCCCCATTATCACCTCATTGCCAGATTTACCGTTTCATTCAGTTAAAATTTCTGACAGTATCATACTTTATGCCCTGTTTAGCAAGAGGGATGTAATTAACTTCAATAAAATTAGTATCTAGTTTTTGGCACATTTGTTGCCAGTTTTTGACCGTATTAATGTCCTTTTCACTTTAAAGTTCAATTTGCATTTGTCTTGTGGCACAGTTCTGGCTTTGTGAAAGCAGTTCATAACTGTAGCAGCACTTAATGTGTCTGAGCTGCACGGAACATCTTAATAACTTCCAGAATATTTGTTTGTATCATGACCCACTGAAACATTGACCAACACTCAATGCACTGGCTGCCATATCTAGTACAGTTATGCAGCTTGTGTTGTCCCCTGATGCAGAGGCTGAAAATTGGAAGTACCGTTGAGTGCCAGGAACCCAACTGTAACTTTTGCAACATTTTGTGGCACATTTTAATGTGTTGAACAGTTGTCAATTAGAAGCAGAATTTTCCACTTCTTTGCCTCCAGTGTTTGAAAAATTCAAGGTTCATGCAAGCCTTTACATTTTGGCAATTTTCATTGGGCAGTTAATGCACATTGTGGAGATACTGTGGGCTTCTGTACATTCTGATAACTAGTGACTGTAATGTATTGGTACCAGTCAAATTTGTACACTACAAGACAATAATTTTGTTTCTTGAATTTTTACCACCTGTGTGTTGTTTGCCAGTGTCTTATTTGGGGTTAACTTTTAAAATGGGACTCTTTCATCAGCATTGTGCACATCATTTTGAGAGTAGTGTGCAGTTATTTCCTTCAGCTGCTATCCTGTCCATCATGATGGAACATCCCTTGGAGCATCACGCCCCTAACCACAGACTGTTGTATGACAGATGCCATAGCATTCTTGAAACCTATGGAGCCAACCTGCACTTCCCTTAGTTTCTGTTACTCTGAATGGCCATGTGAAGGACTAGGCATGCTTGCGTGGCATTGGGCCATTCGCTGAGATGTTCTGTGATGGTTTACCCAGAAGCTATCTGTGAACAACTTTGTTCACTTGTTCATTGTTTACAGTACAAATTATTTCCTCTGTGGTCATACTACACTGGAATCAATACTCTTTTTGAATTCATGTCTATCTTGCAGAAACATAGCAAGTGTCAATGGGCTGAGCCCTTATTTTTGTGTGACATCACCTTTTTTAATTCCTCTGTGTACCTTTTCTAAAACCTTTTTTCTTGTCATATAGAGAAAACTGCTTGTGCTTCTTTTTTTCTCCATGATGGCCCACACAAAACAAAACTAAGTGATTGAACCATAACAGTGACAATGAAAGAAATAAAATATAACACGTGGCTTGCAACTGCTGTGAAACAACTTACTACTGGGTGCTGATGTTCACATTGCAGTGACACCAACCACAATGCTGTAAAAATTTCCTTCTCCAACAGGCAGATTCAGTTCAGGGACTCAGTTGTATGGCACTGGGAACTGGGGAAATGTGTGGGATATATGTGGAATAAACAAGTCTTGTCACTACTGCGAGAACAGTTTGATGTGGTGTGGCATACTGTTTGAAAATGTTTGCTGTAAGAGCTGGTGTGAGAACACAGTGGCAATATTTGTATGTAGTATACACAAGTAGATAACTAGAATTATGTCTCATGGCACTATCAGTGAGTGGTAAGGAGTGGGAGTCAGATCTGGCAATCTCACTGTGCAATTGCTAGCATCATGAACTAGACCAACCGAAAGTTGAAGCGTGTTCTGACATCAAGAGAACAGCCCCAAACAGTTGGCAGCTCAGCTGTACTGGCACATCTACAATGGCTGCCTCGACTTACATGCCCGTTGCACAGCTAGCCAAAACAAAAGCTGTGTCTGTATTGCCTGTCCTTTTGACTCTGCACTGCAAAAGTGTGACAAATGCCTAGTTAGACAAATAATCCATGTGATGACTAAATTAGCTGAGAATGTGGGTGTTGACACAGACAATATGTGCATGACCTCAGCAGGATAATGCAGCAGCCATAGAGGAACAGGTCAGTCAAGATCTGATACAAAATACTTCTGTCACAATTGTGGACAAGTGCAACGGTATGATAAAATAGTGTGTGCAGTTGGTGTGAAAGGCACACAGTGCAATGAACAAAGACAGGAAACATGAATGTTACAGTAAAAGCCTGGTGGTGTAAACCAAGAATCATGTACTAGGTTAGTAGATACCGAAGATGGGGTAGTACCATCAGAACACATTTTTTGTTAAAGCAGGCACAGTAGTTTTAGGGTGTTGGTACATACAGCATTTATATACACAAATCATGTGGTATGCATAACGTAAAATGTAGGGACGAATATGTCTTGCTGTAAGGACCGAACCTAACAAAATGAGAGTGTTTCTCCTTTAGTTGAATTGAAATGTTGGCTGATTGTTTGCATTGAAACGTGGCATTGTTCAACTAGATCAACCAGTGTAAACACGCCTTTGCTACTCTGGTCGAATCTAATGCTTGCTCACCGATCCTGTTGAAACAGGGTTTCAGTTTTCAGTTCTGGTTCTGCGGCTAAAGTTGTGAGGTCAACCAGTGTAAATGCACATTAAGTGACTGTTCGTTCCTCAGTAGCAGTGTAGAATGTGTTGCTTGGCTAGTGCTTCTGGGTTGCAGTGGAAATGTAGAACGTGCTTTTTTTTTGTAGTGCTTTATTCTTGGGATTTGTGTCACGGAACACTGACTGTGGGCGTTGTGTACATTCTCATAGTTCTCCATAATGAGCACACCTTTATGATCCTCTGCAGCTCTTTGCTGTTTCCCATCTCTTCTGTTGCACATGAAAAGGTGTATTTCCTAAAGTTTGCATTGTGTTGTTTGATTTTTTTACAAGTTTTGTTTTATTGATATTTTTGCTAAGCGAGATGTATACTTATTGTGTTAAACTGAAATCTTCAGTGACTGGCATACATCAAAGTGGATATTTTTCATAAGGATATGTAACTAATTTATGGGCCCAATGTCATTATTTTGATGTTTGTTGAAAAGAGATTTCACTGTACCCGCTTGTGCATGTAATTTAATAATGTGAAAATCAGCCTGTGCACTCATATTGGAAGAGTTGTAAATTACATGTTGATTGTCATAGTAATTGTAAATTTTTTCTCCTGTTCAGTAAATTGAAGAAACATTATCTTATAAACATTACCTTGTAGTGTCTCTGTGAATAAAAGTACCCTTTTTCAAAGAGTTCGTGCCAGTCGGTTAACAAACTTCAACTACTGAAATGCCATTTTGGAATACTCTGTTTTCTGTGTTAAATATCTTTGTGTCCATCCAGACACAAACAGCATTTGTATGAAGTTTTTCAATAGGGAGAGATTTAGAGTGCATATTGTTTTTACTGTACTGTAAAGACATAGATGAGAATACATGTATTATGTGTAATTTGAATCTATTAGGTTTCAGTTCATTTTACTAAATTTGGTAAAAGAAATAAAGATTAATACTTTCTGGGTCAAGAGAATTATGTGAAACTTTTCTTACACATGTTAATCACATGCTGAGTTGCATTCCAGTATCAGAATTTGCTGTCCTTTTTAAAGTCGACATTAAAACAAATGCTGATGTTTGGCATTATGTTATTTGAGTTTAGTTATTGACAATTTGAATTCACTTGCACTTGCAGGAACTGTTGTCAGAAGTTGAAGGCTATGGGTCCCTTCATGAAGAGGTACTGTTTTTGTCAGGGACTGTACTTACCTACCTCACAGCCTTTTCTGAATCCTCTGCACAGTTGCTAAAGGGGAAATTGGATCAGCTGACTGATATGTACAAAAAGTGAGTAAAAAATTTTTAATTTCTTTCCAGTATGTAGTAAGGGACTGGAATTTGATCATGATCTGATTTTCTGAAAGTAGCAAGGCCATGTCTCATGCCTAATTTCATTCATGAACTCTGCTACTGAAGAGGTGTGGATATCCATTGCTTTATGCAGTGGGTACTGTGTAGAAAAGAGTACATAATTGAACGTACATGCACACGTGTGCACGCACGCACATGCGCGCGCGCGCACACACACACACACAAAAGGTCCAGTGACACATGTGGTGTGGAAAGACAAACATAACATAAACTTACTGATGAATATGCACCATCTGTTCACCAGCACAGGGCAGTTTCTGTTATGACCATGGAAATGCTCTGAAACTGGACATTATATGAGACTATAATAGATACATGGCATATGTGGACAAATCTGACCACATGACATAATCTTACTCCATTAGTAGACAAACCTAGAAATGGGCAAAGAAACTATTTGCCCACTTTCTGGCCCTTACCAGTGTAAACAGTTTTATCATTCTTGCACCTTGTTGAAAATTATCACACTGGATGTTCAGACTTGCATTGATTAAGGGTCTAATAGAAGAGGCTGCAAGGGTGTCTCGACCTCAGACCACATAAAATGGAAGAGACAAGCCCCACCCACCAGCCAACTACAAAAACTTTGCACAAGACACAACAATAACTGGCCTGTGGAAGGGAAGTGAATTTGGTACCATATGTGTTCTGCTGAAAACAATGAAACAAGAATGAAATTCAGGTTTCCAGAATGCAATGTTCTTGTGCTGGCCCATGTTTTGAGGTGTACCACACAAAAATGCATTTCTGAGGGCCACTTGACACTAACCTGGAAAAGTGGAGCATACAAATTTACGTAAACATTACCATTGTAATTACTAAACTGATGTTTTTTATTAGCATTTTCGGGATTAAACTATGGGGGTGAGGGGATGTGGATTTTACAGAAGGCTTTATGAATGAACGGAGGCATGATGGAAGGGCTTTATATGTGTATTTGCTTAAGTTTGCCACTATGACGAAAAAGTAGGAACAGCTTCTTGGAGACATCTTTAAATAATTTGTGACTGCTGCAGAAATTGTAAGGGTGTTAGTAAAAAAAACAATTATTCCTCATTAGTGAAAATTGAAACTTGAACTGAATTTCAATGTGGCTCATGTACTTATACAAATCTTCTAGATGTATGCTGTGAAAAAGAGACCTGTATTTATAAGTGCACACAGTTGTTTGTATGTCGGGCATTGCAGCATACTGTTTTCCAATTTGTGCTAACAGAACATTTAATTTAATGAGACAGTGTTTTCCTATTCAGCCATCAAAGGTTAATATCACATCACAGTCAAAGCTATATAACTTATGCAGTTAATAAAGCACTGGTAAAACCAGCAAATTAGTCAACTATAGTAGAAAGTGTATACAGGTATAGGATATGACAGTGGTGTATAGTAGTGAATTGTGGTTCTTGTGAGAAGAGATATTAGCAGCTTGTCTGTCAGGCTGAACGTTACCAGTAGGAGCACAGACAGGGTGATGTCCTGAGGATAAGTAGTGGTAATGCGGGTGAATGAAGCAGGTGGTAGGGCCATGTGTTTTACATGGTGTCTTTTCCAATCACATGAAGGATGAATTTTTTTTTAATGTAGTGAATTTTGTTGCATGTTTTATTCATGAATATTGTGCTGTGGGCTTGTTTGTTCACATATTCACATCCTAAACAGGGTGTGAATCTGTAATATATCAATCATTAACACCTGACTGAGGCCATGGGAGGAAGTTCAGATGGTTGGTAGGGATCACTGGCATGGATAAGGCTTGTGACAGACCCTATAGTGTGGGAGGCCCCCAGACATACAGAATGCTAGACTTGGTTGTGGGTTGTTTCAGACTGGATTCATTTCTTCTGATTACTGGCAGTATTCTTATATAAGCTGGGTTGAAATTACTTCTAGACCAGCCTCAGTACCAATTCCTAATAGAGCTTCTTTGTTTGTCTTAACAGTATTTACAGTTTTGCCCAGGAAGTAACATCATCAGTGTAACTCAGAAGCTGATATGTCCCATTCATTTTCAGTCCTTCGTGGGCTCCCTAGTTGCATATTATAAAGCAGAGTCTGAGGGGCAATGGTGACACAGTATCTCTTTGAACAGGAAGCATATAAGAAAAATGTCTATCCATTCAGACTTGACCATAGGTCTCATTCTACATTTAAATTAACCTAACTAATTTCATTAGTACACCAGTTCACTGAGTGTAGTGCACACAAACCTGCCACCTAAATAAAGCATACGCTTTCTTGAAGTCTATAAATAGCCGTTTTACCATTTTTTCTCATGTGTTACGGCATGCAGAATATTTGATCAGTAATTGTATATCACATAGAAAGCTACAGTGATGATCACGGAGAATTTTATCCGCGTATGGAATTAGCCTGGAGAGAAGAATGTTGGAAAAAATTTTGTATGTATGTAATAACAGTGTTGTGCCTTGGTAATTCACTAAATTCAGTTTTATCACTGTTTTAGTAAATACAGTAATCGACTCTCCACTGCAGAGACCATTGTTTCTTATGCCAGATGGAAAGTTTATGGATCTTAGGATGAAATGTTTCACCTCTGGAACATATCTTGTCAATAGCAGTCTCATCCTCACAGTCGCAAGGCTCGCGTGCTAGTACTGCAGCTGTTTGTATTTTAGTCTGCCTTCATCATTAACTGCATGGAAATTAATAGCTGGCATAAGTGATTCTTCCCCTTGTTTCAAATATTGGGGGAATCTGCAGGCACAGCCTTCTTTTGTCCTTTATGGAGGTAGTTCTGTTCTAATAACTCATTGTAAATTTATTTATGCTTCTAACCAAGTCTTAATATTCTTGTTCCTACTCTTTGTTTAAGACTCATTAATTTAGTCATTCAGATATTCCTTGCCTTTGTTCTGACATGTCTGTTAGTTCCCCGTCTTCATTTTTCAGGGTCCATGCATTAACTTAGCTTGGTTCTGGTATCCATTGACATATAGCTTGTTTCCTTTGATTCGAAAATTTTGAACATTTGTCAAACCATTGTCTTTGCTGTTTGAATTGGTAGCATCCTATATAGACTATCTTTTGTGTTAATTTTTTTTGTATTCTGTGTAATACATTCCCAAGTCAAATTTTGTATGTGCCAGATTCTTGTTTTCGTCCTTGAAACTGAACCTAGTAGTATGCAGATTTTAACTGATTTGAATGCGCGGCTTATACATGATTTTAGTCCATACCCTGTTGACCGTGTGAGCACTGTACCACTTCATTATGAGGAGTTCCACATGGCTACCAATTTTGAGTATGCTCCTTTAACCCTTTCATCTTCAATTTTTTCAAGCACTGACATGTCATCCAGATCAGACTTAACAAGTGCATCTAAACCACTACTAGCAGTATTATTAGTCCCTCAGTTTTGCTTGTGAAGAAGGTTTATTACCTCTTCAACTTAAATTCCTTGAACCAGCTGAGAAGTCCAGGTGTTTGATGAAAATGTACCATGAATATATAGAGTATCAGTGTGAAGGCAAAAATGGACATGACTGACATGAGCATATTTGGGGTTGGTCCTTGGATTAGTAAGGTCTGTGATCATAGTTTACTCTGTGTTACAGTAACATGCATGATGTACAGATAATGTTCAGTCTTAGGTTTTCAGGTTGGTCTGTTTATGACTGTGTTATGGGTGTTCGGAATTTTTGGAGGAATGTACAGCTTCTACCTTCTTAGTAGCTGAATCTGGTTGGCATGGATCCTGAGGTGGTTGGGAAGAAAGGACTGTGTCACTTATGTGGCAAAGTTGGAGGAAATCTGGCCAATCAGAGATATGGAAGGGGGAGCAGGATAGGGTTAGTACTGAACCAATAGGCATGAGTTTATAGATGTCGTTCTAAGGGTCAAAAGTGGGGAATGTGCAGGTGAACAGGTGTGAACACTGAGCTTGTGAATGGCCCTCTTTGGGGCCCATAGTGGTATGCAGGTTAGCTGATGGATGTGGTGACCATTTTTGTGTGGTGGGGGTATGAGGGTGAGACTGTTTAGTCCTGGAGACAACCTGGTGAGGTTTCATTGGGTGATCGTGCTATGTTACATTTGTGTGCAGATTCGTGTGGGTTGCTTTTCTGTACCCAGTGTGATCCAAGGAGCCCTCTTTTCTTCTGTGTATGTCAATGTACAGGAAAGGCAGGTGTTTGTCTATGTCATTCTCTACAGTGAACTGGATACTATTATGTTTTCTGCTGGGGTAGTCCAGGAAGTTCTTCTGTCTTTCTGCTCTGTGTCACGCTGCTCCTTGAAGTTCTCCATGCATGCAGACGTCAAGGAGGGAGCCTACAAATCCTATTGCTTATTCCAGTATGTAGACAACATGTTTGTAATTTGTCCACGGAGGAGAAGGCAATTAGGAAGTAATCACGCAGTGACACAAGTTGGATCTTAGTGGACCTAAATCCTCAGATCACCACTGTGAACATCTCATATCTCACAAATTGCAAACATGGTAACAATGAGAAGCTTTGAAACCATATCAGGCAAATTTAGTGTGGTCAGAATTTGTATTAGTGGAAATCATAAGCAGAAATGGACCACCAAGTAACTTGATTCTTAATTTTTGGTTTTTCTTAGCTGTACAGTATATACTGAGGCGTTTGAAGGAAACTACATACGTTTTTCCCCTAACTTCTTATTTAATTACTGGTTTCTATGTTCAGGGCTGATGCCTAGACAAGATAAGCTTGTATTCAGTTTGTGGCATAGAGGAAGTCCCCACAGACCTAATGGCATGGGGGGCCCTCTGGATCAGGGGGCTCACCAGACATTCAGAGCACTAAAATTTGTTGTGGGTTCCTGTGGACTGGATTCTGTTTTTCTGATAGAAGGCTGCATTGCAAGAGATTTGGGAGTAAGTTCACTAATACTTATAAGAGGGCCTCCGATTATCGAGTTGAAGTGGACCGGTCATCTACACTACTGTATGCGGTGCTGCTGAAATAACATGGTCAACATAAATGGGCAGACGGGAGAATTGTTATTAACAAATGATAGTGCACCCCAGTTTTTAGTCTATAGGAGATGGAGGTTTCAGTTCAGTCTGAACTGAACTTAAAAACGTGGAAAAATAAGACTGCTATCTGAATTGGCAGTATTAATTTTGTCTTTCACCATGTTTGTCCAGTTATACCAAATTACAGACACAAGAAAAAACTATGAATGGTAATTTAAAGTGAGTTGTGTGAAAATGATGACCTCACCACCTTTCGACACTGTGAAAGGTTGTTTATTATGATGGTGAGGTGATGAATTACGGTGCATGGCAGCAAAATATTGGGACATATCCATGGAGTATTATTTATGGCATAGTTGTAATAAGTCGAAGGGAATGATATGTTTGCAATAGTATCCCTTTTTCCTTGGTAATCAGGGTAACCTTTTACCATTTCCTTCCATTTTATTTGTCTGTTTGTGCATTGTTGAAGCATCCATACATGTAGCATACACCTGCAGTGACGTGTAAATTCTGGCTTATTAGTTACGTGCAGTTCAAGTTCTCTGTGTACCAAAGAGATGTTCTCGGAGCCTGTGCCAATTCTGCTGAGTCTGTATTGAATGTCAGGCCTGATGCTATTCTTAGTTCACATGCTGCTCATAACCAACAGTACAATGGTGTGTCATTTCTCACAGTATGTTTTGTGGCTCAGGAGATGCTGCAAAACATTTTTTAACAGTTTTTATGTCCCTTCACTTTCTTTCTGATTTTAGTGTGTGGAAATACATTCAGTAATACAAACTTCAAAGTTTTGGCTACCCTCATATTTTATACTGTGACCTTTGTCCATTGCAGTTCTTTAAATTTCATTTACTAGATTATAACCAAACGTATTTCTGGACATGGGGATGAGAAATTATGAGTAGTTACAGTTGTCTGCTTTTATGTAGCCTGGAGAAATAGCTGATGAGAGGAGTGTTAAATACAGGAGTGTATAACATGCTGTGTATCAGTTGACATTCTGTTTTACAGTTCATACACCTGATGCGCGCTACTTTTATTTGATTGGTGAATTTAGTCAGTTTAAGTTAAGTTTATGTGCTTTTGGTGTTGTGAAATTTAAGAATAATTGTTACAGGAAGTTAACATTTATTTATATATAAGAGTCATTTTTAAGGAAGGTTTTGCAAGAAGTTTTGTTAAAGCCACAGAGGAGTATGGATCTTAACTTGTGTTTCAAAAATAGACGGATGAATAATACAGAGCAGCGCACAAGGTACTTTACTTTATTTGGTTCATTTATTTGTCGTGAAACTAATCAAACAGGGAAGCAAATGTAAAATTGTGGATACCACTGCTAAAAGATTTGTTCGAAGTGTTGTTTGCTGTATTGAATGTACTGTACATTTGACACCTATCAACTACTAAATATAAAATAGTTCACGGCCTTGTATTCTTAACATACCATATCCTTTTAAGTTGGTGGTCATTGCAGTGTTTATTGCTATACTTTCTCAAGTTACTAATAACTCTGCCATACACATCACCCCATTTTTAAGTAAATTGGCAATTCTGTGTGACTGATATTCCTATTTTATTGACATGTTTAAGTGGTACTGTTAGTCTTAAGTTTTGTTAACAGTTGATAAAGGATTAAAAGCTTCATAGACATCACAAACACGGCTTGCGTTTTGAGGGGATCTTGTCAAGCCCATCTGCACGAAGAATGCTTTTAAGAGTGGTGATCCAAAGCAGTGACATAGTATTAAATTATTTCTTGAAAAATGTTAAGACAGGAACATTACAAAAGCACATGAACGATCACACTGGCTGAAGTGGTAACTCTTTTGACTGTTATGCGGAAGGTGTTGCATTCGAACCTCAACCGAGCTTGATTTAGCTTGTAGTGTTTGTCAGTCCCTCCTGGGAAGTGCTGCCAGACCAGGACATCTAGTAATGCCATGGGCTCTTGCTTCACCATCCTTTCCAATTCATTTACTTCTTACCCTGCCATTCATAGGTTGAGGCACCGAGAGAGTAGGTAAATAAATCACAAGTAAATGGAAATGAACTGAGGATAGACAGCATTGTACATGGTGTGAGGTGGAAATGTCAGTGTGAATGCTGGTGTGCAGAAAAGACTACACAGCAGTGTGATAACAGGCATAGTTGGGTGGTTGTTACATGACATTTAACATCTGTAAGTCAGGGCAGTAGTGTAGATAAACGGTCGGGGGGGGGCGGGGCCATGATTATCGTCAGTTATTTCCGGACCTCAGGGATCCTGAATGCTGCCGTCAGTTAGAAGAGCAAAACCCACTCCCAAACAACCCACAACAAATTGTGTTCTGTACGCGGTGGGCCCTCTGACCTACGAGACTGTGCCGTGGGGTCTGCGAGGGTCTTACCTACGTCACTGGTTCTGGGAACCACACGTGTCTTTTTATGACCACGATGCATTTCGTCCCCATGGTTGCTGTGAAAATGCACTCATTACGTGGACTCGAACCCATGCATGTAAGAAAGTTAAGGATTTTTGCTCGCTTTCGTTCAAAAGAGATGTGAAAGTTGTATGTGCAGTTATGCGCTGTCAGTGTGTGAAACAAATTTTCAACCGCCAGTACACCTGGGTCTTTGTCTTGTAACGAAACGAAACGTATGCTGTATTCCTAACGCAGGCACGGTACTTGTACAGGAACTTTGTGTTGGTTAGTTCCGCACGCCGCTCTTCTGGTTTCTGCACGAACACCCTCCCTGCCTGTAACAACGCGTCAAGCCAATGGGCACCATTCCAGAGTGTCACATGTCGCACGCTTCGGAATTCGTTACACAGTATTGGCTGTAAGGGTCCTGAAATAGGAATAAAAATAGATATGTGATGTCATACTGCCTGTCAATGCGCTGCCCGGAGGTCTGGCAATAGAAGACAAGTATCGGTGACGACATTGCTTATTCGTCCTACAATGGGCGGCAATGCTGTATGGTATCAGTGTCTTATTTTAGGCCCGTAGAAACAAATACGTCAGTCCATTTCCGACCTTTAAAGAAAAGCAGAGCGCTGTAAAAGCAACAAAGAAACTACATGAAGTAATAAAACAGGAAGCGTTCGTTATGTGCACCAAGCTGGTACACTGATTGAAGACTGCTTATTGAGTTGCGTAATCTGTACTCTTCACCAAATATTATGTGGTCGATAGAAGACCTAGGGAGGATAATATTAAAATGGATCTTCAAGACGTTGGATTGTGGGGCATGGACTGGATTTGATCTGACCCAGGACAGGCCGGTGGCGGCCGCTTGTGAATGCGGTAATGAACATTCGGGTTCCAAAAAATGCGGGAGTGTCTTAACTAGCTGAGGACCTGTTAGCTTCTCAAGAAGGACTCTGCTGCACGTAGTTACGGAGGGAGGTAGGGAGGAGTTAGGTATTACATTTGATTGCGAGATTTGAGGTTCTCACCACAGCGACTATGCAGATTTGACCCGCAGTCATGTGGTAGGAATTTTGAGACGTTTCAGAGGAACTTAACTGCCTCTGTCTTATGATGGCAACATGTAGTCTTACTTTATTGTGCATGAAGATTCGCTCTTCGTTGTGTAGAAAACGATGAAAATAAGTTGGAAATCTGCCTGTAACATCTGGTTGAGTGGAATGGAATGTGAAGTGATGACGGAGACAGCGTAATGGCTGGGCGATATCAACCAAGAGTAGAATGTAAAATCCTAGGACGTTCACAGTTCAGAGGCGAAATTGACAGCACTGCCTCAACAATAGGTTTTTAAGCAATTTCTCATTTGACAGATAATTCATAAACCACAAAGTGATTAAGAGGATTCTGCGGTAGGGATAAGTAAACATCTTAAAAATCACACGAAAGACAAGTTACAATGACAAAGGAATTAACGAGTGCGAGGTGGGAGTCAAACTTCAGACCGCAGGCGCTGCTGGGTGGCTGTGGTGTGGCAGTGATTATGTTTTGACATTTCATCTTGCGTTAGCAGACGAGAACTTAACATCAGGCATTAACGTACATAATTATTTATAGAGCGAGTTATTTTGCTGTGTTATGCCTGGTTGGTACTGATGGTCATACGTGACTGCATGAGGCGCGGGCGGTTGATGAGCGGCAGTATTGGAACATACATATGGAACACCTACGAAATGAAAAGGAAAACAGGATTATTGTAAACAACAGGCCTGTTGCACAGCCAGTTCCCTGCCAAGAAATTGGCACATAAGGTTTACCGTCTTAGGAGTGAATCCATGCCTCCACGGTCAAAAGTCATTGAATATTCCGGGCTGTGATTGGCTTTAACTTTGTCGTGAGTTTTTAGTGTTGTGGATGTGCAGGGAAAGCGTCCGCAGAATGCCGGAAGCTTAGGAACCGGTAGGCTTATCAAGATTTCGCTTCTGGAAACGCTGAGTTTTCTTTTCAGCCCTCTTTCCATCCTAAAACGGAAAACAGCATGCCCCCCACCTCCCAATTTCAAATTTTCAACAATTTGACTGACTTTTGCAAAACTTGATATGGACAGTGCCCTTGGAGGACATGCCAACTCCCGTAGTTTTGAATTTCCCACATACACTACTAACAACATGGCAGGCGTGCGAAATGGGCGGGAGCAACAATAACATTACTTTTGGATCCCAAAATGATGAACGATAATCCACCATGGAAAAGAATACTCGTACACGAACTATATAAGGTAATATATATTGTAGAACGTAAAATGACAAGATTACAGCCGTGTGACAGTGGTTAGATGATGGTAACTGTTGAACCGTTGAAGTTAGGCGTGCGAAATCTGGTAGCGACATTGACCATGAACGTGCCTACATGTCATACGCAGCATGTTGGGGTGCTTCCCGACGAAGTTAATGTACAGAGAATCTATATCGATGTGGACACGTCACAAAATTATATGACTAAAAGGCGAAGGTAGAGGTAAATGTGTCCTTGTGCACGAGAGCAAACTAGCGAAAAGCAACTGTTCGCTTAGTCATGTCCGTCCGCCCGCATGGAACAGCTCGGCTCCCACTGGACGGATTTTCATGAAATTTGATACTTGACTATGTTTCGAAAATCTGTTGAGAAACCCCAAGTTGCATTGTAATTCGACGAGAATAACGTGTACTTTACATGAAGACGTTTGTACATTTATGATAGTATTTAGCCGAATTCTTCTTAGGATGAGAAATGTTTCAGACAAAAGTTGTAGCGAAAATCAAAACACACATTTTATGTTCAATAACTTAAAAAACTCGTGCCGTGTCTGAAATAATGTGGAAAAATATGATAGAGCCAGCCAGACAGGCGACAGATGATAATATAGTACGGTTCATGCGCACTGCATGGTGGGTGACTAAGACTCCAGACACACGCTCAGAGTTTGAAATACTTATTGATTTTCCACGGCAACAATGGTTACGCGAACGCGCTTCAGTGTTACGTTTATACGTACATTGCTTTTCTTATGTTAGTGGTGATGGGTGGGACTCAAGAGTGGCAAAATATGGGGGTAGACGCAGCGTAGGGGCGTTCGTGTGCTCGTGAAAAGCGCCTGTTAGCTTCGTCATGTTATGTTTATCTTGTACGGAAATTAGTTTGTTATTCTGGGAATATATGCCTCTATAGAAGGAATATAATACACGTTCCATTTCGTATATTTCTTTCTGCTAAAAACTGTGTTACAAACTTTAATCAAGATAGGCAATGCACGTGTAACATAACATTGTGGCGCGTTCGCGTAACCATTGTTGCAGTGGAAACATAACAATGAATTATGTGTGTGTTGTTGAGCTACGCAGTGTCAAATATACAAAAATACTGAGTGTTTCACGTTTTTGTGGCAAATATATGTCGCCGGCAACAAAACGTACGTCGGTCTTCAAGTAAATTGCCCGGTGGTGCCACGAAACAAAAGAATGTTCGTGTGCCCGTGGCCACCGTTAGAGTACAATTTGGCGAAAAATATAGAATGACAGATACTGTTAAGTCGTTGCGCATTTTCTCTGTGTTTGCAAGTGTTCAGGTAAAACATTTTATACGAGATCAAACGGAATTAATCAGTTATGAAGCAATAAGTATTAAATATCATAAGACTGCTTGTATTTTTGCCTCAGTTATCCGGCATGCAATTCGCATCTTTTCAGCACCGGATTGTACTGTCATCTGTGGCCTGTTTGCATGTACCATATTTTTCCACATTATCTTACAAACGGCACGAATTTCGGAAAAAAGGCCACTGAACATAGAATGTGTGTTTTGATTTTCCCTGAAACTTTTATCTGAAACATGTCTTATTCTAAGAAGAATTCGGCGAGATATTATAAATGTACGTAGGTCTTCATGTAAAGTACCCGTTATTTTGTCATATTCGAATGGAACTTGGATTCTGTCGACAGATTTTCTAAAAATACTCAAATACCAAATTTCATGAAAATCCTTCCAGTGAGAGCCGAGTTGTTCGATGCGGAAAGACAAACGGACGGACAGACATGACGAAGCAAATAGTCGCATTTCGTAATTCTGCGAACTCGCGTAATAGCCAGACACTCCCAAACCGGCATATAACCCAAGAATATCAAACTAATCTCCATACAAAAGACCGCGATCCACCGAGTGCGTAAAAAAGTTCCAGAATTTAACAGACACTGTTATATAAACTTCTGTACACACCTCAATAGGAAGCTACTACAAATTTTCACTACATACCCTTCTCTGTACCTTTGTAATACCGGCATTGGACATCCGAGCCTTTATTCTTACAAATTTTACTTCATCTGTAAATAATAATGTCTTATACTAACCTTAAAATTACGTGGTTGCAATTATCCTTCCTCCTAGCACGTTTTGTGTTTAGGTATACCCGATTATGGCCGAAACAGGCTGAAACATGTTCTATAAAACATAACTGTATATACAAGAGTTGTGTTTGGCGGCATGTTTATTCATTCTATTAAAGTATTAAATTACATAAAGTAATCAAATTAAATTCGACGAGCAACAGTAGGTCTAAGTCGAACTCATTTCGTCGAAATCCTTAAAGCTTTTACGATAATGAAACGCCTGTCAATTACACGATAATTTTCTGCCATGTATAACTGCTTGAAAGAATGGCCTGCCTTTCAGTACGAGCTTTTTAGCCGTGCAAACTTCCATGCCATCCTGCTTGCCACTTAACATCGTATGTGTTGTAAGACGCTGGGTCATGCTACTAACACGACTTGCGCCGGTGATGTGATTAATATGAATGACGTCACTCGAAGTTGCCTGAAAGTGTACCAAAATACACAGGCTGTAACGATTGTGGCTTAATGGACCAGACGTATGTCCCTGTGTTTATGTGACTGCCATTTTGATGACGCATGCCTAGTGATTATTTTGTTCATAGCGGTATATGACATCATGTAATAATATTGTGTAACGTTGTGCAAGTCGTCAGAGACGAGCTTCGTGTTCATTTCCACGGCATGCCGGTGCAAATAAGAACAAACTGCCCATAAGTGTGACCCCGTAGAAATACACGCAAGGAGTTCGCGGCAAGGCGTAGCTTAGAGCATAGATGTTGGCAGATTGTTTAATAATTGTGTGCACAGGGCGAAAGAGTGCAATTAGCTCATGGGTTAGCGTGTTGGGCTCACGCGTAGGTGGTTGTAGGCTCGAGTCTTACTCGAGCGACAGTTTAACTTTGTTTTATGTGAAGGATGTGGAATATTGTGTGATAATAGGTTTGAAAAAAAACAGGAAAATTTGCTAAGATAATTCTTGTACGAGGAATTGCATTTACTTCCCCTTCCCGTTCCCCCCGGCCCCATTTCGGAGAGTAGTAACGGAATTTCTGAGTATTCGATTCGAAATTTTGTATAGTGATTTTCCACGAACGTACAAATTTGAATGTGTTTTTGCGCATTAAAACGATACAAGGGGGTTTGAGCGTAACTACGGACTTACTTTTCCGTCCACATCTGTTGCTCCATTACTGTAGTGGCTGTATTTTATTATATAAGTACAGATTCTGTATACGTTAAATTTGTTGGATATAACCTTAAATTTCGTATAATGCCATGTTTGTAGTTATTTCCCCTTGCGCACAAGTCGGTGTGGGTATGTATGACGTGTGTCTGTTCGATAACTCACATTCCTAATTCCAGTGGTTTGTTAGTTACCTCCATCAAACTGAAATGTAACGAAAATTTCCGCTCAGCCGTCATGTTGGAAGTCACGTTTTACAAAATATGCATGGGTCTTGTCGTCGCCTCCATCAGAGTTCGTCCACGCCCTTGTTGATGTCACTTACTGTGGCGTTGGGATGGCCACCTGTGGCGTAACCTTGGTACCAAATTTTGTTGCAATGGGTGAAGTGGTTCAAAAATTGAAATGGGCGCGCACATATGCAAACATACGTAGCATGATGATTTCAGTAGTCTAATTTTTGCATTTTCATGGGACGTAAATTTGGCTCAAGTTACAAACGCAGGGACGATTACAAACTGTGAGGGCTAATGCCTGACAAGTTTCAAACATGGAAACGTCTTTACTGACGGAGGCTGTACAGATGCGTTACAGTTGCGTAAATCATAACTCCCAGTTTTGAAATTGTTTACTCCGTGCATTTTAATCAATTTGTTTTCTTTTACTAAACCAACTAAATACACATACAGCATACACAATAGTAGGCTATAGTCTTTTATCACTCCAACATGTTTCGGCACTAGTGTGCCATCTTCAGGGAGTTCTTACACCAAGTTTTAAAGCTAGTTAAAATATGATACGTTACATGCGTAATATTGAACTTCACTGCGAAATGCGATACGTATATGCAACATGTCGCAGTAAAGTTCAATTTGGCGAGTGGTACATACATAGTTTGTAGTACTTCACAGCAATATTGTGTGTACCTCGTATTATTTGGCAGTTATAAAAGTAGAATGTTTAACCAAATTTTATATTTTTACTTGTTCTGAAATAACCGCCAACTGTATACGATGCGCACATAATATTGCTGTAATGTATTAGAGACTAATTATGTACCACACGGCAAATTGAACTTTACTGCGAAATGTTGTATACAAATACTACGAATGTATTCTGTCACATTTTAGCTAGTTTTACAACTTGGTGTATGAACTCCCTGAAGATGGTTATTTAGTTGGTTTAGTAAAAGGAAATAAGTAATTTCCAACTTCTGTGGAGCTTCTCCAGGCGAATGTGTTTGAAGCCAAGTACTGTACATGCAAATTCTTCCTGGAGCTTTTGGGGTGTTTTAAAATGAAGATGAGAGTGAATCTCGGCTAGTATAAGGGAAGGTTCAGAGGAGGAGGACACAAAATCAAAGTGAACAACGCTTCGCATTCAGCGCGGGAATTTCAAGTCCATGTTGGCGTTTATTGGTTTTTATCTCGAAATTAACGCGGGTTTTCAAGAAAGCGCACGTAACAAACCCTTCAAAACGCCGTGGAGCCATGCTATTACTGAGGCGGCTAGTCTCGGGCCTCTGTGCGCGGAGATCCGGGTTCTATCCCAGGGTGGTCCATGTGGCTGTATGGTAGGCGGAGGAGATAGACTTTTCTCCCGGGAGCTCAGGTTTTCCCCTGTTACTTGTGGGGCACGCGGTGGCACAGGTGGTTGAGGCAATGCGCTACAAGCAGGCAGGTCGCGGGTTCCATTCCCGACGGTGTCATTGGAATTTTTAATTGACGTAATCCTTCCGGCCACACTGTGGCAGTGTGGTAGAATCAGCCTGTAACAGAAATAAGTACCAGGAATATTTCCTCAGAGGTAAAGGCGGCCGGTGCGTAGGGCTGACAACTTAACCACTTTCATGTGCCGATTGTCTTGAAGTCTGGGAACCTCAGCCTCCCGGAACCCTCAGGGCCTGTCCAGGGGCTGCTTTACCTTTACCTTTTTACTGCATCTGTATGTATCGTACCTTTCTCATGATAAATGCCGTCATGTCAGTGAACAGCTTTAGCCAGTTTATGTTTATAATGGACACGGACTGTGTTATCTGTGAGGTGCGGATGTCTTACATATAACTGAAATTAACAGTAATCCAAGTATTAATGCCGAGGAAGCGTGGTTAGATTCCCGCCAGGCCCAAGAGATATCTCTGTTCTCCAAAGCGTCCACACCGGCTTTGGGGCCCATCGAACCAATTTAGTGGATATCGGGGACTCATCAGAGGGAAAGCGGCCGAGGCGTGAGACTACCTCCGTCTAGTGTCGAGATTAAGAATGAGTGGAGCTAAACCTTTACTCCCCCCTATGCTTTCATGGAGCGCACAAGGACAGCTTTACCTGTAGCGTTTACCTTTGTTCAGACACAGATTACATGGTGGTCCAACATGGTGAAACTGATACGTGCTTAGCGTAACGTATCTGAAAGTGAGTTTGTTTCTTTGTTTGTTTGTTTGTTTGTTTATGTTGCTGTTTCACCAAGAAATTCTGCGGACATCACTTCATGGTCTTGTGTATTATAATTCCTGAAATAGAGGATGGGTCTAGCTGCAGGTGCTTAACGCATCGTCTTAGAAAAGGCGATTTGTGGTGGCAGCATCCGTCATGACTCAACGCACGCCTGCAAATATGACGTAATCACCGCTTCTGCATGTTTGCATTGTGAGACGTGTTGACAAGTGATGGAAGCGTATGGGCTTGGAGTCCGAGTGCCCGTGTCCAGTTCGGTAGTGGTGTTAGAGCAAAATCTGTGCGTATTTCGGAGACCGCTATAGTTTGTTATGCCGAAGGAAACGGGGTTTGTTTTGTTGTTAAACGGTTTGTTACGTTAATTTGTATGAAGTTGGTGGAGATACCGGTGGAATTCCACCGGGTGAGAATTTGACTGGATGTACCTTACAGTTTCGCACGGACAGGTGGTTAGTTCGACTGCAGGAGGTACAATCGGACAGACAAGTAGCAGTGGTTCTTCTAGAAAACACAGGTCTTTATTGAAAGGTAATGTTCTTGATAAAACCAGTGCACATCTCTGTTCATATATTGTTATTTCTGCATTTATGTGGCATGTTGCAGGACATTTGAAGTATCAGACAAGTTGACCATGATCTCACTGACCTAAATCGGAGGACCGTCCGGCCTCCAAAATATTCCATCCATCCGAATCTTTGCTGAGTGATTTACCAAGTGCGTTTTCTGAATATATTCACTGCCAGACCGGCTCTAGCTACACCATGCACACAGTGGGTGCAGCGGCTTCCAGTGCGGGTTCGTGCCCCCTCATCAAAGGTGGGCCGGCTAAAAATCTTCACACTAAGTCGGAAAGACTGAGTGGCAGTTGCAGGGTGACTTGGGCTTGGTCTGAAACGGTTAATTTGTACAGTCGTCAAATAATGATACTGCCGAGAGCGACAAAAACATAGGCAATATAGTCGGGCGCCGGGAATTTGTACCGGCTTCCTCCACCCCCTCTCGTCGGCAGTAGCGGTTGCATATACGTAAATACGTTTATGTATGTATATAGTGCTTTGTTATGTCTAAACTTGTGTGTATAATGTATGAATAAACGTAAAAAGTGCCTTTGTCAGGACCACAAAATTGACACTTCAATTATATAATGCGGTCCTTAATATTGCCCAAAACATCGTGTGTGTGCGTGCGCGCGCGTGTGTACACACACACAGTCTTGAAAATGAGTTCTTTCCGACCACGGCGGTTGAAGAGGCAAGACGAGGGTGCGGTAGGGTGTTGCACGTTTTCTAGTGGGCCGATCAGCATGTTTGTCTTGGATATTGTGCCGATTTCTAGTAGGTGCAGTGCCCCTACTTGCATCCCTCCTGGTTACGGGCTTCGTGTCGGGTATAAGCTCGCAGTTCCGCATAGTCGCCGTATTTGTAATTTTGGACTGAGCAGTACCTTGATGCCGAGTCGTTCGTTATAGCTGTCAAACGCACAGCTAAATGGACATTTTCGCAGGGACGTCGTGTTATTTTACATGTTGCAAAACCGTGTACTAGCCGTTTAAAGCCCAGTTGTATTTACATTTATCGCCAGGTTCGACATTAAAAACTCCGAATTTTGTACACGCCGTGCATTTACTTATGTGTTCAGTCTATTTACCACAGCCAAGAGCAACTGCTACTGTATACAACATAAGCCCGTTTCTCTTCTAGATCGAAGCACGCGGTGAGGTGCGGACTGAATCTTTATATGTGATGTGGATTACTTGTCTTCAGAAGGTTAGCAACGGTAACGGTGTTTTGTGCGGAGGTCGCTGCGCATAGAGCTTGCATCTGGTCCTGGGCATGATAGTTTCTTGGGGCAGTTTCTTGGGGCAGTAGTTCCGCGCTACGGGGTCACTGCCGATACGTGACGATTAAATACAGTGCAGTGTATGTACGGTTCGTGTTGTATTCAGGTATTAACAGTGTTACGATGAAACTGCGACTGTCAGAAGTGTGTGCTTATGAGGAGGTAAATGTTGGGAATTGTGTGAGTGGCGTAATTGTTCTGTTAGTCGTAAGTGTGACGTAAGAATTCCATCACGTTCGCTTTGCTGTTGCGTTGAGGTTTTCAGGAATAACAGTGTCTGTTGCGCGCCAGTAACTAGCCCAAATGTGACGATTTCAGACAAAACGCGCCCGTCAGTATATGCGGTCTCCCTCCTATCATCTTGCAGAGCACAGCAGCTTTATCGCATAGAAAGGGTGCATCCTCCGGGACATCATGTGGCAGGTGCGGTGCTCAGGCCAGCCGCAAAAGAGGCATTTTGTATTTCAGACGCCTCTTTCAAGTTGTTGCATAAGGACCAAGTGAGGGCCGAAGTCATGTGAACTGTTAGTAGGTATGGCGTATGTAACCTTCGAATAATGTTGAATATACGAATGTTACGTGAATGCACAAGTTGCAGATGTGCGCTTACCTGAACGATACCCGAGAGAGCGTTATCGAACTTCATTGTAGTTATCTTGAAGACCCAGAGGCGTTCAGAAAAGTATGAACTGTTGCCTATATTGGTAAGGTGTCTGAGAGGTAAAAGTGTCGTTTCGTAGTCCGTACCTCTTCTACCTTCTCACGGTAGGTGCCGAGGTTGTTTATTTTCACTGATCACATTCATACACACCACATTCTGTAGGACTCCTCTGGACGAGGGATCGGCCCGTCGCAGAGAACTCTACCTCACAACACAAACACCGTACAAGAGACAAACATCCATGCCCCCGGTGGGATTCGAACCCACGATCCCAGCAAGTGCGCGGCCGCAGACCTACGCCTTAATCCACGCGGCCACTGGGATCGGCTCACACGTAAAAGTAATCCTTTAAATTATAACGATTTTGATTTAAGCTAGGTATAGGAGTGCTGTTTAAACTTTTCACCAAATGAGCACATAACGAGTTGGAATACAACACAATTATTTCCCCTGTGAAATTCTCCGCAAAAGACGTGACTTGAACTGCATGGCGAGCGGACAATGTACGCCTTTCTGAAAGTTCTCACAGTCGAAAGTAAGTTCTTATGTATATTGGCGTAGTATAGAACATATGGAAGGTGAAGGCAAAGTTGTCCCCATACACGCAGGGAGGGCATGTGGAGAAGTGGAGATATAGCTCCACTCGGTCTTATGCACTAGATGGAGGTGAGTGGTCATCTTCACGCCCCGGCTGCTTCATCCCGGTACCCGATGAATAGGAGGGCGGGTCTCTTGGAGCCGGTCTGGACACTTTTGAGGAGCAATTCTCTTGCCCCTGCAGGGAATTGAATTTCCTTCTCGTAGGCTAGTTGCTATGCCGACTGCTCTGTGGAGTCCCCCATGTTGGTAGAGGGCCTAGTAACCGCTCGAACTGCTTATATCCTGTCCTTACGGCGGCGTTATTCCCAACCGCCGACCGATGACGTATGTAGGAGGCGCTCTGCTGTCATTGCCTCAGTCGCGTGGGGGCCGCAGATTACATTTCGTAATTTTAGGACATCGCCGGTTGTGGTCGCTCCAACCTCGCATGTGCGGATGTTAACACGTGAACTTGGAAAGATACAAGGTGATGTGGCCTTCAGTGGCAGCATTCATACCAATTTCCGTCAAAATAGATCTGTTTGTTTTGGGGATGACATACGCAGGCTGTCTGAAAGGCAGCATAGTATCTCATTAAATTACTATTATTATTTTGAAACGGACGTCTTCCTAAGTAGGTCTACTGTTTATGCTACAGTGTTCCAAACACCGCGAACAAAACTGGAAAGAAACAGGCACATCCATGATCAAATGAAGTGCTACAACCAACAAGGAGTATTTGGCGAAGATTTCAGTCTCCTACCGTAGTGTAATTGAGGCCGGCGCTCTTGTGGGGTGTTACCAACCTAGCTGCATAACATCCGAGAAGAGCGAAGGCCTCAAGGTACCCTTCGTATAATTGAATTATCTCTTTAAACACGCGAACATGTTTCTACCTTATCCGGCTACCTTCAAGGATGCAGTTAATATTGCAAGAATTTTTATTTTTATAGTATTATTTTGATTAATTTGAAGTACGCGGTAATAATGTTTTACAAAAAGTGCGCAGACGTGATTTCGACAAGATCAACGCCAAATGTAACCCCATACGCCGCATGGTAAAATTATTCCCGGAACTTATTAGTCGTACGTCGTATATTTGATTATGTGTGCTATTTAAGGAACTTTATTGACCGAATGATTCGTTGCTTAACATAAATAACGCTGATACACCGAGGAAGACAGAGTAATTACAGATGTGTTCAGGTTTTAGAGGGACTGAAGAAAAGCAATAAAGGAGAAACTCCATTAGTGTTTCGCTTACAACAGCGCAGGGCTGTGCTTGAATACGATGCATGACATGGCGTCCATATGGGGTGAATTTTTTGAAGCTGTTCTCCCTTTGTTGGGTTTTGTTTCAGTTGGCCTTTTCAGGTGTATCACAAATAAAACCTGTTTTTACATGTGTTGAGCTGTTCCGTCATACTGTATAAAAGTGTACTCGCCGTGTGAGAGAATTCGCATGTAGGAGGCCTTGTCGCTGTTTCGCAATCTGGTTTTATTTTGCTGATGAAGCAGTGTTGAAAAGTAAATCTAGCTGATGGAGACTAATATGAATGAGCCTGTGTTTGGAGTACGTTTGAATAATTTTATCGTATGACGTCAGACTGCGTTATTTACAGAACAAACCACTGCTGCAGCAGGAGAGTAGGCCTAAGTTTGCTGGTTGCATGCAAATGTAGTCTTTGAGTCTCAGGTCAGGAACCAATACTACCGGTTCAGTAAACATATTGGTCAGGTTCCCAACCCAAATAGAATAATACATAAAACCGGGATTCAGAATGCGCTGTGATTTTGTCCCTGAAAGTTGGTGCCACGTTGTAATGAAATTACATTGTGTTAATCCCTGACCATTGTGCGATCTGTACTAAGTAATTTCGTAATGGGCCACCGCCGTATACCTCGCGTTGAGGCGTAATCGTGATGTACAGTGCATTTCTGTAAACTAGCATACAGCTACAGGGCTGTAATAAAAGAATCATCATGAAGGAAAAACGCGAGAGATCGTATTCATCATCATGATCGACCGCTGCTGGGGATTTCCCTTCAAACTCTTCTACCTTGAGCCCGTTTTATAACAGGAGCGACTTTCAGTTCGTGTATTGTTCAGACAGAGGCACGGCCATTCACCATCGAGGAGTGGATGGTTTAAGGAGGGTTGACACGCTAACGACGAGATGCTCCTGGATGGTGAAAGATGTGCATATGGCGTGGACAACGTTGCAAGATGCTGAAACGTTAACAGTGTTGTCGCCGTCGTCGTCGTCATTCAGTACGCCCACGCGAAACTGGGCATCGCAGCTACGGCGGGTCGCGCCCCCCCCCCCCCCCTCGGCTTCTGCCTGGTGGACCGTCATGTTCAGAGGCAGCATAACGTATCTGGATTATATCACGTCTTGTGTTTTCGTTCATGCCGGCCTTTTGCTGCAAACCATCCGATTGCGACTTACGGCCATTTCTGTATACATGTTTGGTGGACGATGCTTGCCTGGCTTCGCGCCGATATGCTTCTACTTTGCTGAAGGACATGTAAATATTTATCTGAAGGTCAGTATGAAACGGCCCATTTTTCTTCGGTGGTTTCTGACGATGACAGTGAAGTTGAACATTAGTTCAGGACGTAGATGAGCTGTATACAGAGAGAGCGATATGTAGCAGTAGGATGCGTCGTAGTCATTGGCAGACATGACGAAGGCCGCACCCAGAATTTTTCCTTG
>BLKM01000700.1:3642544-3690332 GCA_013340265.1 Coptotermes formosanus
CCGACCCTGAGGCTGTGTATAATTTGTGTTTGATTTTACAAATTATGTTATAAAAGTTATGTCATAAGTACAACATGACACTGTTTGCAACTGCATTTATATACATACGAATATAACTGCATGTACCATGACTCTCACTTCCACAGCGTCTTCTTCTTTTTTTTTTGTAATTTTATTAATGTATTTTTCAAAATTCTCATGTACTAGTCATCAGCCGAGTTCAGTGGCTGATTTTGGCTGAAGGGGAAGTCACGTGAAACTTTCGGTATAATATCTACAAAATCTGTTTTTTTTTTTTAAATTTAGGTTTTGGGGGTTTGGGGGGCTGCAGCCCGGCAGTCCCCGCCCTTGGGTATGACTAAACAAGACAGGTGGTGGCCTGCGGACAGAGAAGTGTTTCGGGATGACCTAGCCGGCTTGTAGGATAGTGTTAAATCTTATTTTAGTTTTAAGCCTTGGCATCTCGCTCAGGGTAAGATTAGTGTGAAGAATATCGTGACTAATGCATGTTCGCGTAATTATAGCCGTCATTGCTTTTCAGTCATTATGACTCTAGGATAGTTTAGGGTAGATTCCGTAGGGAAAGTTCGAATTATCAGTCATGGGGAGTATTTGAGAGATAACAGGAAACAAGCTGTATTGATCTCGAGTGAATTTTGTGTTATTCAGTCAAATGATTGAAGTCGAGTGGAGACTGAAGGAGAGCAATACATCAGTTTGCTTCACAACCCAGTCTGCGTTTTTGTTGAGTGAAGTTCGTGAAAAACTAGCATGAACACTGAACAACAGCAGTACATCGGTCGACTTACGATGTAATTGTGGCAAGTAAAGTAAAGTTTATTTTAGAATGATGTGTTGCTTGGGTCGCGGTAGAAATATAACGTGGGTCAGGGGTTTCATGTTGAATTGAGAAGCTACGCATGTTGGAGGTTGGTAAATGGAGCAGTAAAATGGATATCATTGATAGGGAAGGTGACAGTCTTTTGAATATGACGGCGTGTGGTTTGGTAGGTGGGTATCAGGGTTTCCGTGGAACCCGTGTGCCGATTTTGCATGTAATATCGCAGGAGACTGCATCGCCGTGAGAACTCAAATCGTCCATCACTGATGTGACGTAAATTCTACATATCGGCTTTAAGCACCCAAACTCCGTTTAAATAGTACAATAAGGCATGTCAGTACAACATAGATCCACTGGGTAGAGCATAGAGCATAATTTCTTAGACGTACATAAACCGGTTGTACTTTTTAAAACTGCGGGGTTCGATGCCTGGAGCAGTAGCTGAAAACAAATACAGTACACGTCATAACGGAATTGTATTATAGCCCTTGGTGGCTTGGGTTTGAATCATGACTTGGTGATAAAACATCCTCACTGCTTTTGCGTCGGTTAATGCAGTCTTCTTACGAGAGCAGTGGGATGTTGCATGGACCTTAATTTGTGTGCCTGTTGTTTGTCAGCGCCGCTGAGCGTGTGGGAGGTCGAATAAGTCGTTTATGTCCAGCAGGAAGTGGCATCCGATAATTGTCAAATAAAATGATGACTGTATATTTTCAGTGCCTAGAATTAGTTGCGAGCCGTCGTGACCCTCCTGTATTCTTTTTCTCAGTACCGTTCGCTTCTAGTGAGGAGCGTGCTAATTCGATGAACGCACCGAGCAGGCTAGTAGGTATTTTATGTATTATGGTTCAAGCGCCGCAAAACTTGTGTAATCATGTATGGGTGTAGTATATCAAACAGCGTATCATAATATAGCTGTGTCAGTATGCTGCTAGGTAACGCACTGGATGTGTCATGTATGCCCTTCATACGCTTTAACCCGTAAGGAGTAGTGGTTGCTGTAAGTACCACCCCGCTCTAACGCCGAAAAATCCCCAATTTTTCAAAATCCGACAGTCTTGTGTGTTACGTATGATTCTCCGAATAAATGTGAATGTTTCACCCTAACCAGCATCAGCTCGTTTTTGTAGCGGAGACAATATTTTGTGTGAGCTGTGGAAATGTTAACTCAGGCGAAGCATTTGCATTTTGCGGCCCACCGTCTATATTTGTACGCGAAAATCAGTACAGCTGTGTTAAAACTGAGCGTTTCTTTCACCGAGAAGTGTACACCGACTATAATGTAGGCCCACGTTTCATTATTATATATAAATTATGGAATGCTTAGTTTTAAGACGCCGTGATCAATCCCGGCAAACTTTAAATCCCAAAACACCGATTTACAGGAACTTCCGGCGTTCTTAACTACGACGCAGTGCTTTCTAGATATTGAATTTTCAAGTACACGTTTATTGTATAACTTTTAGGCTTCACAGGGAAACTCATTTTAATTGAATGAAGTCCAATTACCGAACGAGCCAGTAGGTATTATTAGAAATGTCTTTAACCCCGTTCAGGTACAGTACTGTGTTACTTTTCTTCATGCCCCTCCCCTCGCAACTGCAAAATACAGCACCATGTTGTTCGGCTGTAAGAAAAATGTATGTATACATTACGTAACACACACGATAATTGTATATTATCACAATAAAAACAGCTGGAAATTTGGACAAAAATGTGCCGACATGGCCAGACCATCTTTTACCTCACGTGCAGGGTCGGAATATGGCGTGCATTAATTGTGTAAGTGTATAAAATATGTTAGGAAAGTAAATGGAATATCATACACTAATTTACGTGCGGTTTCGGTATATTCGGATCCTTTAAATAATAATAATAATAATAATAATAATAATAATAATAATAATAATAATAATAATAATAATAATAATAATAATACAGGTTGAATGAATATCCCTTATCCGAAATTCCGAAATTCGAGAACCTCCAAAATCCGAAACTTTTTGCGCGCCGACGTGAACACAGTGCTGTACAGAAGTAGATAATTTTTGCGCGCCGACATGAACACGGTGCTTTACACATGTAGATACTTGTAAATAAATGAGTGGTCAGTTTGAGGGTGTAATTAAATTCAATGATCAGTTCGTTTTTATACCCTAAATAAAACCTGTATCTTCATAAGCTGTATATGAAACATAAATGGATGTGGCATTTAGATTCGATTCCCATCCGTAAGCTGTCTCATAATATGCAGGTATTCCAAAGTCCAAAAAAATTCGAAATCCGAGACACTTTCAGTTCCAAGCATTTCGGATAAGGGATGATCAACCTGTAATAATAATAACAATATTATTATTATAGTGTGTAAGAGGGACAACAAGATTCAGTTCTACATCGCCAGTCTTGAACCTCAGATAAGGAAGCGAAAAAAAATGCGTGACCCATTAATCCGTGGCACAGTGTAGCTTATTGGGCCTGCATGCTGTTTGTCCACGGCAAGTCCTACACTGCGGGTCTACTGAGATTACCGCCTTCGTGGGAAGCCGTATTTCGCAGAACGGCGGTGAAGTACCGGCCTCCAGCGTGTGCAATTAACGCGCTGCCCTGCGCATCTTTTCTGGGCAATTATCTGCTCTATGAGACACGACACACCAAATGTCTTTGGTTACAAGGCAGATGAAACTGCAGAACTCGGGAGCTCGCATTTCCCTGCGTTCGTAGAGGCGTTTCAAAGTTTGCCGTAGTTACTTAAAAGAGGCAATGTACGTGTAACGTGACGTTGAAGCGCGTTCGCGTAACGGTTGTTGCAGTGGAAAAGCAATAAGTGTTAGGCTTACATATTCCGCGCCATTGTGTGTGTGTGTGTGTGTGTGTGTGTGTGTGTGTCGGGTGGGGTGGGACTGGGAGTGGGATTGGGGGGGAGGCGTAGTTTCCACCATGCAGTGCATATGCGCCGTATTGTCATCTGTAGCCTGTCTGAATCTACCACATTTTTCCACATTATCTCACGAACGGCACGATTTTCGGAAAAAAGTTACTGGACATGAAGGGTGTGCTTTGATTTTCCTTGCCACTTTTGTCTGAAACGTTTCTCATTCTGAGAAGAATTGGGCGAGATACGATCATAAATTTACTTAGGCCTTCATGGAAAATACGCGTTATTCTTGTGAGATTTCAGTGAAACTTGAACTTTCTCGGCAAGTTTTCGAAAAATAATCAAATATAAAATTTCATGAAAATGGATCCAGCGGGAGCCGCGTCGTTGTTCCATGTTCGCAGAGAACGGACAGACATGACGAAGCTAACAGATTCTTTTCGCAGTTCTGCGAACCCGCCAAGAAATTTCTTTTCCGAAATTGACACGTCTTGTAAAATCTTGGCTGGAAGTGAATTTGGGTTATACCACATCCGTAAAGAGTCGCAGCACATAACTGTGTAAAGTATGTCTGTGCTTAACAGCGTTCCGTACTACGTGCATACAGACGTAGTGGTCATCCGTAGTTATAAAAAGTGCATAAAACAAGATCTGCAGAGGTGCAGCCAAAACGTTTACCTCGAGTAGTGGGCCGAGCTGGATTGTGTACTGACAAATTCGAGTGGTTTCTTACGCATGTTGTTCTGACAGCGATTCTCCAAACCAGACATTGCGTATCAGAAAATAGGATTTATTGACTGTAAAATTTTAAACCAAAGTGTGGAACGTTAAAATTCATCTATAACCGTAAGAATTCTATGAATGGACGTCCTTACCAAAAAACGTTGCTTGGACAGCGTATCGATGGATCGCTACATGAAGCTTTTGAAATGGATAAACAGAACTGAAGACATGCTGTGAAAATAGTTATTAGTGTGGGAAGATGGAGGACCGTTGGTGCCAACACTCCACGCAGTCCGACCGACTGCAGCCTTGTTCTAGCAGTTTTGTTGGGAGTGTCTCGAACATCTACCGTACAGGCCTGAGTTCGCGCCAAGTGACTTACATCTTTCCGGCGCAATGGAGAAGCATCTTGGTGGTCACAGATACCAAAATGTTGCGGAAGTGCAGGAACTAGTCTCACTGTGGTTCGTTCGCAAAATCCAGAATTCCATGCCGACGGCATACATTCACTGGCAGGACACAAAAAATTAACTTTCGGGGTGCCTGTATGGTAAAGCAGGCCATTTTCTCGTGAGAATTGTTATTTTGAATAAAAAGTCGATGAATAAGCGAATGCTCACTATTCTTACTTTGTCATCGACCTGCGTGCATGCTTAAAAGACTGCTCAATGAACTGCAGAGCACATGTCATTAATAAAAACAAATCATTGTTGAAGTTAATCGTCGTACGTAGCTGTAATGATAAGACCTTGTCACCCTTTGTCTGCAAATAGCATGAAATTGCCTAGCAAACATACAGAAATTCCCTGAACGAATGCTCAGTGACGTAACCACACCGGGACTGTAGGGCCCCCCCCCCCCCCGAAGTAAACTGCATTGGCTCCAACACGTTATATCTAATAAAATTATATTACTATGGGACGTTGAACTTTTATAATTGAATTTGCATATGTGTTATTTAAAGAAGAGTGTGGTAGAAACATTTTGAACAATTTGCTGTAAATACCACAGAAACAAAATTCGCAAAATTTTCATATCGTCTTTGGTATCAGGCACATAACCAGTCTGACATTACGATATGCGCTCTTGTGGGTTGTTTCGGATCGGTGATTGGTTTGTTCCCAACGTTTCGTGACGGCCTGTCGGTTCCATCTGTAAGGGTCAGGATGCGCAAAAGGGCATATTGACCCGCTTTATTGTTTAATGCAACGTGGCTGAGTTTTATCCGCATTTATAAATTGATTTTCAAATATCTTTCTGCGTGCCAGTAACTGGATTTTTGCGAAAGAAGCTTGAGTAAGCTTTAAATGATTAAAAGCTACCTCGAGCGAAGGAGAGGTTTACAAATATGTCCATCTTGTCAGTAGAACATGAGGTAGCGAATAATAATAGGCAACTCTGGTGCCTCTACTGATGACACCGTCTTATTGAAAACACGAAGAGCGCAACTGTAGAAAGGTCGCACCCGAGGTAGTTTAATTTTGTATTTTTAAAACAGTATTTTGCATGGTTGCTTATGCGTCAGTTGATATATATGCAGTCTGGGGGTTAATATGAACGTTGTGTTACTTTGTTTCGCATTACTTCCATATTTGTGTTTTTACCAAAATAACTACTGTGAAAGTATAGGGGTTGCAGTTTTATGTTCTTGGCTCTGGCGCAAGACTAGTTAAAAGAGGCTTTGTAGCCATTTCAGCCTTGCTGTGAGCAAGATAAACAGCCACGATTTCTTCCCGTAGAAGTACATCGGAGACAGCTATTGTCAGCACTCGCAATGTTGATTTATGATACGTTGTATGTTACCTTTCACATGAAAGAGCGAGACATACAGTTTCCACTATCGCCTTTGTTTAATGTACCACCTTCATTTCGGTTTCAGTGAAGTGTTAACCGAGCCCCAGAACCTAGTTCAGGCGTTCCGTGGTTGTATAAAGAATGGCGAGTAACAATTCTTTTTCTCTTTTCCAATTTTCTACTATTCCCTTATGTGAAGCCAATTCTGAAGTATAAATTCGGCATTTATAAAACGGGAGGAATGTTGAATGTCTCAGTTGTTACTAGAAATGGGATATGTGGTGTATACACTGTGCGTGCAGGCGGCGCAGGCGTGTTCGTTCTCTGTGGGTGTGCCAAAGACGTTTGAGACCCAGCGTTGGCGCCGAGCTAGGTCTCATTCAAAACGCCTCGAACTGCCGGACGAGTGGGGTGGAAACTGGATGGCTGGAGAAGTGAATCAAAGCAAGAGCTGTGATTGCGATGTTTTGTGATTTTGTGTGTTAAATGTTTTGTTATAAAACGGAGTGTAGTGCGATTGCAGGTTTATAATACACGTGAAACAAGAGTTGCAGCGGCAAGGTTCGTATCGATTTCTACATGTAGTTGTTCCGACCATCTGACGGGCGATGTTCAGAATGTTTTGAATGGAGGATAATGGACTAATAGGGTGGAATAGGTAGAGGGAGTGGTAGAATGGAAGAAGCGGAGGGAATGGAGTAATTTCGTGGATACTTTTCATTTCCGTCTGGCACGGAATTTATAATAATCCATCCAAGTCGCCTTACCTTCCTGGCATTTATCCTCTGTCTCTTTCCCTCCTGCTTGTTCTCAGGGATGTTACTCCATTTGTGGGGTTTGCCAGTCGAAACGTTCCAGCTGTAGAAGGGGAACGATTTAAAAGTGTGTAAGTGGTAGATTATATTGTTTAGTTTTAAGCAAGGAGTGTATTAACTGCCGCGCGGTCTAAGGCGTAGGTCTGCGGCCTAGCGCTTACTGGGATCGTGGGTTCGAATCCCACCGGACGCAAGGATGTTTGTCTCTTGTGAGTGTTTGTGTTGTCAGGTAGAGGTCTCTGCGACGGGCCGATCCCTCGTCCAGAGGAATCCCACCGACTGTGGTGTGTGTCTGAGTGTGATCAAGTGAAAATAAAACAACCACCTCGACACCTGCTGTGAGTAGGTAGAAGAGGCAAGGACTACGTGTATAAACTAAGATTTGAGTATCGCAAATATGCGTGTTGCAAGCATTTGTTGGGTGTGACTGCCAGGCGACACGTGGTGTTTCAAGCTTCTGATGGGTCAATAGATGAAACTTGCATTGATACAGGGTGTTCAGGATTGGATGTTCTTAGGGGTTGCTGTGTAGTTCTCTTCTGTATATTAGAAAATGTAACTGTAATTGCAGTGCAGGCAGTAGCATTGCAACGAGAGTCAAAGGGAAAGAACTGGAACTGAGTGATGCGGCCAGTGGGTGTCCATGTAGTGGCTGCCGCTTCCACAACTTTTGGCATGGAATCGATTCCGGCCCGTTACGTGTACTGTTCCAGGAGACTGTGCGTTAGCATTTTTTATGTGGATGTGTATGGGCAGCGGGGAATTTTGTAGGCTTTGTATTTCTAAATGTCATTAATATGAGAACAGTTCATTTGTATCTCATTTGTCTTAAAGTTTTTCTCTAAGTGACACTCGAAAGCAGACCTGGTTTATGTGGAAGGCAATATGAACGTTAATCAGAACACAGCTAGTGGTTTATTAATTAGCATTTAACATGTTTCGGTCGCAAAGTGCCATAATCAGGTTTCAATAATAATACTTTGAATTATGTGTATGAACAAGAAAGTCGTATTAACATGACATTCTTCTATAACTTGTAAATTCTCCTATATAATGTAGTCGAAGCACTTGCAGCTCACATTAAAAACATACAGAATTTAGTGCTTTAAGGTAAAGAAACTGTGCTCCTTGTGCGAGCCGTATGATAATTTTCATCCTCTGTTTGTAGACGTAAATACTATTTTATTTTCCTGGTAATATTTGGTAGTTCTGTGGAATCTTATTTTGTGCTTCTTAGGTTGATTATGACATTCTGTATTTTCTGATAAAGTCTAAACTTTTTCCGTTCATGAATAACCTTTTTAAGCCTAGCGGTTTCTTTACGTGTACCACCAAGTTTCAACATTCAGCAATTCTTCATGCTGCTCAAATTGTGTTTTGTACGGATTTCAGATCAAACGGAAACGTTTACTTTGTGCACCATCAACTGATCTGTTTTTTATAACCGAGGTGGAGGGTGTTTACTGAGCGGTGCGAACTGAGGCCTTATATAAAATAGATTACGTTCCGTTTCTAAAGGGATAGTAGGATATGTGTCTGAGGATTTTTAACCCGCAAGAAGGGTTGCGTATGTGTTGTACACAAGCCAGCGGAGGATACTTATTAATCTTAATGCAATAAATTACGCATCTTTTTAAGGCAGCTGAAGATGTTTCGGCAAAATTGCATCTGGAGTTTTACTGTTGTAAACGAATGACATCTCGTTAATTCGATTTTATTGTTCATATACAGATAATTTGCTCTGTACTTTTCATTATTGATGCCTGAACTCTCACTACTTCTGTTTGGTAATGTTGAAGTAATGTGAACATGGACACTGCTGTGATGGAAGTGGAGGCGTATTCGTATTATGATTGTATAACCTATAATTATTTGTTTGTCAAGAAGATTCGCGGGAGAAGAGATTTTTACAAGAGCGCCTCGATGTGAGAAACGAATTATATAGACGGTTGGATGACATGCTTTACTGCCAGTATGTACCATACGGTCGACTATTGAGAGATATTAGTCCTCACCTTTACTTCAGCTTTCGCTATTTCTGTTCGTAGAAACATCCTGTATCTGAGAGATATTAAACTTTTAAAAGTACGGTGTCGCATCACACGCATACTCATAGGGTGGTGCGCAAGTCACTTGAAACTCATTTAACAACGTAGGCCGTGTCCAGTGACGTGTGCCATCCTGTGCGCACATGCGTTTCGAGAGTAGTACTGAGAGTGGCTGAGGGCGAAGGTTGGGGAAGCGAAGCATAAGCACCGTGCTGAAGGTTGGGACGAAATCGTCCGTCTTTATTATTGCGTCAGATACTAGTTGAATGATGGTGCGGAGTGATGATCTGGAAAGAATATGGAGTTTGCGGTGGCCTGTGTAACGTAGGCCAGCAGTTGCCTGGAGGAACTGAGGAAAATCATGAACGAGCTCGGGTACGACAGCCACTCGCGGGGCTGAGATTCGAACCTATGTATTAGCTAATTACGAAGCTACCCGCTGTACCGCGCGTATCCAACATGCAGGTAAATATAATATGTGTGCACGTTTTATGTAATATGTTAGTGTATATATTTGTCTGGTTTAGTTATCGTTTGTCAAAGATGTATCACGACACATTTCAAGTCTGTTTTATTGTGCGTGTGGCTCCACATCGTCGTTACGTTGTGCGTCCCAGTTTCTCTGTTCACAGCCACCATTTTGTTGTGGCTTCAATTTTCTGTGTTCGCCCATCTACCATTTTGTTGTAGCTCCAATTTTCTGTGTTCACACCTGCACAGTTTTGTTGTGGCTGCAGTTTCAGAAGTTTACAAATCCACCATTTTATTGTGGCTCCAATTACTGTGTTGACACATCTGCCATATTCGTATGGCTCTAGTCTCCGAAGGTCCACATTCACCCTTTTGCTTTCGCTCCAGTATCTGAAATGCACGCATTCAGCAATTTGTTGTGACTCTAATCTCCCAGGCTGACACATCCCCTATTTTGTTATTGGTGTGGATCCTCCTCCGGAGTTTGCATAGCCGTCATATTTAATTTATATTGGGAAATCCCATACGCTATATCAGTTGTGTGTGATAATTTAGTCTGTCGATTTTTCCCTCGTGAACATACCCGTTTTTATCAGTGACTGCATGTGCAACCGTACAAAAAAGTCCGTCCGTCCGTCCTGTCCAAATCCATCCGCCTGCTTGTGTGCCTGCTGTTTCAATACAGGTTGGTAGTGATAGCCTTATGCTAACCGTACAAAGAACTTCATCCTTTTGCAGACAAGAGCGTATGAAATACTATATGGTGACACTGCCTCCAATGCAATACTAATTTTCACTGGTTAGGTACTTGAGAGTTGTTCAGTGAATCCTTGGAGTTAGGGTAGTAACGAATTCGATAGGTTGTGGAAGGAGTTGATCCATCCTCTTGTGAAGTAGTTTCCCTGGTATTTGCAGGAACAGACCGAGTAAAAGTACCAGGCGGTTGCTGGGATTCAGTTTAACCACGTTAGTCGCCGTTGTTGTGGTGGGCAGAGTGGGACTTCTACAGGTTTTTATCGGAGTACTTCGGTTTCCCGTGGGAGTATAATTCCGCCAGTGCTCCATACTAATTTGTCATCTGCATGTTACTCTCAGCAGGATGAGCGAAGAAATCTGACTAATCGATGTACTTTCAGTCTTCATATGGTTAATTTCGAAGGACGTTGCAAAAGTAGAGTAAGGAACGCACGTGCAGAGAGCTGTATTCTGCTTCTATTTATACATGGCACATGGGTAGCAGATGGTACAGATCAGACCTCCATGTAGTTCCCATTTAAGCATTTGTCCAACCGTGGCACCACTTCTTGTATCCTGGCGCAGAAGAAATCAGTGTCCAAGTGCCTGTAGACAGGAGGTGACAACTTGCTTCATGTCGGCATCAGTTGCAAATCGTTTCCCAGAAAGGTGTTTGTTCAGGAGTTTAAAAAGATGGAACTCACTGGGCTCAATACCATTCACTGGTCCTGTAACGGGTTGCGGCGTAGCCGCTGGGAGGTTACGGACCAGCCTCCCTACGGTCCAGATCTGGTGCTCAGTGATTTCCAGTTCTTTTGACATCTTCGGAAGCACCCGGCAGGCAAGCGGTTTGCAGTAGACGACGACGTGAAGTAAGCCGTCACCTACAGGCTATAGACACTTGGCACCAATTTCTCCAATGCCAGGATGCCTAGGTGCCACGCGTTAGTGGTCATTACGTTGAAGTCGGATGTGTAGCGTGTGCTACCCATATTCGATGTGCGCGTCGAAGTCATAAAAAGTCCTCGGCGTCAGAGTGTTCGTTACCTGCTTGTTGGAAACTCTTTGTATAATAGCTGCTATCCTGTCTCTCAGCAGACGACGAGAGATTGTAAAGTAGGCATCGTAAGCTAAGCTCATTATAGCAAAACGTTGTGAGCATTGAACCGTTTATTCTTTGCACCGTTGAATCCAGTTCGATGTTTCACGCCGCCAAAAAAAAAAATGCCTTCATGTAAGTACAGATCATCAAATTTGAAGGGATTTGTTGACAGCCTGTTTTACGATTGAAAGTAATGTACATGTGTCCAAGTGTGTAATATTTTTTATGTGAGCACTGAAGTTGTCACGGCAGTGATTGTGAGGGGGTACTGGAGGACGCTACGCCGTGTAGTTTGGTAAATAAGTACCCCGACGTTTTCGAGAAGCATACTGTCTTTACCCCCTGAGTGGATATGCAGACAGTAGCTTCCTGTCGTACGTTAGTATTTATCGGCTACACGGCTTCACATACCGGCAGACTAATCTCTATATTAATACTGTAAGGTCAGACTGATTGCCAAGGGTATAGACCTGTTTTACATTGCTTGTATATGGAAGGAAACGGGCGTTTCGTAGTCACGCGTGCCGATAATATAATATGCATGGTAGTTGCATCATTACATGGGCCTCAACTGTACGTGGTGAGAAGTCAGCTTCACGCTCCGCCTGATTTTGTGTACCTGTAGTTTATTGATTGGGAATTTGGGTGGGGTCTTTCGGCTGTCCCCCGGAAGTTGCTAATTTCACTGTCGGGCAAGTGCGCACCTAGACTTTTGCCCTGCGGTGGGGGGGGGGGGGGGGTGACCTTGAGTCATTATATAATTTATGCATGATTTTAAAAATTATGTTATAAAAATCATGTTGTAAGTACAACATAACACTGTCTGCAGCTGCAGTTACATGCATACGAATATAACTGCATGTTCCATGACTCAGTCACAGTGTCCAATCTCATAATGTACTAGTCGTCAGACGATCTCAGTGGCTGATTCCGACTGAAGGGGAAATCACGTAAAAGTTTTGATATCATACTATCTACAAATCTTTGTTTTATAAATTTCAGTTTCGGGGGTTGGCGGGGGGCTGAAGCCCGGCAGCTTCCCCCCGTGGGTGCGCCCTTGCTGTTGGAAATCACTTCATTAGTACACGTATTCGTGAAATTTAAATACTTGCATTTTTGCATGCCATCTGATGCTGTCGGGTATCGTCAGTGATAACAGATAGCTGTGTGCTGAACGCAGTGCAAGCGAGAGAACCAGAACATGCCTGTTGTATGTTGGTGTAATTTTTGATGGTTTAAATTTTCTGCCTTTCGATAATTCGAATTTCATGGGTTTCTCTTATGAACTTTCTCAACTTGTGCATGACACATGGCGAGTGTTGTGTAATCTTGTTACTGCCCAAGGAAGCCTGGCTTAAAATACACTCCTTGAAAGTCATGTGACACGGACACTTCTGCTTTTAAAACATTACAGTTTGACGAAGCAGCTTTCTTACGCCATTTTTAACATCTCATAAAATAATAATAAGATAAATGTAACTTTACTATATTCTTTGTGAACTTTCTGCGTTGTACAAATCATGAAACTAGTTGTGCGGGTGCCAAATAGGACAAGCCAACCGTGGTGTGGTCAGCAACCAAGCGAGCTGGAGATACTTTTAGCATCATGCTTCCTGTCTTTCTTTTTGTCTTGGCTAACATGCGTAATCAGCAAAATACAGACAACTTTGCCCGGGACTGTGCAGTGCTTTTTCGGATATACCGTCAAGCTAATTTGGCCGATCATTTGTTTGACGCTCTACGATCGTGTTTATGCAGACATTTTTACAGGGTGTTTAGAACTGTCCATTTTGCATGGGAACTGTTTCTGCGTTGTCACCCTTTCTGTATTGAATAACCACAGTAAATTCTGGCGCTTTCTGAACGTCCTTCAATTTCCTGCAGCAAACTTTCAAGTGAAGGTGAAGTGTTGTTAGGTAATTTTGGATGTCATTTGAACTGTAGTTAAGTCTTCGTAGCACTCTTTTAACAGTCTGTTGACTTCTGGATGAGTGAAGACTAGGATTGATTTACTCATATAAGCGTGTTTTATTCAAGAAATAGTTGATGACGTGAATGTTTGAATACCGTCTGGGAACTGTGTTCCTGTTGTGAAGTGAGTATTTCTGAGTTCTTGATTTGTGTATGCAGTTTCATGCTTAAGGCATGAGTGTGCCTCGTGACCATGCCGTCAGTAGCGTAGGCCTTCACATTCCTGTACGGCAAAATTAATGGCATATTAACCATGTTAGCTGAGAAGGTGTAGTGACCGGGCTACGGGCGGAACAGCCGAGGGATTGTGGTCCGATTTTCAGTAGGGTGAGAGGTTTTTCTTCTCCGGACTGTCTTGATTAACACTGGGGACTACGCAGTCTTCACATTACCGCTGCTAAAGCGGCCGGGCCGTGGGCCTAACTGCTTAGCCTTCATGAAGTGTCGACGTTAAGAGCGAGCGAGCTATACCTCTTCACCTCCCATCCATCTTCATGGCGTGCGCAGCTGAAGGGTTACGCTTGGGCCGTGCCATTGCTCAGGCGGTTAGCCGCCGGCCTCCCACCGCGGAGGCCCGTGTTCGGTCCCGGCTCAGTCAATGTGGAATTTGTGGTGGACGCAGTGGCACCGGGACAGGTTTTTTTCCCCGAGTACTTGGGATTTCCCCTGTCATTTTCATTCCACTGCTGCTCCATTACTAGGAAAAGGACAAAAAATAATCATCTCCATCGTAAGATTGCTCAAGAAGGCTTAAGGATGCGGTGCGTCCGTAGCGTCTGCTGCGGGGCCCTTCTGCCAAAAAAATTACGTGTACTGTTTTTTTAAACCGAGGTGGCAGCAGCGTAGCTTTCGGGTTTGAGCAAAACGGAGTAAACCCTTATAACAAATTTCATGACATTGCGGACGAGTTCGCGTTAGAAGGCACAAAACGTGTATGCACGAGTTGGCATATCCAAATCATGTCGCAATTCATGCACGTGTGCACGGCTACGCTTATAAGCAAGCCTGTATACTTTCAATTTCTTGCAACCTTCATGTCTTCCTTTGTAGTCCCACTCCACCCCCGAACATCAAGGCATGTATAGGCCTATATTTCGCCAACATTGAAGCCTAAACACTTAGCATTCGTTTTGGGACCGGATGAATTTTCGATAAGACACGTTTGCGCTTAATTCACGTTTTTTTATATATTTATTGCGTGTTCATAACAGCCGTGACGTATGTTACCATTTTTGCCCGAATATGGCACACGCCATTTTGTAAATGCTTTCCGAAATATTAATAACAACATAAATTCTGTTTGCTGTGTTCCTAGAAGTTAACCGAAAATTTATTGAGGAGACTTGCATAAGGTGGTCACTTCGTGAAGCAACGTGGATGTAAGGTGTAACAATCTCTACTTGGGCCATCCCGGTGTGTGTGTTTATCATCACTGTAATTGTAAGGTGTAAGGTCGAGAAATGTATGGAACTGGCCAACGTCATGCCCAGTGACAGTCGTTTGTGGCAGCAGTGTTGAACCTTCAGTTTTCGCTAAGACCTTTGTAACACCCAACTTTGTGACAGTTTTATTAATGAAAAACTCATAGGATAGTAAAGGCTCAGCAAAGGTTCCCATGCATTATTTGGGTAGAAGTGTGTTGCATGTTACATAGCAGGGATGTTAATAGCTCCCACTGAATGTGCATGTCTGTGAACTCTCATTCCTTCCACCCACGTAGAGGAGATTACGTATTTCGTTCCCATTTTATTCACTCTAACTGTATTCATGTATGCCAAAGCAGCATTGTCCAAAACCCACATGCGTATGTGTGCTAGGAATTGCTAAGGAGATTTAAGAGTGCTTTCGTAGTTTGAGTTCAGAGTTGTTGATCACGTTCAAAGATGGAACGTAGGTGTGTTCACAAAAAGTGGGAAATCGAGGATTTCTGATACCGTTTGTTCGCCTGGCTCCAAATTGAGTTAGGTTTTAAATTCCAGAACTCTTCCACCACTGGTAAAGGTGTACGTTTTCCGAGGCATCATACTTTTCTTGATTGTGCAGGTGTGCGTGTTTGTTTCTGAAGTGTGCTTGTGTACTTCCAGATGAACTGAGACATCCATGGTGGAGTGGCATGCTTTATAATTTGTAGTTATGTGTCTGTGAAATTGTGTTAAGTGTTCTTTCTTTATTTTCCTTGTATATGTATGTGTTTCTGACAGCTGTCAGTCATGTGAGATATCAGAAAGTTTGCGGTTAGAACTTTGCCGTGAATGTACATTTTACTAGTTCTCAGAGCAATTTCAGATCTTTAGTAAACACTCATTCTACTTAAGTCCCACCTGTTTTGTCACACTGAAGGAATTGATTATTATGAAGTGATGTATATCCACAGGATGCAAGAAAATAGTGATAGTCAATTATTTATTAGCCAATGATATGTGTACTTCATCATGAATAGTGTGGGCAGGTTACAAAGTGGCATTTCACTTAGCTCGTAGAAGTAGTGACAGTTTTTTAAACTGATACAGATAATAGTATCGTTTTCAGAATAATGCATGAATGATTAATGAAGATGTAAATAGAACACTGCACGTGACAGATTTTGTAAAAGTAAGAACAAGGATGCATATACATACCACCGGAAGGTTATGCATGCAAGCCCATTGTTTCACACATACCATTTTTCCATTTAGCATGCTCCTCTAGTAGCCAGCACTTTTTCCATTTATAATGCTCCCCCAGTGTCCACCAGTTACATATAATTTAAAATCACAATTCGTGCTTGACATTGTCTTCTCCTGTATGGAAACATATCTATACATGCTGTAGTGAAATGGAAACCACCCGTGGCAGGACGCCACATGGGAAACGTAGGAGTAGATGGTAAAAGGTAAAGTTTACCTTGTAATGTGCCTTGAAGGCATGGAGGGAGAGTAGAGGTGTAGCTGTACTCATTCTTTAACCTCAGCGTTAGGTGGGGTGGATGGTCAATGCCACACCCCAGTGAAGTTACCCAGGGGAAAGACTTCACACACATTGTGCAGGAGGCTGGTTGTGTCCCAGGGCCAGTCTCGATGGATGCAGAAACTGTTCAGCTTGTAGCGAGTCACTGCTAACTATGCTATTCTGGCCCACAGGCGTAGATGGGAGAATGATACTAATTACAAAAATTAGAACAATGCAGTTGAAAGGTGTGAACTGAATTGACTGTCCTAGGATGCAAGCTGTTGCATAATGCCACAATTTTTAAACAGTTGAGTGAAGTATTATCTGCTAAAGAAAGTCTTTATATTACAGAGTTTGTTATTGCTAGATACAGGGAAATGTGGCTTTGTTACAGTGTAGATTTCATGGTTTGATTTGGATACTTGTACACAGGGCTTTAAAAATTGCGCCAAAATTTTGACGTGCACATTATGATGACCTCGGGTCGGTGAGTAGATCATGTAGTACACTGATCAAAATACCCTAGATTTTCAGGCTGTGGTAGCATTGAAACTTGTGTGAATAGAGTTTTTAAAAAATATTTTTTCTATTTCAGATGGACTTTACGTACAGTATTGCGCTGGCAGATTTTGAATTTTATATTATAGTTTATATTCCTGTGTAAGTGAGCCTGTTAGTAAGTTCAGCTAATTTCATATACATTTTTATTACAGGATTTGAATAAAATATTTTGAAGTTCACATTAATACTATGTTCAATGTATTTATTTTCTAGTAAGCTGTCTAGCAGTCCAGGTGGTTTTAGATTTCATTGTATGTACAGGATGAGCTACAAACTGCTGACAGTTCGTGAAATGAAAGAACATTTTAAGGCAAAGTAGACAAATTTTATTAGTGCTGATACATATGTTCCATGTCCATGAGAATTCGTGTTACTTGTTCCTGTTTGAATATGACATCTCATAGGTGACTGCTGTGTTAAATACACTCCTGCAGTCATGATGGAAAGGATGGAAAAACATGCAGCATTTCCTTAGGGATGCCTTGAATACATGTAGAATTTGCTGTTGTCAGGTCATACGTATTGGCAGGGCACATTTTGTGTACCTTGCTTGTGACAAAGCCCCAGTGGGAGTATTCTGGTATTGCATGATTAGTTGAGGGGCCGGGCCAGGTGGTGCTGGTGAATTGATATGAGTGTGCCTTGAAAGATTTCCCTGAGAACTTCCTTGGAAGTCTGTACTGTGTGTGCAGTTGCTTCAAACATCATTGTGCGCAATGACAGCCAATTTTGAAACGCTGGTCAGTTTGCAAGCTAGTTTTCAAATTTCCAAGTACCAATAGGTGTTCCCTGCGGTACAGTCTGGTGTATGAGGCTCACAAGCACATGTGCTGTTGCAGTATCAGACTACTACCTCCGGGGCCATGTTAAAAGCAATGCATACAAAACACATCTTGCCAATATTAAAGACTTAAAAAACGGAGAATTTATGACTACTCAAGGGATCCCACAAGAAACACTATGGTGTGTCCCGGTATCTGTCTGTCGTAACTGCAGTAGTGTATTGAACAACATGGCAGTCACTTACGAAGTGTTGTGTTGAGACAGTAATAATTAACACAAATTTTCATTGCCATGGAGTGTATCTACCAGTGTTCATAAATTTTTTCCACTTCGGTGTAAAAGATATAGTTTCAGAAACTGTCAGGTTTTGTGGCTCATCCTGTGTATGCCATTAGTAGTAACCTATGTATGTGTTAATACCAGTCCCTTTTTTTTTTTTAATTTTAGGCTTGTTGAATTTTTGAGGAGCAAATTAAATAAAACCAACGAGGACTTGGACACAATAGTAACGATTGAAACTGCTATTGGAAAAATCCAGAAGAATTTGCACGATTTTCAGTCTGAGGTGCCGGCATTTTATGTGTGGGGAGAAAATCCAGACACAACAGAAGTCCTACTAAAGGTATCTATATAGTGTTCATGGGGACATTTTTCACCCAGTCATTTCCCATTAAACTTTAAAAATTCTCTCTCCCAAGGTCCATATTATATTAACATGATACCGAAATTTGTAATTCATATTGAACAGAAGTTTCTCATCATGACAAAATTGTGTAGAAGTGCAGTATCTGCTGTCTTGGTCAAATGCATAATAATAACCGTTCGGAAATGATTATTTGTTCTCTGTGTAAAAGTGTGCGTGCATGTGTGAGTGAGAGAGAGAGAGAGAGAGAGAGAGAGATGCAGAATTCACCTGTCCGCCACTAGCATGTTTTGATACCAACAGTGACAAAGCAAGTTTGCTTGGGCGATAATGCTTTAAACGTGTATGTGGCAGGCGCTTGGTTTGAATTTCAGCAGGAGTCCTAAGGTTTTCTGTAGTTTTTTCAGTCACTCCACGCTCAGACCAAGAAATTAGCTCCTCGTGTGACAGCTGTGCCTTTCACAGACTTTCTGATTAAACAAGTAAAATGCAAATGGACAAGCCCATCAGATTGTAGTGCAGTTTTGTACTGGGGATTCGCATGGAGATGTTGGACAAATTTAATTTCTCTTATGTACAGCAGTTTACCTTGCTTGAAGCAAAAATGAGACACAATTCTTCACACATAAACAATGAGTATGTCTTAAAAACCTGCCGATCTTACAAAAATATTAAATCTAGTTATAGATAACATTATCAGTTGTTTTAATTTTTGTCATAAGGTATGTGTGTCACAAAATAAAAATGGCAATTTCTGACTGTTATGTTGGCATAAATTTGCAGCACTAAGTTTCACTTATGAACACAGCCAAATTTGAGTTAATGTGCACCTTTGTACACATTATGAGGCTGAGCTGCTGGAATGGAAGTCCTTTCATATTTAAATTTATAGAACCTTCACCTTGATCTTACATCATTCAGACAGATTTCAGGGAACATTACTGTTCTTCACATGACATGCCAGTGTCTGTAGCTATTTCTGAGCTGTTTGAATATAACACTCACAGGACACTTGAATGAGACTGTGCGCGCTGTAATCACACAAATAAAATTGAAATGAACGGCTGGTTTCGTTAAGCATGTTTAAGGGTTCATATTTTGCACGTTGTTGCAATGGTACTTCCACGTGGTTGTTTAGATATTTTGATGAATTTAAGATTAGGAGAGTTCACCAGCCTAAGTCATATGTAAGACAAAGTGTAACATTATGGCAGCCACTATCATTGAATGGTTACCCTGATTGAGATGTTAATACTGTATATTTGAGTTTAAATAATTTTGTTGTATTCATCTGTGTGACACGTGTAAGTGTGGGTGTAAGTAAATTAAATTTTCACATTCATAGGGTGTGAAATCTCAGGTGGATGATTGTGTATCTGAAGGAAAACTACTGATTCTGAAAACCAAGGACAGATACACCACAACACAGCAGCTGGTTCCTGTAGATATCAGCCAACAAGTAAGTTCTGTTTCCAGTTCGTGCTTAAGAATAAGTGTCTGCAGACACAGTTGTATGACGTAGGTTTGCACATGCTGAGATCAGTGTTGATGCCCTTGATTTATTGTTGATTTGTGATAGTTCCTAAAACTAACAGTGACAGAAGTAATGATCTGTGTGTAGTTATCTTCATTGGAGCTTCTGTCAGAGACTGTATCAGGAGCCATGGAGGAAAAAGACAGAGAATTGAAACGAGCCCGGACAGTACGGACAGATTACAAGCGTGCTGTTGATGAGGTTCAGAGTTGGATTCAAAATGCAGAGTTCAAAGTACAGGATCGGTCTGTTGAACCACGTCAACTGAAGGAAAATCTTTCGGTGAGAACAAGATCTTTTTTTCCCATTTATAAGTTGAACTTAGAATTAGTGTATATATAATTATTTGTTTTATAAAAAATAACTCTTTCGTATTGTTGAATGCCTTCTAGCAAATACAAAGTGAAATTGGTGATGTCAGTGATAAACTGGAGTGCCTTACAAAGAGTGGCAACCTAATCATGAGTCAGTCTAGTAAAGAAGATGAACGAGATCTTATCCAGAGCACAGTCAACAGTCTAACAGAACATCTTGCACAAGTCAGATGCTGGCTAGAGGAGAAAAAGCTGCAGGTATGAACAACTGCACAAATGTATTTATCAAAACTAAAAGGTAAAATACATTCGTTGACCTACAGTTACTGAATTTAGAGACATTTTGTGATTTTCCTCACTGCAGTCAGGTGCTTGGATAGTACCCCAAATTATGTTGTGAATGTTTGGCCATATGTCATTAGCATATTTGTGTGCATTCTGTGACTTAACAGTGCATTCTGTTCATGTGCTGAACATTTAAGTAATTTGGCATGTGATGCGATGTAGATTGGCAGTTGTTTACCAGTCTGTGTGTAGACTTGTAATGATCTCCTGATCTATGTGGCATCATATCGTAGAAGATGTGAATCTTTGTCGTCACTGTTCTGAGAGCCTGGAACCTTGTGTGCGCGCGCGTGCGCGTGCGTGCGTGTGCACACATGTGCATTATAGTGACGTTAATGTCTTTCAGTTTGTTTAATTTATAACACTGTTAGTAGATTCTTACGAGTTGTTGGTATTAAGATCCGTGGTTGAAGAAATGGGTAGATTTAGTTGTGGTGCCTTCTGGTCAAATAAAAACCCCTCCATATTGCATTAAGTTCAAATCAGGCTCTGAGATTTCTTAAAGCACATGCCACATTAACGTCTATTTTTTTCATTTGAAGTATTATTTTAATACAATAAAATTGTAGAAGAAATAACCAACCTTTCAGGCAGCTGGGATGGCGTAGTTGGTATAGTGACTTGCTGCAGGCTGAATGGTCCCAGGATTGAGTCCTAGTGGGAGTGAGATTTCCTGTGCCTGTGTAGACTGGCCCTGAGGCCAATCCAGCCTCCTGTACTGTGGGTATTGGGTCTTTTCTGGGGGTGAAGTGGCTGGGGTGTGTTGCTAACCACCCATTCCCTTCTAATGCTGAGGTTGCGAATGGGTTGGAGCTTTACCTCTGCCTTCCTTCTGTGCCAGCATAGGCATGTCATGGGGTGACCTTTATCCACTCAACCTCTTGTTGGTTATGGTGTATATTATACAGAATTTGTACCTGTGTAATATGCTGTGCTGTTCTAGGTTGGAGAAGCAGTCGATTCTTGGCAGCGGTTCATGACGTTATATACGACTGTTAAGTCATGGGTTGAAGAGAAGCAGATCTTCTTGTTAGAGCCTCTACAGCTAAGCAGTCTTACACAGGCACGGCAAAAGCTGCATGATTACACTGTGAGTATTGTTGTGGGACACAAAGGATAATATGTGGTAAAGAGGATCTAATTACAGTTGCAGTTGAATATAAAGCATTATGTTGTGTGCTTTTCCTGCATTTTGTTGTGTGCTTTTCCTGATGTCAGAATGTAATAAGTACGTACTTACTTACACTTCTTTGATTATATGATACAGAGTTCTAAGGATTGCTAATATATGCTTTGAAAATGTGGCAGATTTGAGATATTTGGGAATGATGGCAGCAACACAAACTTAATTTCACGAAGAAAATAGCTGTAAGAAGTCAGTGGGGATACTCAAGAAAAGTGTGTAGCGCAATACAGGCAACATGCCTGAAGAAGATGCTGCACTATACTAGCTCTGTAGAAGAAAACTTCATGTATGCAAATTTGATGTACAGAGCATATCTTTAATACTTGGTCTTAAGCACAGAAGCTATCCCAGGAACTTTATCACGTATGAAGCCCATTTCGCACAGGAGTCCATAGTCCAGATTTTCCCTGTGGTTCAACTTCACTTCTATCATAGAAGAGTTGGACAAGCTGACTTCCAGCTTCTGAGCAGTCTTGGCAGTTTGTGAAAACATCTCTGAACACACAGCAGAGTTCTCATCTTCAAACACTGGCAGTTTCTCTTTAAATACTGTATTTACCCAAATGCAAGGTGACACTAATCTAAGACAGCCCCCCCAGATGAAACACGTCTGCCGAGGGAAATGTATTTATCCAAATCTAAGATTCCCCCCACCCCAAATAATGTGTCTGCTAAGAAAAAATACATTAATGTTAATTTCACTTAATACACAAAGGATGTCAGATTCTATCTACCTTTACCAATCAGTGGCACTGTCTCCATCTTCACAGTCAGTACCTTCATCTTCTTGACACTCACCCCCTAACATTCCCATCCTCTTCGCTGTAATTCCACCACATATCATCATCAGTCCTATCCATTGCACTGGATATTCAGCACTGCTTAAAACCTTTCACGGTCAGTCCTGGTGAAATGTGCTGCCATACCATTATGATCCACATTGACTAAATAATACATATGTATTTCTGGGTGTATAAACTTACTTGAACCCATCAAGAAGAATCACAGTTTTCTGCATGGATGGTGTTAGTGGTGTTAAGAATTTTAAATATATGTGTGCTGGATTTTTGTGTTTGTGTGTGTGGTCTGAGCAGTCTGAGTTTATGGCTGCTGTTATGGTTTTTAGTTTGTGGATTGGTCGAGGTTTTATTTTTGAGTTTTGTAGTTAATTTTTAATTTTTCAGTAGCCATTTTCCTGTTACTGCCCTTGGACTAAATCTGTTCTCAGGTGCATATCTTAGCAAGTTTATTGCTTCTGGGATGCCCTGTGACTGAGAATACCGCAATATAAGGAGTCTGCCATAGTAGTTGCTTCTTTGCCTGAGGATGGAAACAAAGCTGGCTTCCGAAACATGCTTTTTTTTTTTTACAAAATGAGGCGATAGAAAAAGTCCAAAAAAAAAAGATATGTCAGTTATCTTTAGTCATGCAATGTTCCATCTTGTCTGCACATGGTGATTTGCAATGCAGGCCTTGGTTTGGCTCTGCATATCAGTCTGATTTGGTGTGATCTGGTTCAGCGCTTCATGCCCGAGTTTAAGAAAACCTCACATATTTAAGCAGTAAATGTGAGGGGAAAAACCTCATCTTGTATTCAAGTAAATATGACGTTGATTTACAGTTTTTTGGAGTAAATGTGGAAACTCTGTATGGTTCAGTGTCTGTTACAGATGTTAATAGCCCAGATTTAAATAAGGAGGTGTCAGAAGCTGTACTGGTTACAAGAATGGTAGTAGAATTAGCAGAACATTATAGTAGGACTTCATTTCTGTGCCAGAAGCAGGTCCTGTGATTTTGTGTGCACTCACTGTACACTGAACTCTTTAACTTAGGTTTATGCAAAGGAAAATCATGAACTGCATGGGTTCATGTTCCCATTTGCATGCAAGAAGAACACAAGTTGTCAAGAAATCTATTAGCTGCCAATTTTGAAACCACCAGTGCTAGTGGCTTTTTTGTGATCAGTCCTGAGGAAACAGTTGTACAGCACGTAATATACAGGCGTAGTTTTAAAAGTTGGATTGCCATTGCAGTCTTGCTGCCAAACACGGAACCTGTCATTTAAAACATTTTCCATCATACTGTAGGATGTTAGGCAGGGTTGAGGCAGGATTTTTTTTTTTACAAAACTTCAGTCAGTCATTTTTTTCCATGATGCATGCTTAGCTTAAGTATTGCAAATAAAAAAAACTCTGGTCTGCAGAAAACATTTCGAACATGTGCTGAACTGTTGTGTGAGATGGAACTGATGTGACTCAAAACTCAGGTGACTGGCGTTCTGTAAGGAAGCTTGTATTTTCCTTTGCTGTGTAAAGTGGTAACAGTTACACCCTTTAGCAAGGTTAAGTGTACTGTGATATAAAATTTATTATAAATTGAATGTGAGAACAGTGTGCTGAGGAATTACATTTGGATACCAGTCTGAGGAAATAACAGGAGCATGGAGAGATTTTGTACGAAGTTCAGTATAATGATTTGTGTTTGTTAAAATGTGCTACTAAAGTGACAAATCAAGGAGGATGTGGTGGTAGATTACAAATAGATGAAAATTTATTTGGGGAACTGGAGAGTACCTGTCAGACCTAGTCATATATGGGGAGGTGATGATCAAGCGGATCTTAAAGAAACTGCATGGCACATTTCTTTTATCATGGTAATGAGCCTTTTCATTCCATAAAAGTGGGGAGCTTCTTCGTATGCTGGGTGATTATTGGGTTTAAAGAAGGGCTCTGCCTCTTGGTGTGAAAGGAAGAGAGATGCACACAGCAGGGCAAGAAAGGGCTGACAGCATAGGCACAGTAGTAAAATTTGGTTCATTGCTGGTCCTCTTAAATTTTTCTTTTCAAAGCACTTCTGATTATGTTGAATAAAAATCGAGAAATAACCGTACTTGATGTAATTAAGTGGGATGTTGCAGTAATTGTATTCAGATTGTACTGCTTCTCATTTCTTTAGTTTCTTTAATCCTTTGATTTTTTATTTTCAGACTGCGGTGAAGAGTTGTAAGCAAGTATCCAAAAATGTTAGTGAAATGAATAAAGAATTGGAGGCTATTGGCCAGGTAACACATGTGGGAGATCTGCCAGGAAAGTTGCAGGAGGTTGAAGAAGCTAAGGTTGAAGTTGAAAATCAGCTTCTTGAAAGAGTGAGTAAATCTTCAGACCATTTAATATAATACTTGGGCGACTGATTTATATATTTTAGCAAGTGTAGCATTGTCAGAGTAAGACCATTCTGTTTTATCAGTGTAATTTGTTCTGCACTGGAAGCCTGCTGTTTACAGTAATTTGTGTGTGAGTAACAATTTAGGGGTGCTGTGGTATATGATGTGTGGCTCTGCAAGTTCTTGGAATGATTTTGTAGCACATATTCCTGTATGCCTAAGCTTCAAAATAGTGACCAGGAACAGCTAAAGTTAACCCAGTGATGCTGCTACTGTTAGAAAACTTCTTGGAAATTGTCTTCCAGGATAATCTTCAGTGCTTGAGTATTGCTGTCACATTTTTTCTGAACATCTTTGATATCCTCAAATCTTCATCCCTTCACAGTGGGCTTAAATTTAGATAGAGCCAGAAGTAATTAGGAACCAACTCTGTTTCAGCAGTAAATCTTTTTTGCCGTAAAACTGCTTAACAGCATTTGATGAGCTGGGGCAGCGCCATGTTGTTGGGCCAAAATTCGAGCCCATATCTCTGTACTGTTTCACATGGTCTTGTAAGTATTTCTGCATAAAGAGCTTGGTTGACTGTTTGGCCTTGTCGGGAAGCAAGATCCTGCACTTTTTCAATGTTTCTGTCAGATCTCTGCATTTTGGGGCTCCTGTTACGTACGTTATGGTTCCACATCTTCTCTATCCTCTTTGAAATGTTTACACCACTGTAAAACACTTTATTCCCTAATAGCTTCTGTGTTGTATGCTTCAGAGAGCACTGCACGTTTTTCACTGACACTCCTTCCTAATGTCACACAGATTTAGTGTTAATTCTTCCTCTGAATTGTGATTACTCATGTTTTGGGCAAGAGGTATGAACACACACATATTTGTGCCACAGCTTTGACACAACTGATGCTATAGCCTTGAAATCACAGCCTGTGCAATTTAGAACATAGACAGACATGAGTGTGATGTAATCAAGCGTAATATAATATGTTACACTGCAGGATGAAATCATTTTCTGAACTTCATGGCCGCATGTCATGTACCAAATGATATCACTGTTGCAAGACTAGGGAAAAACAGCTGATCACTGGCATTGTAAGTGGAATAGTGGTAGTACCAAGTACAATTCATAAGGCCTACATTCTGCTGTTGCATATACATACAGTGTCTAGGGCCTGGACGCAATCCGATGGCACTGTGCAAATGACTGATTTTAGTCTCTGCACTTGGTATTGTCCACAGGCGGTGCTAGAGGGGTGCTGAGTTAGTTGGTTGTAAGCAGTTACAGAGTGGAGATGGTTCAGTGTTGCCAGCTCTTAGCCGAACAAAAAAATTACCCTTCTTAGAAAACTGGTACTAGACTGTGGCCCTGTCTAGAATAGGAAGCCATAGGAAACCACGGTTTGCGGAGTTGTCCTCTGCTTACCCATGTTACACAGTGGTGAATTGTCGTACGTTACTGGTTCAAGACCTGTGAAGCCCAGGGTTTCTCCTTCCACCTTCATAGTTTTGACATCAGCTGTATAGCCAAAGTTTGTGCCATATACCCACCTGCTGTGTTCACTCCGTTTCATCCTCGGCAGTTTTGTAACTCTTTGATAGGGTAAATGATACTGCATATGGACAGATACTGCCTAAATGTGCATTTACTGTGTGACTTGTCTGCAGCATGGATGAAGGTAGGTGCATGTGCAGGATACATGTGCCATCAGCAACGCTTGATGGAAACCTGAAAGTCTTGCTTGTCTTAGTGTGTCTTATTGTGTGTTTATGATAGTGGAGGTAATTTTACTTCATGGAAGTATCAAATTTGCAGACTTTGTGTGAGTGTTTTTGCATACACGAGAGTGTAAAATGTACAGATTTTGTGACTTGTTTTTATGTCACCAGGTACAAACACGCTGATGTAAAACTTTGAGGTTATATGTGACAAGTTTCATGTAGGCAGCATATGAGACCTTTCTTTTGGCACATTGCACTGCATCACTGAGTGTTCATTGCCCAATGTTCTGAGCTTATTACACGCTGTTCAGCATTCGGCATCGGACACTTAGTGACAGAATATAGTATTGCAGAAGGATGAAGATTGTAAGTGTACCACTTTGCAAGCCCGAAAACTTGCATAGACTGGATATGTACCTGTGTAGGAAGTGTCATGGAAAGAAAGTAACACTACTTGACAAAAACAAATTGAACGGCAGTAATCTGTGGTGTTTGCAACTGGAAACAACAAAAGAATTGTGACTCAAGTAGGGTTTTATCCTATGACCATATATACATGAGCCCAGTACCATAATCAGTGATCAGAATTGCATTTTTTATTGTATCTGCGTGTGACTTTTAACAGATAAAATTTGTAGTACTTAACAGTTGGTTAGCAGGAAAATGAGCGTTTTGAGTTTTGCCAGAAGTGCATTATCCTTTATCAGGGTCATGCATAAATGAGTTCTTTATTTTATATTCATACATTTTTCTTTTAAAGAATGCATTACTCCAAGAAACAAGTGAAGAGTGGGAGCAGTGTGAAAAGAAGATGAAAGATGTACGGTCTTGTATTGATAAGTTTCACCAAGCTCTGGAGTCACCGCAAAGCAAAAAGCGACCACTTCGTGATCAGCTTAGTCTCCGTGAGAAGATGATGACAGAAATTTCAATGCAGAAGTCAAAGCTGTCCATCTCCATAGAAAAACTGCAGGTACATTGCAACCATTTCATAGAACATTCCTGTAGGGTACAGGAGCATTGATATTTTTTGTATTTATACTCCATGAAATTAGGCACGAACACAGAAAGATAAAAGAGGGGATGGAAGTGTAATCTGAAACTTGGCAGTTAGTAGTTCTGGATTGTGTGTGTATAAAACACTGTCAGGCTCAAGACTGTGTGCTTTTCCTGTTGGAACCCAAGTATTCTTTGTTACGGTTTATTGTAAGATACCTGCATTCTTATTTCATGGTGACAGACCAAGTTCTCCACCCATATGATGCAGTGAGTAGAATAGTAGAATTTGTAATATAGAGAAAGAGGTGGGAGAAAAAGAAGGGGGGGGGGGAAGGAAAAGGAAAAAGAAGAAAAAATACTCCTGATGATGATAGCAATATTTGAGGTAGTAACAGTTGTATTAGTGAAGATTGAAGTCTTCTTGGATGTTGCACCATATGTGCTGGAAAGTAGACGGTGATGTTCCCACAAAAAGTTGGTAACCATTTGCCAGTTCTGTGTGATGTGATGTGAATCTTCTCAGTGATGTTTGCGTGTTGAAATTCTTCTTGTCTTCATTTTTTCATGAAGTATTAATATACATGTGAGTCCTCTCTCATTTAAAACTTCGCACACTATGAATGATACACCTTCATGCATATTTATTGTTAAACCAGTGTCCTCAGTGTTTTAAAGCAAATGTATGTGTATTTTGTTGTTGTGCTGATATGTCTGCACGTTAAAGTAATCCGCTTACGCCTGCAGCTAGTGGGCGCAATTCAATATCATTTCCTCCAAAATGCGAGCGCTGTGGTGATAATGATAAAAGCATGAAGCGTTATTAACCCAGTGAAATGCATAACACACATATAATGTTTCCTTCAGAAGTTTTATTCTTAATGTAAATAGTTTTGTATGTCAGTTGGAGTATCACACAGTATTATCTCCTCCATGAACGAATGAACAAACGACAGACTGCAACATCTTCATATTGAAAGATCTTGCATATGCCACACAAGCAAGCAACAGGTGTGTTAGTAAACACATGATCTTTATTTTGACAGCTGCATTTCCGCACCGGTGTTATTGGTGATTCAAAAATAACTGAGGCTGCAGAAGAGATTATTAGAGAGCTGGACCAACTGACAGGAGTTGTAAAAGAGCAGAGTACAAGTTTAGAGGCATGCCTAGCTCAGCTGGATCAGTACCACCAGGTAAGATAATTGTAATACTGAGCAGCCGGTGATTACCCTCCTTGCAGCGAGTCATATTAAATTGGTGTACGTGCATGCGTGTGTGTGCGCATGTATGTGTGAAGGGGGGTGTGCGCGTGTGCGCTTGCTTATGCAATTAAGTGAGGTAGGTGGCCTGTATTTAGATGCGAAAGCTGTATTCAGTTCTGTCTTTCCTGTGCAGTTCCCAATTGCTGAATTATTTTGGTACTTGGTGTCATAATTGGTATCTTGTATGAGCTATTTTTAGTGTTTTGTTCCTAACAGTATACATTAACTTAAATGTTTTTACCTCTTGGTAGGAGAAGTAAAGGTATGTTACCTGGAAGTGTTTGTTGACCCTTACAATCGCTGTATTGAATGCTGCAGTGGACTGGTTGGCATTTTTTAATATTTGGGAGATCCTGATCTCTGGTGCAGATTTTAGGCATAGAGACGCACTACCCTGACTTGAGGTTATGGTTTTACACATACCCTGCCGCAAAATGCCAGGATGTGCATAACCTTTCCAATTCAATAATGTTTGCTGCTGTGTAGTCATTGATTGATTGATTGATTGATTGATTGATTGATTGATTGATTGATTGATTTCACACTCCATTAGATCCCTTGCAAGGTTACTAGATCCCTTGCAAGGTTACAAAAATCATTAGGATATGGATATAGTCAATATAGTAATGGATGTCTGCTTGTAACCAGCAATGTCTTTGTCATGTCAACATGTAAATAAAACAACTATAAATTTAGCATGATATGTAATAACACAGTACAATTTAAAGTTTAAGTAAAATATAACTTATACATGTCAAACTATTACAAAATAAATACATATATTAATACAAGATCAAGTACAATCAATTTAATAATTTAACTAAGTTGTTGCTCAAAGTAGTAATTCAACGAATAAAATGTATTTTTTATTAAAAATCATTAAAAATCTTTTTAAATCTTTTAGGATTATTACTTTCCTTTTTAATATATGAGGGTATAGCATATATACCTTTATTCCCATGCAGTATACGCAGTTCTGATACTTGGTCAAATTCACAGTTAAGGTGGTGAAGGTATGCATGTTGTCTAGTTTCAATTTGCTATATCTCAGAATGGACAGTACAGTTTTTCATATTTTTTATCACAAACAAAAGAAGAGAAAAGATGTACTGAGAAGGAAGTGGTAATATTTCTAAGAATGGAAACAAGTTTCTATAAGAGTCATCTCTTCTACAGCCATCAATTCTTGCTATCTCTTCTATTCTTGCTATCCTTTTTTGCAACCTGAAGATCTGTATACTATCAGAAGAACGTCCCCAAAATAATAGACAGTCAGTCATTACTGAATGAAGTTAGAATAATAAATAATGTTCAAAGTGTGAAATGACACATACAGTTTAATTGACCGCATAACATAACAAGCCGAACCTAGTTTTGAGGCATTATAATTAATACGTGTATTCCATGAGAATGTATTATCTATATAAAGGCGAAGAAATTTTGTTGTAGTTAGTTTAGAAATTTTTGTCTTCAAATATTATCTTCATATCTGCATTATCAATATTTTTATTTATATAGTGAATAAAATGAGTTTTTCCTAAATTTATTGGAAGTTGATTTACATTAAACCACTTACTTATTTGATGTAAAGCTATTTTACTATCATTTTGAAATTGGGAAATATTAGGACTTGTAATTATTATGCTAGTGTTGTCCACAAATAAGATTTTACCTGCAGTAGCCTTAGGTAAGTCATTGATATATAAAAGAAACAATAATGGGCCCAAAATCTAGCCCTGTGGTACCCCATATTTTATTTTAGTTTATGTTAAAATTGGATTGTAATTGCTATGAGAGTTTTTAATTTTGATTCTTTGATACCTATTATTTAAATATGACTCCAGTAATAATTTAGCCTTTCCACTTATCCCAAAATATGGTAATTTAGATACCAATAAAACATGATTTACAGAATTGAAGGCTTTCTCAAGATCGCAAAAGATACTGCCAGTCACTTTTTTATTACTTAGAGTATTTAAAACATTATTTGTTAACTTAAAAATTACATCATTAACTGCTATGCCTTTTATAAAACCGAATTGATTATTTACAAGTAACTTGTTACAATTTAAATGTTTGGATAGTCGAATACATAAAGCTTTTTCTAAAACCTTGGAAAATGAAGTCAGTAGTGATATTGGTGTGTAATTGGCTGGAGCTGTTCTATCACCTTTCTTGTATATTGGTTTTACAACAGAAAATTTTAAAGGGTCAGGAAAAACTCCAGACAATATGGATTTATTACAGATATAAGTTAATGGTGAACATACATAATTAGCACTAAGTTCTAACACTTCAATGGAAATTTCATCATACCCATAGGTGTTCTTTGATTTTAGTGTTTTAATTATAGATGTTAATTTAATCTAATAACAAAACTTGATTTTGCAATGTTTTTATTGTAGTACTTTCTTTTTGTCTCCTTAATTGCATTACATAAAATTTTTGCATAAGCCTAATAGTGCCTTTTCGCATCTATATTATTACTATTCCTACACCTTAAAAATAGCTCCCTTTTATGTTTACATGATGTTTTGATACTCTGGGTAATCCACTTTTTACACCGATTTTCGTACATATTTGTATCTGTTATTATAGGAAAAGAAGAATAGAATATCCTCAGATAAATATTAAAAAAAATTAAACATGACATTAACATCCTCATTATTGAAAATGACATCCCATGATTCATTACTTAATTCATTAATAAAATTAGATATTGTATATTTATTAATTTTTCTGACTATTATGAATTTATTTGATGGAATATGAGAGTGATAAAGATTAATTGTTAACAATTGGGCGTCATGATTGTTTAGATCATTTAACAAAGGCGTTATGTTACAATTTTCAAATCCAGATATATCTAAAAAAAAACATTATCAATTGCTGTTGCCAAATTGTTTTGAATTCTAGTTGGGAAGTTAATAATACTAATTAACTCATAAGAAAGTAATAGATTTTCCAATTGACTTTTCTGTACACTTTCTAGCAGGTAATTAATATTTATATCACCATTAATTCTAATATGTAGCTGAGGACCATTTACAATTGTAAAATAGTATCTAACTTAGAAATAAAAAATCAAAATTTCCAGAAGGATATTGATGGGATCATTAAGTACACAGTAAGTAAATCAGCATATGGAATAGGTTATTGTGTTCTTATTTATTTGTTTATTTATTTATTAGGAAATTCAGCAATTAAGGCAACAGATAATTCAAGTCGAGCAGCAGCTTCGTGTCGTCCTCAGCCCTACATACTTGCCTCAGAATCGTGACAAAGCTGTGGAAGAGCAAAATGTGAGTACTGTATAAGCATTATTTCATTATATTCTGTTCCATGGACTATATGGAAAGAGGTCTTATACAGTTGCATCCTCTGTAAGACTGGCTGCAATATGACATTTACACATCAAAAGTGTAGCTGGAAGGAAACAGTTACAAGGTTTTAATTCTACTCTGGAAAGTCTGATGTCATAGTAATCCCTTGGGATTTTTCTTGTTTGTTCATACCTCTGTACACTATTTAAAGCTTGGCCATTGGCTGTCCTTGGTTTGAAAAGTGAAATACAGTAAAACCCTGTTAAGACGTTTTTGAAAATTGCAAGAAAATCTGACTTCTTAAGCGGAAAACTTCTTCAAAGGGTAGGACTGAAAAGTTCAATTTTTTAAATTTTTTTGTGAACTTATTACATATATATGGTGAATTTGTGTAATTTGCAGCTGTCTTAACACATTCTCACTTGTGTCTGACCATTTAACCATTTTGCCTGTAACCTTTCATTCACAGTTTTATTTACACCTTTAACTTTCGTTCACAAGTTCACATTTCATTCCAGATGTTTACTTTTCCTTGAAATATTTTTCAAGCGTGGGTTGTCTTGCACTTTTTTCAAAACCAGTAGCAGTGTAGATCTTGAGATCCATAAGTTCACTTTTAGGGAGACCGCAAGGGGTGGTGAGTAGTTCCGGTCACTTTCGCTAACTCTGCAGTGTATTGAATTTATTTTCTGGAATTGCTGATGTAACTTATCTGTACATGGTCACCACAGATGTTTCACAATGACGCTACACCACGACTCATTTATATTAGCGCCGATAAATTAGGTTTAAACAAGTTGTCGCGATCGACCACACACTTAACCTCACATCAAATTGCTGTCTCCCCCACCCAACATCATGCAACATCATGTCACTTTGACTAGCACGCGCCTGAACTTCTTCAAATGTTATTGGCTGCCTTCGTTTTCTCCACGTCCTGGGCAGTTGAAGCGGCAAGTGACCTGCCACATGCCAGCATTGCCAAACGCAGGTGTGTGCAGGTCACGGAACAGCTAATAACAGCTTCCATCCGCCCGATACAATTTTTAGGTTGTCGTGTGAGACCTAATAATTGGGACTGACTGACTGCAGTCTCTGTATCGCAGAAGAGATAGGACACCCCCATGTCAGCGGTGATGTTGCCGTCATTCTGCTGTGTGAAACGTGGCGGAAATGACCTTGGAGATCAACCCATATGAACTGACAGTGCCATTTGAACGTTGCATTTTGGAAATGGAATGAATGGAGACTCGGGAAAATTCTTTAAGATTTTGAAACAGGAAATGTGTTAAGTGGGTAAAAAAGAATTATTTTGCCGTCAAATTTGTTACTTCTTAGGCGGGAAATTTCCTTATGCAGGGATGTATTAAAAGGGTAATGTGTAATGCTAATCAGATGGGAGAATTTTGGTGCTTTTTTATCCTGACTTCTTAGGTGGGAAATTTTCTTAACCGGGGACGTCTTAAATGAGTTTTACTGTATAAAGTGTTGTGGAGTGGAGAATGTTGGGAATTGAATTCAGAGTACTTCATGAACATAATATACAAGAAGCTGCATCAGCACTTCGCTTGACAGAATAGGTGTCAAGATGTTTGAGAACATTTCAGACTCATTAAGGAAGGTTCTTTTAGATTTATCTAGGTGTCCTGCGTAGGCAGTAATTGTTGAGCATGCCAGCAGATTAACTTTTTAAATACTGGGATCACCAAATGTGAACACACAAAGAAACACTCCTAGAAATTCATTTTTTATATTTAGGTGAGAAGGAAATTTAGTGCATTTTTAAGACATGCCGCATAATCTCTGTTTTATTTTCCACAAAATTCCCTATTTTAATAATATGTTTTTCATAAACCATGCACTGAAATTGAAATGCCCACCCCAGTTAGCTAAAGGTTAATGACTGTTGAGTGAGAAAACTGAAATGACAGTTTATCAGGGAGCATAGTTTTTCGTGTCTGTCTTTCTTTTGTTAATTTTATAGTGTTTAACCATCATTGCCAGCTTGTCATTCTGTAGTACAAGATGTCTCTCAAGACCAGCCATTTACTTATAGGACTACATTGACATTCGCATATAGCCAGTTGAGATAATGAATTAAATGTGCTCTGTGTGAAGTGTTCTGAAATTCCACTGTGAAGACAATGCAAATAGAGCGTGTTAGGTTGAATGTTACAAACACACTTCAACTGTTACAATGAACATACCAGATAGTTATGGTGAGTTAACTGGAAGCTGTGAAGTGATTAATCAGCATATTGCAGAATTTTTTGGAATGGTAACATGTCCTTGTTTGCAGGTGCCTAAGATTATTTCAGACACATTCAGTGTTAACAAATGTAACTGCTTCATTTAAACCCCACATTTTTAAAGTAGTTCTGTTAAATGAACATGTAAACATAGAGAAAACCTGGAAACATTTTGATGAAGGACTTCCTTGATTGTTACATCAGATGGTGGCTACGTAATCATTTCATCAAGGTGTTTCCACCAGTCCTTCAAACCTTGCAGCTGGATTTCATTTCTGTGTTTTTTCATATCTGCTAAATGCACGGCACAATGCCACTTTATTTTTGGATCTCTTTCTTTCATAGTTCATACTGATTCTAATTTTTCATCATACTGGTATCTTGGGTTTGCTTTGTTTTCATGTGGAGTTGTTTCTTTGGGATTATGGTTTAATACAGTTTTGTGGCAAATTATATTTATTCTTATTCTCTTTCTGGTTGGAATTGGTATCATTTACATATTCATTTTCAGTACAGTTTAGTGGCTTTTAAAGAACTTAAGTCCTGTCTGAATTAGTTTTGGGTTTTCTTAGTTTGAATTATTCTGACACATCTCTTTTTGCTGCACTCCTGTTCACTCCCCCATCACTGATGCAGGCATGCCGAGAGAGAGTTCTAGCCTTGCAGACCAAGATCAGTGCTCGTAATGAGCGCATCAAGCTTCTGACACAGCGGGGAACTCCTGACCTGGAGCCCTTAGACTCTTAGCTAAATCTCTCCTTCTGCCTGCTTATTCACCTGCTACTTGTTCATGAACCTGGAAACTCGCAAATTGTTGCTCGATTGCGGTACACATCTAGTGTTATACAAACAAGATATATCATTTCTTGACAATATTTGATGAGTGGAACAAGAATTGGAAAAAAGATGAAAGTGGTAAGCTACTTGGACTGAAATGTGAAACGTGGCCACCAGAATAGAAAGTAGAAAAGTTATACACGACCTTGTATTTTCAACAAAAAGCAAACACTTTTGTGTCTGAAATCTTCAGTGCTTTCACTGTTAACTGATATATCTATATCTGTATCTATATATACACATGTGTCGACCAACTCGTGCACTTAACTCTTGTTTTGCTGGACCGGTCACATTACTGCAGGACCTTCTTCGGAACATGGACTCCTACCGGGATCAGATACAAGCCCTGATGGACCAGATCCATCAGAGGGATCCATACATGGTCATCCTTCCAGAGAAAGTAGAGCAAGGGAATGGAAATCGCCAACAGAGTCCTCCCAGTGGCAGTTTTCAAATTGCTGATATTTCTGGTGGCAGTAGAAGGCATCAGAAGGCCAGTCAGCAGTCTGCAGTATCAAAGGGTGCAGATCTCTGTGTTCATATGATATCGTCTGCCACTTATGCTGATATTACTGCTGGTCGTTCCAGTCCCTGCCCTTTTGTAGAACAAATTGAAGAGAAGGATGACAAAATGAAGCATCTTCCTGGAAAGACTGTGATTGCTGCAACAGTTGTGCAGATAAAAGATATTCGAGAACAAGATAGAAGTCCTGAAATGTCTGATGAAACAAAATGTGAAGCTGGAACAAGGAAAGATGGTGAACCAGAAATCATAAAATTAGATGACTTAAAAAATCCAGTAAAGCTTTCTGAAAAAGTGCAAGATGTGGGAGTGTCATTAGTGGGTCTGACTGTTGAAGGGGTACAGTCAGTTGGTTCTCAAGTTTCAAGCAGTGTTTCTCAGGGAGAGAAATCTCGACCATCTCGACATGGCCGATCTCAGCAGAGGAAAGATGCTCAAGAAAGAAAAAGTACAGATAAATCACGTGCACGTATTTCTAAAACACGTTGTGGTGTGAAGCCTGAACGCCAGGATATGGAAGTAGTTTCATGTGAAGAAGTGCAGTCACAGCATTCTGCCACAAGAACTTCAGAATGTGCACCAGGGCCTAAAAAACATCACCATATTGTGTTGAAGCAACCTCAGGAAACACTGAAGCCTCAGGTTCTTCGTGGGAGGTCTCCAAGCCCAATGTGGAATCCAGGTTCTACTTCATATGCAGACATACTTCGTGGTCGACAAGTTTCAGAGGGATATGAAGAAACAGTAACAGTGATGGATGTTCATGACGTGAATGTGCCTATAATAGAAAACAGTGAAATTAATGGAGAGAAGGTACAAGAGTGTTACAGAGACCAATATCATTATCAGGAGGAAGACTGGAGTTTGCCAGAGTCACACAGAACAGTGGCAGGCTTTCAGCATACAGAAGAAGTGTATGTTTCAGCTGCAGGTGCAAATTCGGTAAAAAATGTCGAAAACTATGGCATGGATCATACGTTAGAAATTAGAAGTGTAGAAGAAAAGGTTGCACCGAATGAAGTAGTGGACACTGGTGCATTCCTTGAAGAAGAGGTGATAATGCCTGTTAATGAACATGATGTGACTGGTGTTGCAGTGGCTCCAGGTGTGTTTGAGTATGTACAGCAGCCCACACCAGATGTAGTGGGTTTTATTACTTCAGGTCAGCAGCTTCTTAATTCTGGTCTGGGAACATATCACACATCTGCTCATCAGTACATAATGAGTCCTGATGGTGATCAGTCTGTGGTTTATCCTGTCACTGCAACACAGCAGTCCAGCAACCAGTATGAAGCTCTGTCACTGGAGTATGTTCAGCCTCCTATCGAATCAGTTGCCTACACAACTCCAGTTCATCAGGAGTTTGCGCTCCATGAGTATGATCTATCACAGCAGGCTGATCCTGATGCAACTTCATCTCCAGAAGTGACTCCGGTGCATAATACAAGACGTTCAAAGAAAATCAGATCAGGTCAGCATAGTCAGGCTGACATGACAGCTCTTACCAGTACACCAGTAGCAGATGAAGATGTAAAGCCTCTGATTAGACATGGAATTGAGAGGGATCATCAGACAGGAAGTACAGATGGCGTACCACATGAACTGGATAAATGCCAGCTATCATATGCTCAGATTTTAGCTCAAGGATTGTGTGCAAAACCACTCCAGCCATCCAGTCAGGCAGTTAATATGTGTGTAAACAGAAACGATCGATCTCTATCACCACGAGCAACTTCCCCAGTAATCAGCTGTTCTCAAGAATGGTCTGCCTCTCCTTCCTGTGATACACCATCCACAGTAAGAGAAGAGGTGGTGAGATGTGCCACAACTGCTGATACAACAAATGTGCCAAAATTGGAAGATGGAAGTATTAAGAAGGTGAAAGATAAGAAAGTGAAGAAGGAAGCTGATGGTTTAACCCATGTTAATGGGCCACCATTGGGTGACCAAAAACATAAATTTGGAAAGAGCAAGCAGAAGAAAAAGAAGCAAACGTTGACTACCATTTTGGAACCTACTGGGAAACGAGGGCCTGTTGTTGAGAATAAAGAACAAGTTCAAGTTCTTGATGGGCAAGCTACAGCTGCTGCCAACAGTGGAGAGTCCCTTACAGCTGTTACATCTAGTGTGAAATCTGTAGTTGACAGCAGCTCAGCTTTGGTTAAAGATAGAAAATTTGTATTTAAGAAATCTGAGCCATCGGATGATGACAGACAACAAAATATATGCGGTGAACCTGTTTCACAAATATCCCCACAAAATTGTGTACCAGTGGCAGCTGAAGGGGATGATGCATTAGAAATGACAGTATCAGAACAAGTGCAATTTTTTGATGAAAAAGAAGATAGGTTAACAGACCAAGAAAAAAGGAAACGACAAAAGAAGAAGAAACTAGGGAAGAATGCTGATGAAGATGAAATAGAGAAGGCTTTAAAAGAGATTGCTAAGATGGAAATGAGCCATACCAAACACAAAAATAAGAATATTGAAATACCTCTGGAAGCAAAGGTTGTTGACGTGATGGTAGAAGAAAAGGAGGGTACAAAATATAAAAAGGTAAAGACTGCTACACATACAGATAATGCAAATTCATTAATTCATGAGGCAGAACCCATGCAAATGGCAACTATGGCTGCTTCTGCTGAAACTAGCATGGTAGTTGAAGGCACAAATAGTCAGGAGAGTAGTTCTGATTTACAAGACAGACAGGATAAAAACCCAGAAATTTTATGTGATGTGGCAAATGAACAAAAAAATGTGAACAACATAACTCCCAAAACTGAACAGTCCAAGAAGAAAAGGAAACGTGGAAAGAAGCCAGTAGGCTGTAGTATCCCTGGTAGTAAACATGTGATGGAAGTTCCCAAAATACATAGCAATTATATGAAATGTGAAAGTGATAGTATCCAAAGTGTACAAAATGTGTTGCTGACACAGAAGTTGGAACCATTGATGGAGAATCATCATGATATTACAGATGCAATGAATTTAGTTGAAGTAGAATCAACAGGTATGGAACAACAAGTTTCAGAATGTTGTCAGGGAGAAAGTATTATAGTAGAGGAGAAAGGCAGAACTCCAGAGTTAGAATGTGTTGACATTCCGAACCAGGAGTCATGTATACCTCCACCAGATCATTTAGCTGACATACAACATGAAACTGAATTCCTGAGAACCAGTGAATTAGTCCCTGTACTTGATTATGCAATTCCTGTCAATGAATATGGTAAACAGAAGGAAGCAGATATTAGTGTAATGAAGAAAGATAGCAAATTGAGAGAAATGTCATCACTTCCTGTAAGTAGAGGCAAAAGGGGCCATAGGAAACGAAAAAATGTTACAGATCTGGCCCAAGAAAAAGGAAGTAACAATGATGCAACAACAATTATATGTGCAGAGTCACAGACTACAACAGAGTTTGTTCCTCTGAAAGGAGAGCGCATATTAGGAAGTAAATCTTCACATGTTTCATCTGTTAACAAGGAGGATAATTCACAGAAGGTCAGACTTAATGAGCAAGTGGAAAATACACGTGCACCAGAGGTAGGGGCACAGTCACCACGTAAAAGGAAAAAAAATAGTAAAGGTGCAAAGGCTGGAATAATCAGGCAGTGTGAATCTCCTCAACTGCCAAAGCAAGAACAAGTTGGAAATGTTTTGTTATCAGAACGGGACAGGCTTAGAATGGGAGGTGACATGAACAGTGATGTCAATTCAGTAAAGCAATCAAGTGAAGGCACTGATTTCAGTAGTAAAGAAACATTGCTTTGCACCAAATCAGGTGGAGTCCAAGAGAGAGATGCAAGCAAGGCGGAACAAATTTCTAGGAAGTCTAGGAAAGGTAAACGTAAGCCTGTAACAGAAAAAGAACCTTCAGTGGAGCAAGCACCTGAAGAGAATGAATGTGATAAAAAGAATGATAAACATGTAGCCATCAATATGTCAGACAAATTTGCAGGCTTGATAGAAGATACACCTAAAGGTATGGATGTGTCAGTAGAGGAAGTGACCATTACTTCTGGCATTGGAGTATGTGATGCTGATACAAGTGTCGTGGAAGTGGCGACAACTGAAAGAACAAGGAAAGGAAAATCAAAAAAGGCAAAGAAAGCAAACTCCACTTCGAAAGACACTGAAGAACATAGTAAAGACAGGGAGGATGCCAGTCAAGATGTGAGAATTCTGAAAGGAGCAGAAACTGTAAGTACAGATCTTGAACAGCAATTGAACAAAGTAACGAGAAGTTTCAAAACATCCAAGAAGCAAAAAGCAGCTGTGTGTGAAAAGAAAAAAAGCAGTGCCCCTGCACAGGGTGCTGCAGTTAACAGCAATCCAGATAGAAGACTAGAAGTTGTTAAGGATGGTAGAATTATATCTGGTAAAGACCTTATTTCTAATACGGACAGTGTTTCTGGTTTAAAAGAGCTTGAACATGCAGTGCATAGAAGCAGGAAAAGCAGTAAGAAGTCAGAGTGGGGGGGTTCTGGAGATGAACAGAATGAACATCTGTCCAATCATGTAAGTGTATATAATAAGCCAGATATGCTAGTGGTAAATCATGACAAGGATTTGTCATTTCCTGATAGGAGGAGTGAGCCTGATGATCAGATCGCTGAATCGTTTGAAAAACAAATTCCTTCCAGTTCTGGTGGCACTGAAGAGAAAGATACTTACCAGTGCATGAAATTAGTTGCAAAGACTGAAAGTATTCAAGAACTTGTTACTATAGGTACTTTGCCCAAAAAAGAGAATGCACATGATGCAGCTGCTGTGAAATTAGGTGCAGATGGAGATACAGAACCATCTGTACCTGGCCAAGAAGTGCTCGATAATAGTACAGAGAGTTTTCATGGACGGCATGAAGAAGGATACATTTCAACACCAGACCAGAAAGAACTGTCTGTTGCTCAAGATGCGAGACCTGAAAGTGAGGTGAATGGAACTGTACGTACATTAGAGCCCAAACATTGCTCAAACGCTGATGAGAACCCTGAGAAGCAAAGAGATGACATAAACTTTACCTCCGTATCAGGTAAGGATTTGAGTCACAAATCTGAAGAAATATCTGAGCATGGAGAAGAGCAGACATCAACTGCAGATGGTGTGTTTTTGGATAGTATTCTTCAATTTAAAAAGCATGATGCAAAGGAGGAGAATGGACATACTACTCATATTCCCAGAGTTGAAATTCAAGTGAATGTTCCACATAAAATTGATAATGATATTGGAGATACTTGTTCTGCCCCACCATTACCACACTCTTTGCCTGAAAGCAAGAAACAAATTAGACCAAATTGGATGGAAGAATCATCCACACTACAAAATGTATCAACTGAAGACAGCTCCACTTTTAAATGTGTGGGTATTTGTGGCTTCCCAGGCCCATCAGTTGTGGATGTGTCTGATGTACAAGTTTCCAGTCAAAACCAAGGTGGTGATGCATCATCAAATCCCCCTGTTGGTGTTTCACCTGACTCTGGCCTTCCATTAGCGTTGTTTTCAACTGAAGTTAGTTCTAATTGTAGACTGGCACAAGAAACTGTGAATGCACGGGAAGAAAACGCTAACATAGAAGTACCTGGAATTGAGAGTGAAGGAATTTTTGGTTCTGTGAAGGAAAGAACAAGAAGACCTCGGAAGATCATTGATACTATGACAGCAGATGAAAAGGCAGGAAAATCAGTAGCAGTTTCGACCCATATTGGACAAGAAAAGAAGAGAAAACCCCTGAAATCATCTGTAAAAGGGGATACTAAAAAAGGATATGGAAAGGCTAAAATGGCAGAAGAGCCCAAGGTTATGGAAGAGCATGAAGAATACAGGGTGATGAAAGATAAGATGACGACGAAGAAAAGGCGCCCAAAAATACCAGTCGAATTTACAAGTCCTCAGACTAAAGTAGAAAATGATGCAGAAGCTATTACACTATTAAATTTGGATGCTGAAGCTGTAAACAAACATAAATATGACAAGATCGTTTATTACAAACCAGAAAGAGTATCTCCAGTCACAGAAGTAGATTCCTATGATTTCCATGATATTACTTCTGATATCAGAATTGATAGTAATCTGGCATCAGCGTGTGTACAACCAGTATCACCAGAAATTACAGTGATTAAGGAGCAAGGAGGGTCAGAGAAACCTTGTTTGATAGGTGACAGTAGTCTTTCAGATTCTGAAATGAATCCAGTTTTATTAGAAGCATCACCTATAATAGTATCAGAAGAAGGCTTTGATACATCATTGAGGTTAGCTGATAATCAGTTACAAGAAGAAAAGATGGCAGACATCCCTCGAGAAATGAAACCTCATTCATTATGTGCATCAGATGAACTGAGTGATGTCTTTACAAGTGCCGTAGGTGAGTCAATGGTATTTAAGGGTGGTGAAGAAGAGGTGGATGGGAATTCCATTGTGCCTTCGTCTTCTGCAAGGAACATCATAACAGATGATGCACTTGTTAAAATTCAAGATGCTGTAATTGCTTCAATTTGTGATGTACTTTCTGAATCTGCACCTAAGGCTGAAACAGCAGCTCCTGTTGCAGATCATGTGGCTGAACCAGGTCTGCAGACAGAAGTTATTCCTGCTGTAGAAAATGATGTGCTTTCTGAGTCTGGATTGAGTACGGAAGCAGTCCCTGCTGTTACAAGTGATGTTCGTCTTGAGCCTGGCCAGAAACCTGAAGAAATCATGTTAGTTGGGAATTACATGCTTTCAGAACCTGGCATAAAGACTGAAGAAGTAACTGTTGTTAGTAATGATGTGCTTTCTGAACCTGCCGTGGAGGGCGAAGAAATCAAAACAGTCGAGAATGGTGTGCTGTCTGAATGTGGCCTGAACACTGAAGGAATCAGACGTGGGAATGATGTGGTTTCTGAACCTGACCTAACGACTGAATTGGTTTATGCATCTGCAAATAATGTGTGTTCTGAACCTGGCCTGAAGAGTGAAGTTATCACAACAGTTGCAAATAAGGTGCTTTCTGAACCACATCTGAAGACTAAATCAATTTCAGCAGTTGCAGACATTCTCTGTCCTGGCCTAAAGACTGAAACAGTAACAACTGTTGCAAGTGTAGTGCTTACTGAACCTGGCCTGAAGACAGAAACAATCACAACATTAGCAAGTGATGTGCTTTCTGAGCCTTGCCTGAAGACTGAGACAGTGGCAACAGTAGCAAGTGATGTGTTTTCTGAGCCTGACCTGAAGACTGAAGCGGTACCTGTGGTAGCAAATGATGTGCTTTCTGTTCTTGGCCTACAAAGTGAAGTAGTTGCTACATCTGTGAATGTTTTATCATCTGTAATGGGCCCATTGACTGAAACAGTCACTGAAGCTGCAAATGATGTGCTTTCTGAACTTGGTGTGATGACTGAAACAGCCGTTGCAGTCGTGATTGATGAGTATTCTGAATGTGGACCTGTGACTAAAACCATGAATGAAGTTTCAGATGTGGTGGTGTCTGCACCTAGTCTGATGACTGTTCCTGCCACCAGAGTTGTGAATGATGAGTTTTATGAAACTGGTCAGATGACTGAGTCAGTCAGTGCAGTTGCAGATCGTATGAAATCTGAACATAGGTTGATGACGGAAACATCTGCTGCAGTTGTGAATGAGATGATTTCTGAATCTGACATGAAAACTGAAACTGCTGCGGCAGTAAAGCCCTTTGTGCAAACTGTTGAATCAGTTTCTGACGTCCCTGATGCCACAGTTCAGTCGGTAACTTACTCATATTCCAAAGAGCTTGCATATACTTGCTTAGATGGTTTAGAACCAGTGGTGCGTGAAAATGATGAGTCTGTGCATGTGGAGGTGTTTAATACTGAAACAAAGATGTCAGAAACTGTTATAGAGAAACCATGTTCGCCCAAGGAGGAGGTGTTAGAAAAACTAGAAGTTGCAGTTTCAGAATGCCCTACACCAGATGTTCATCATAATCTTGTTACTGCTGACCTCATTGTACAGGAGGTCAAGCCATGGTATTCTGTATACAGGGATGCTGAAATGTATTGGCAAGAAAAAGTGGCACAAGAAATGATCAAAGTTCCTTCTGTTCCTGCAAGAAGTCAGAAAAAACAGGGATTGAAGAATTCATTAGAGATGCCAGTAGAATATGGAGAAGAACTTCCTGCTGCAAGTGCAGAGCACCTGAAATTTGAAGTGCCATTGGATGACAGCCATAGAAATGAGCATATTTTTGAAGTCCAAACCTACGACATTCATATGTTACTGGATGCTGAAAAAAGATGGCATGAATTTAGGGAACGCACACTACTGAGAGATCATACAGTGGTCATAGAGAAACCAGAAATTTGTCATTTTCTTGCAGAGGCCAAGGTTGTGGAATGTACTAAGGAACATTTTGTACATAGGCAAGTAATTAATGGTGACAGGCTTACAGCGAATGTAAAAGAAACATCCTTACCTGAAACTTGTGTGAGCACTTCCACAAAATTTGAAGAAGCAGAGATTGTAGGAAGTCATTCCACATTTGGTGGTAGCAGAGAAGCACTATCCTCTGGCAGTATTACAGAAGGTATGGCTGTGGAGGAGGAGTTTACTGATATGCAGTCTTCACCAGAATTACAAGAACATGCTGCATTTGTAGAGGATGGTGCCACACAGGTGAACTTCCTTGATCGAGCCATATTAGAATCAAAGCTGGATGAAAGTGTTGGATTTTCATTTGCACCAGAGAAAGATAAAACAAAAGTCCTTCTTAATTTGTATAAGGAAAATGTTTGGTTAGAATCATATAAATTTCTTGATGCTGAGAAAGAATGGAACAAAATTCACAGTAAAGTCTTGCCAAAGGAGCTGTCATGTGAAGAGATGCCAAGAATACAAACAACTGTGGTGGAATCTCAGGGATTAATCAGAAATGGCAGCATTTCAAGTGAAGAATTAGTTGAACAGCAGCAGCAGCAACAGATAGAGGTTATGGGCATTGGTACATGTGACACAGCAAAATTTGAGGAGTCAACAGATAGTGCCCCCTCATCACAAGATGTCTGTCAGTACATAGAGATGAAATCAATTCACGAACAAACGAAGCATTCAGCAGATAACATCTGTCCATTACAAGTTGTGTCTGGGGACCAGGTGATTATGTTTCCAAGTTCTGAACTGAGTAAAGAATCAACAGACGCTATTTCCACATCGAAGGTTGCCTCTCGGGAAGGACAGCTGAAGCCAGGTTCTCATCTGACTGAAGGTGATACGCAGTTCATTTTACACCAAGGTTACAGAACAGGAACATGTTATTGTCCATATGATTTACATAGGATTCATGATGCAGAACGACAGCATCAGGAACAAATAGCAAGGTTGAAGAAGGGTGTCCAAGATAATACTCTGATACAGCAAAAGGAGAAATTGAATTGGCAAGTGCCAAGAGGTCATGGCACAGAATATTCTTACTGTCATTATGATGTATTTGCACTTCGTGATGCAGAGAGGCAACATCAAGAACAGCTGTCTCTGTCACAATATGCAGACACCAGAACTAATGAATTGATAGATGTAACGCCTGTGGTGGCAATTAATTTTGAAAACGTGGATGCTGCAGTGCAAGATTTCAAACAGCAAGAAGTTGCTGCATTGCAGACTGAGTCTGCAAACGGAAGTGTGAGAACTTGGGCCACAGTAGTAGCATCTAAAAAGTCCTCTTCTCTACAGGGAACAACTTACAAGGAAAAACTACCTGACATTGTAGTTTTGAATAAACAATCTGTTAGTAAGGTGGGTGATTTGCAAGAGCCCTTGCAACTGTCATTAAATATAATATGTGTTGAAGAAGTTGAAGATACATGTGTTCCTGTGGTTGAAGTTGATCCTGAGGGATTCATGGAATTTGTGCCAAAGAAGGAACTGAGAAAGCGTAAGTCACGATCTCAGTCCAGGTCTCGTCTCAAGGATAATGTGGCATTTCCTCAGAAATCACAAGAAGTAGTTGTTACTGATGTTCAAACAACAGAAACTGATTCTGCAACTGATGTTCAAACAACAGAAACTGATTCTGCAACTGATGTTCAAACAACAGAAATTGATTCTGCAAGGAAGCAAATTACGAGTTGCTTTGCCTCTGAGTTTTCACGAGATTTTTCTGAACATCATGCAGATGGTACTGGAAATAAAGTAATATATAATGATGTTGGGTATTACACTGTTGGAGATGATAAAACAAGGGCTAATATGACACAGTCAGCATGTGGTAAGGAGGTGCAGCGATCATTCAAGAAGTGTGAAGAGGCTGAAGTTGAGATGGGAATGAAGAGTTACTTGAGGTCTGGAAAGCTTCCAGCACTGAAAGTACCCCTTGATTGTAAGTGGAAGAAACTGCTTTCTGATGAGCAGGAGATGGAAGGCATTGTGCATGTAAGGAAAGAACTTGTTCAGCATTATTTGTTATTAGATGGAGCATTCTGGCCAGACAAATGCTGGTGTCATGATGCTGAATGTGAGTGGGAAGAAGTAATAGCTCAGTGTCAGAAAAAGCATATGTCAACAACGACGTCACTTGAGATAAATTCGGATAGGACGCATGATCATAGAGATGATTCTGATGATGGAAATAGTGGACATAGTTCCCCAGGGCCACATAACCCAACAGAAGGAGGTGAAGGTGGAAGAAGACTAGGTGTATCAGGTGATACAACAGAACAGCTGAGTGCTGATCTGCCTGGTGGGATTTGCAGCTGGCCAGATGAGAGCACTTACTTGTCTGGCTTTGCTGCACCAGGCAGCCATACCTTTATGCAAAATGTACGTGAAGATGAAGAATTTTTAGCACCTGAGGAAGAACACACATCCTACCTGGCACATAGAGTAGCTGAAGAAGTCTTTACTGATTTGGTTGATGAACAAGAATCTGAGTTTCCCATCTATCCTCCCTCCTCTGCAACTCAGGAGGTCCAGCCCAGTTGCAGGACAGATGACAGCACGTCCATCTTCGTGGTACAGATGAAGGTCGGAGATCTCAGAAACCCCCTGTTCTCCGTGTGTTATTGTTGTGTGTTTCTGCGTGCTTGACCCCATATTCCTGCTCTGGAATGCTCTCTGCCATAATTACAAATGGTTCTTTTGGTATGGGATATTACTCCGCCTGGTGGTACTCTTGATTTTTGCTGGTAGCAGAGTTCACTAATCACTAATGCTGCTTGTTGATGTTTTACCTGTTTTAATGGCTATGTGAGAACACTTTGATGGACACAATATACCTCATTCTAGAGCTTAGTGTGTTGTTTATGTTGTAGGAAAAAGTGACCTAATGTTTCTTTTACTGTTTAATGTGGTTAGTCTCCCACATTCACTGAGCACTAGGTAAGGTGTCAAATTAAGAAAATTCAAAACTGTTCTGGTGTGACTTGATTTATATTAATGACTTTGCTACAAAATAAAATTGTCACTTACACGGGATAAGTATTTGAATGAGATATGTTGACTTCTGTGAATATCTGAATTCTTATGTTTGCTCATGCTTGATGTACTAGTTATAAGATTTTGTCAAGATAGCGTAGTTGGTTCATTGGTTTTGTAGCCTTTGAAAACCATTTGCTATTGTACATAGTGAGTGAGTTGGCATATTGTTTTCTTGCCACATAGCTAGCAATAAGAGCTGCTAACATAGCATGTACCAAATAATGGTGTCAACTGGAAACACCGCTAGTGTGGAATGCTTTGGGATTTGTCTTAACAGGTGTTTCTCCTGCTGAGTTTCTGCTTTACGCGATACGCAAAGTGATGCATACATAGCATGTTTTAACTGTTCATAAATTTGTTTTCTGCAGCATGATTATGGATAACATGATTCTGCCCTGTAAATTTCTTTGAAGTGATGTTAATTTTTTTGCTTTAGTTAATTGTCACGTGTTCATTTTTATTTAAGATGTCTTGTATATGATTGCCGCCGCCGCCGCCGCCGCCACCGCCACCGCCACCGCCACCGCCGCCGCCACCACCACCACCACCACCACCACCACCACCACCACCACCACCACCACCACCACCACCACCACCACCACCACCACCACCACCAC
>BLKM01000700.1:3700221-3769739 GCA_013340265.1 Coptotermes formosanus
AAACTGACAAACCAATGAACAAACCAACAAAAACAGTCATCACAATAACAGTCTCCTTTCAGCAGGGCTTTGTCAGTTTATTGGCTGACTGTATCAGACTGTGTGTACGACTGACTGACACATCCTCAACTACATGTTTAGCTTCTGGAGGTCATCCTCAGATCATCACGTAACACTGTGCTTCTTCAGGTAGCCATGTGTATTGTTGCATTGCTGTCACAATAAAGTCACTTCACGTAGTCGTCATATTCTTTTTCTTAAAATTCTTAATGTAGGCTAGTTCGTAAAAATACTGATCTGTGTAGTTCATGAGTTGTGGAATGTTTTAAAACTCCAGTTACCCAAATAAAATCATCATAAAAGGACTATAAAACATGAATTTAATGCATGATTTCATAACATAACCCCTTCCAGTGAAGAACCGTGTAGTGGTAAGTGGTTACCTGGGGATGACTTGCGTGAGCCAAAATGTAGTACATTATGTATCAATCTCTATATACAGTCTGGTATGATAAGTCAATCAGCTCATAAGGCTGTGTTGAAAGGGAGTTGTTTTCATGATAGTTATAGGTACAGAACAAAGTGGAATGAAACAGTTGAAAGTGACGACGATGACGATGATGACAGCAGCAGCAGCAGCAGCAGCAGCAGCAGCAGCAGCAAAACAAAACAAAACAAAACAAAACAAAACAAAACAAAACAAAACAAAACAAAACAACAACAACAACAACAACAACAACAACAACAACAACAACAACAACAACAAGTGCACTTGTTTTGACAGCAACCTCTGATTTCTTTGTACAGGTGTAGAGTGAGAGATGTGTAGTATAGCTCCTGATCAGACCTATTATGCTGTCTTCACTGATCAAAACTCCCGCATATTACATTCTTGATGAAAACAGCATTTGGACTCTGATTTTTTTGTGGCATGTACAGTCTGTGAAAAAAAAATCAGGTGCATAAGATCTTATTAAGCCTGAAACTGGAAGTGGTATAAGTGTACAGCAGACATATAATTCTGGTTATTCATAATTTCCTTGCGTTTGTCCTCATGCAGCTTTTCTCTGCCTTCCATTAATTGCAATAGTATACCCCAGATACATTTTGAACAAAGACTTAAAAATGTCTGCTGGATTTTGAGAAGAACCTGGAATGGCTGAGGCATATGACTTGGTTCCATGACAAAAAGAAAATGTGATGATTCTAATCTCCTTGGACATCCATGTAGGTGACTAACAGAGATGCGAAAGTCACATACGCCAGTTTAAGTCAGGGTATTGGCATGAGTTTCTTTTTGTTGCTCTTGTTACACTTGCACAAGTACTAAACTGTAGAGTTAATATTATTCATGTCTAAATTTTAGAGGTTACTTGTGCTGCTTTGGCAAGGCTAAAAGTGCAAGGGAAAGAGCTATTTCTGTTACTTTTTGTTACATGTTGTTCATTGACATGTTTGATTCAAATTTCCAATGTTTGAATATTATGGTAAACAATTTGTTCGCAAAAATCGCACTTCAGCAAGACAATTTGAAGTGCTTGATTTGTACTGCACAGAGGGTATGAATGAAGGTGCTTTTGCATGCTGTGAAATAGTAAATGTCATGTTGCAGGTCTCTTTGATGTCAGACGTGGTTGCTGTCCAACAGTCTGTGGACATGGCAGAAGTTGAATTCAGTTGCTTACCTGCGGATAATTTGAGAAGCATGTTGGCTGCATTGTTGGTAAGTTGTGTGTGAGGCTTGATTAGGAATATTGATAATGAATTCAGATCTTGGATAAACTGTACTGCACAGGTATGGCATTGCAAAAAATGTGTTCTGATGTGGCACTACACATGAGATTCAAAGTTCTGTCAGTGGTATTCATAAGATGAGTCTTCTGGTGTGTTACACTATGTTTGCTGCTCTTATACCCTAGCACCTTTTCTCTGCCCAACTCTAGACTGCTTGACCCTGAAGATGATGGCATTACACTTTTTTGACATCTTGACACTGTTTTTATCATTTGAGACAACATAACATCCAAGAAGACGTGAATTGTCATGTTGGTGGATGTGCACGGTGAATCCAGTTGCTACAGTTGTACATGAGAAAAGTTTTAAGCCTGGGTGTTATTGTTTTGTGTCACTGTAATAGTATCAAGGGTATAGAATAATCCATGTGTAGTCAGTTTGGTGAGGGGATGTTAAGGCAGCGAAGAAACCTTATCAAGTAGTGTGAGAATATGTGCCAAACATAACAGGCTGCATTTGAGAATATGTGCCAAAAGTAACAAGCATCTTGGATGTTTTTAGCCAGTAGAAATGATGAAGGGCTACCACAAGTACACAGTTAGTGCAAAATGACAAAAACTGGCCATTTTACAAAATGGTTGAAAAATTATAAATTTGTGATGGCTTATGTTGTGCAGTTTTAACCATAGATACAGAATTTATGCATATTTGATCCAAGGTCATATCCTAAATAATAAAGTAAGAGAGGAAAGAAAACTGCTTGTCCATGGATTGTGATGTGTTTGAATGTGTAGAAACTGATTGTAGTATGTGATGAAATGGGGTTCTAGGGTTATGACACCCAGAAGTAGGCAGCACTCATCACAGTGGGCAATCCCATTCCTGTTAAAACTAAAGATGTTACACTAAGTGGATTCTGATTGTTCCCTTTAGTTAGAATGGTCTTGTCCATCATGAATATGTTCTAGAAAATAGCATTAACTACCACATCAAAAATCTCCTAGAAATGTTGAGATCCTCCTGTGGATGCAGGATGTTAGAAATGGTGAAAGAGAGGGAATCATGCACCTGCCCAGCAAATGCAGCTTATGCAGCAGTTTTTAGTTAACCACTGAGTGTTACAAGAGCAAGGCAGCCTCTGTACTTTGCATATGTGATTTTCTGTTACTTTTCCTGTTTCTAACTTTAAATTCAAATCTGTGTATACATGGAGGTTTTCACTTTTACTACACAAATACTGTGTCATCGATGGCCCCTTCTTCTACACAGCAGTATAGTAATGTGAAAACCCATTCTTTGTCTAATGCATTCTGCAAAATGTTAAAGAAGTTGTGTGGCTAATGGATTAAGTATGTCTGTAAAAGTTCTGTTTGATCTTAGACACACATACTTGACTGTATGAAATGTTGGCTTTTGGTCAAAAGAATGGCCAGAATTTTCTGTGCGTACATGTGTATACTTTGTGTGCACAAGTCCTGCCCCCCCCCCCCCCGTGCAAAATTATTCCATATTTCATTCTAGAGTGAAAACAAGTAAAACAAATTTTTTTTGAGGGTCAGTGTTTCAGATGTGAAACATAGGCCTAACTGCATACCATGGTCCACATGATGTAGGAATCATTTGATAAGAATTCTTCCAGTTCAGGTGGTATTAATTCGTGAACCAAGGAATTCTGTATTTACAGAATCCTCTTTATATTTTTGTCATAGACAGTAATTCATGGATATTGTGGAGAATCGTTGGTTATAAATTTTGTTATATGTTCATTTTGTATTGATTTAAGGCAAGCTTATTGGCAGTAAACTGTTTGCTCATTATGAGATAGAACTGAAGAGAAGTCTTACATTTTGACCTGAAATTATGACACCAGTGTCCTTAGCGAATATTTTGGGTGCTGCTAAAGTATTTATTTATGGAGGAATATCATTTGTGTATGTAACAAAAAGTAAGGATCCTAGAATTAATCCTTGGGGAATTTCAAGTTTATTGTCCCACAATTTGAGAAAAAAATTTGAGCACACTTAAAGTAGGCCAGAGTGAAATACAACATTAAAAAGGGAAGTTACGTTTCCTTTTCATGGTCAGAAGTAAAGTTAAGCTCTGTGTTATTTTCTTCATGGGATTTCCGATTATTTCAGAAACTAGTCACATGAGAGATATTAAAATGTAATAAGGTAAACTATAAAACAGCTGTAAACTTCCCTGATGTATGAGCCTGCCTGGCTAAATTCATCTAAGTTAAAGGAATTAAAATGTCAAAGAGTTGTGAACTTCTCTGAAATATAAACCTCACTCTTTGTCTTCAGTTAATATTCCACCTAAATATAATGCCTTATGAGACTGGTTAAGTATGTTTTAAAAGCATATATGATACTGAGATGTAAGAATAATAGATTTAACAATTCATGTATGTTTTTCATTTCAGAAATTGTTGGATGATGTTCAGCTGAAGGAACAGGAGGCCATTAAACTTGAAATGGTGTTAAGGGATCTACCACCTGATGCAGAAACACAGTCACTTGAAGCAACTCTGGCTAGGTTGCGAACTCAAATTGTCACATTAATGTCTAAAATAGAGAAGGGCAAGACTGTGGTTGAGGTATGTATTCAGTAAATGTTTTGGCCAGCAGAGTTAGATTTTGAGATTAACATTAAATGATTTATGTGTATTGTTTGTGTCATAAAATAATGCAACCAGGAGTAGTAACTGCGCAAGTAAGCATTAGTATTGTAATAGTGAATATATTGATGAAGTTTTAAGTTTGTTGTAATCTTTAACTGAAATATGATGCAAGATTATGGTCATCTGGATGTGATAACTGTGGAAGCGTGGCAGAAATATACTGACACTTTGAAGGAACTTTGCAGTCTTTATCTTTAAGGAATTAGAAATGTTGTTAAATGTCTGGCATACCACGCAGCCTCACAGCTCTGAATATTACTTCATTGTTACAACTATGAAAACCTGAAGCATCATTATTCGCTAAAAAGGACCAACAAATATGCATAAGTTTTTACCCTATGTGACCCCAAATTCCTTAGGTGGCCACCTTTACTCCTGCATGTTTTGGTGGCATCATCAGGGAGAGAGATTTCACACTTATAGGCTGCGATACTACTGGTGAGATACTGTCCTTTTTCACGCAAACATTGTTGGAGACACTCCACAGGAATTGCTATCCATGGCTGTATATGTACTATGAGAGTCTCATTTGGCACTGGCCATCAGGTATCTTAGTAGTGGTGTCGCAGCCTCCGAGTGTGAAATTGCTTTCCCTTAGGGTGGTATACGTGCCACCGAATCATGTAGGAGTAAAGGTGGCTGCCTAAGGAGTTCGCGGTCACATAGGGTAAAAACTTGTGTGTTATTGTTGGTACTTTTTAGCGAATAATACAATAAAAATGCATGGTGATAAGAACGTAGTGAAATCTGAAGAATCATGTTAACTGTGATGCATTTTTCCTTATGAGATAAGCCTGTGCCTTCTGTACTGCTAATGCAGATAGATAGCGTTGTTATTATAGGTGGAATTAAAAGTGCACTTCTGTTTTTAACATATGAGTTGCCATGTACTTTTTTTTTTGTTATGCCTACTATTCATCAAGTAAAGGTGAACTAAAATGTTGCAGAGTGTATGATACTAATTAGCTAATTTCATAATATGAAATTTATCTTTTCATACAATAATTCAGTCCAGAATGTAAAACGGATTCTCACAAGTTCCAGTAGTCAACCATTAACAGTCATATATATATAAATGAGGTTTAGAACTGTGATCACCGAAATTCCATAATATTTTGTCACAAGGTAATGCTTGTATTTGTGTGTCTTTTGTTTCCAATACATGGGTACTATCATATTTTTTTTAACTATGCTTTTGAGCAGACGGCACTAGGAGTTCAAGAAAAGCGTCTTCAAGAAGTGATGCAGTATCAGACATTATTAACTGACCTAGAGCAATGGCTAATTACTGTGAATGCTACCCTTCGTACTGAAACACAACCAACATCACCAGAAGCCATCAGAGATCAGCTTCTTGCTCATGAAGTTAGTATACCTACTGTTAGACAAGACTTGGTAACATATGTTACAAATAATTTCAAGGTAGTTTTGTTGTTTTTGACTGATGTGTTTAACATTATCCAAAACCCCAGTTTTTTGAGACATGTTCCATAACTGACATAATTTATTTCTTGAGGTAAGAGGATGAAGTACGCTATTTTAAAAATTGTTTTAATGGGCGTACCTGTTTTTCATCTGCCTTATAGACTTCTGCTGGGCCTTCAGTTTAATAATGTTTTCTCTCTGTCTTGCAGAAACTTTCTGCAGAGCTGAGCCTGAAAGAAACCCAGCTTCTAGAGTTGGCCAGCCATTGTGAGGGTCTTCAGGGTTACCCTGATATACAGCAGTTGGCTGTAGCATTGTCAGAACACATTAAGCCTGTGCAGGAAGCTATTCATGAGGCAGCAAAGGAATTAAAATTTCATCATGATATGTTGCAGGTATTGGAAAACTTTTACCAGCCCCTTGCAAAACAGCTGTCTTCTTTGAATCTCTTTCTCAGTTACTGATTCTTTCGCAATATATCTGTCTTCCTCTTTTCTTCAAGCTGTTTACATGGTCATCTCGAAATTTTTGTCTTCCAAACTAGTACTTACGCATAAATTTAGTGTTACTAGCTTATTTCTCTTTGCTTGCTGTGCAGTTGGGTTCCTTTACTGTTGTGTTTAAGCTTGGTAGTTTTTGTTGTTTGTTTTGTCTTCCTTGTTTCGGTTCTTGTGGACAGCATATTTCTTTGAATATAGATCTTTTTCCTGTCCTGTTATAATGTTTCTGAGTCATTGATTGACATTCTTTTAGGGGTTGTTAATCACTGAAGAATCGAAGGCAAAGGAGGGGCAACTTTCTGAAATGAAGCAGCAAGAAACCTTGGTATCTTCTGTTGAGCCTTTGTCACCTGTAGCACATTCCCTTCCCATAGTTGAACCCAGGACTAGTGCTGATGTTGATGAAGGCTTTGATTTGGCCTCTCATCTGCAGAATAAAGTAGCAGCTGCTCCTCATGTTTCATTTTCCAATCAAGAATCTGTATTCAGCAGAGAAGTTCCAGAACCCCTCTCTGTTGAAGAAACTGAAGTAACTATTAAAAGTCCTTTTGTTTCTCAGCGTGCGCCAGCAGCAGAGGCTGCTGTAGCATCTGGTACATCACCAGTGTCTAGTGAAGTCCCAATCCAAAACCAAATTGCTGCAGAAGTTGAAGTGAAGAAAGAACCAGTTGTCCTTGAGGTTGGGTCTCAGACAGGCAACAGTTTAATTTTGGATCAATCTGAGACTGAAAGAACTGCATTTTTAATATCAGAAGTAACAACAAAAGATGAAGGAACTGTATGCAATCCCCCTGTTGACATGGAAGTACAAACGGAGTTGTTAGAACAGTTCGCTAGTGGTATAGAATCACCAGTGGCAGCCAAGAAAGAAATTCCAACTGAGGTTGCAGTCCAAACTGCGAGAGATTTGTGGACTTCTCCAGCTGTTGAAATGCAGAAAAATAAGATACATGTTTTTCAGAAGAAAACAGGGAATGAAGAGACTATTGAAATTGCAACAAAAGCTGGTATTAGGAGAGGTGAAACTCCTGTAGCACCCACAGAAGAAAGTAGTATTTTACCAGAAGAGAAGGATGTAAAGACAGATGGTGACCTACTAGTTGAAGTAAAATACAAAGGGAAAGGTCAAGAGGATACTGAATCTGTGACCAGCACTTCTGAACTGAACATCATTCACACAGCACCACAGTCATTTGAAACTGTGCTTATTGATCCTGATAAAAGTACAACTGAAGTGATTGTTGATAAGGATGGAAACCACAAAATTGTGGTTCGCAAAATTCGGCATATTGTGGTATCCCAACAGCAGCAGCAGCAGCACACAGTGCAACAGAGGTTTCAGACATTTACATCTTCGGATACTGGTGGTGAATATGCTGAAGTCCCTGTAACACAGTCTGTTGCGTTCTCTCAAGTCACTCTGCAAGGACAGCAGAAGACTGTGTCAGAAAACCAAGGAGATGGAATGCTGCATGTTACCACCACCAAATCATATGTAGGCAGTGTATCTTCAGGTATTCCAGGTGGGGATTTCAGGATTTCAGAATTCTCTACTGAACCTCAGCATCAGACTGTTTCATACCACACAGTCTCTGGAGAAATAGAAAATCTCACAGTGCCTTCTCCTTTGCTGAAGGGAATTAGAGGTCAAGAAATTAGTGGTGATGGTTATACTGTTGTGGAACCATGTGAAGCAGATGCATCAGCTGAGCATCAACCTGAACATGCTGCTGCTTCACAGCCAGAACATCAAGGTACTGATGGAGACAGGAGCATTGCAACTTCAGCATCATGTGTACATGCGGTTGTTGAGCAGGTCACAAGAAAAGTTACTCGTAGAATACGAAGAGTTGTCCGAGAGGTTGTTATTGTTGATGGAAAGGAACATGTGACTGAAGAAGTGGTGGAAGAACCAGAGGAAGTAGAAGTGACTGAAGAAGTTCCCAGAGTGAGAGTTGAGGTATCTAGAACAGAGGGTGATGGTATGGGTCAGAAAATACTGGATTGCCATCTCCAAAAACAGTACGAACAGTACAACCGTGGTGATATACCAGTTCAAGAATGTGCTGATGTTCAAAGAGAGTCACATCATTCAGGCCTTCAGGGAGGTGAAAACTATTATGGTCATGTGATTTCAGACCGTGAAGGAGAACTAAGAACTGAAATTCAGGATGTTCATATCATGAAAGAACCATCATCAGGGCAAAAGGAACTTGCAGAAGGTGGCATAGATGGCCAGTCACCCTTGGAAAGGCAGGAATGTACACAGAGAGAACAGGAGGTGGTGATAAGTGCACCAGGATTGTTACATGGAGGAAAAGAGGAGACTGTAGAGAACAGTTATGTTAATAGGCTGTTTGTAGACACACCTGAGGAACTTTTAATGCTAGAAAGTCAAGGTGCAAACACAGTGCTGACTGCAGCTGAAGAACTGAAAGGTGAGGTCGATAAAGTATTGCCAGACACGAGTGAATTAGTAGTACAAGATAAAAGTGTAATGGAAACTGATACTGAAAAGATAACCCTTCTAGAATTTTCAAGTCATCATGCCGTGTCTGAATTTGACAAAGACCACACAGTAATAGCCGTGGAAGAATTAATAGACAAAGGCGTTTTTGGAAGTGTTACGCCTGAGGAAGAGAAGTTACCTGTCATGACAAACATTGAAGAAGTTCTTCCAAATTCATCTTTAGTATCTGAGTCACTTGCCATGAAATTTGAGGTAGTTGAACCCAAGACAGTGTCAAAATGCTTAAAGTTTGAGCTTAAAACCAAAGGAAGTTCTGATGTCATACAAAGTGTAAAGGAGCAGACCTCAGAGATGCCACTTGAAAATGTGGATTCTGCGCATGTAACACAAGAGGAAGCTGTAGTAACTGCGGTTCAAACTATGACTCGCATTCCAATTGAATCAAGTTCTGACATGTTGCTTTCTCTGGAAAGTTGTAATTTACCGGGATTGGAAGAAACACAGGCAATAGAGGAATCAGACTCACACACAGTAGTGGCTCAACTACAAGGTCAGAGTATAGCAGTTCAATTCGGAGAAGCAGAGAAATATATTGACTCACAATTCCATAATGTGACTATAGGTGAGAATATACTTGATACAGCAAATATCTGTGAACTGGCACATGCTAATGAAGCTGTGGCTGAAGTTGTCTCTGAGAAGACTGTAGGGTCTGAGAACGCCAAAAAACCACACACAACTGTAGAAGATGGACATGTGGCTGTTTCACAGACTGAACCGTTAAGAGTTACTGATGTTGGGACATCTAAATTATCAGATGATGAATATTTCACATCAGGAATTGTTGTTAAATCAATAACACAGTCTCCTAAACCAAGTGAATTTCAAGAAACACTCATGAAGGCAGATGTTGGAGTAAGTCGAGATACAACATCCCAAACTTCTCCAGAACATGATGTTAAGACCATTGAATTTGCCTTATCTATCAAAGAGAAACCTCATCCTACTTTCCAGCAGACTTTAGAACTGGCTCCAGAAGTATCAGCAGCTGTTAACTTTGAGGAGAAGGAACTTACGTCATCATCAGAAGATAAGAGGGATGAACCAAGTAACGGTACAGTACCTGAGCACCAGGTAGTCAAAGAGAACATTGTAATACAGTTTCCTGATACGAAAACAGTTTCATGTACTTTGACTAAAGAAACTGTTATTGGTGCTGGACTTGCATCTCCATCACAGAAGACTGACAGTGAAGCCAGGGATGAGAGAGCTTTGAAGAGCGAGGCAGAAATGGGTACATTAAAGAAAAGTCGGAGGAGAAAGAAACATAAAGCTAAAGGGCTCCAGGAAAGTTCACCTGAAGAACCTGTTGAGGTAGAACAAGATGAAACCCCAGAACAAACTCTTGGAGACGCTATCTGTGGAGTTGAAGAAGTCCCTCTATCACTGGAAACGTCCCTTGCAGATTCTACAGAAATTATTATACCAGACTCACCAGCTTCATCATCTGATACAACCAAGCCAACAGAACAGGAGAATATCATGATGTTCGAAATGCCAATGTCCCCACAATCACATAGAGACAGTGAGAGGACACATGACACAGGTTATGATCCTGAAGACAAAACAACATTGGACGAAATGTCAGTGGTGGAGGAAGAGGATACGCGGAAAAACAAGAAAAAGAAGAAGAAGAAACAGAAGGTAAAAGCAAAGGACTCTGAAGAATTAACTCATATATTCCCAAAATCACGAGTAGAGCCAGTAGTTGGGCAGACAGTGGTTGTATCGGACTTTAATAGTACTGAAAATGGTGAGTTGTCTAAGGGGATGATAAAAGAACGAGATGAAGCCAGTACAGCAACCAGTGAAAGCACTGCAGAGAAAGTGACAGTAGATGAAAGGGTAACTGAAAGGAAGGGAAAGAAAAGAAAGAAAGGTGGTAAGGAACCAGATGTTGCTTCAGAATTTGGGGAACAGAATTTAGAATTGAATGTGCAACTTGCAGGTACATATAGCCTTGAGTCTTATGATGACTCATCTAGAGAACTGAGGTCTGAGAAACTTAGCAGTGTTAAGGTCATGGAAGAAGCTGTTTCAGCACGACCACCAAGTGAGGCTGTTGGGACCCTGGTTGACTCTGAACCTCATTCTGTTGAAATTTTGGAATTGTTGCACGTACAAGAACAGTCTGCTCAAACGGTGACTCCAGATATCCCTAAATCACCAGGAACTGTGGTGATAGACTCTTCTGTACAAACTAGCAGTGAACATGCAGCTGTTACACATGAGGATTATGTTCAAACTATGACTCCTGAGATGCCTGTAATAGAGAAAACTGAAACTACAGATTTTTCTGTTCAGACACTGAAGGAGGATCTCACATCCACACAAGAAGAATGTGTGCAAACAAAAACACCAGAGGTAGTAGTAACAGGGGAAACATCTGTGCAGACATTAGAGATGGAGCCAACCCCAACTCGTGATGAGGCTGCACAAACTTCAACTCCAGAAGTTATGGAGCTGGTAGCTGTTGATACCATCGAGTCTTCCATTCAGACCAAGACAGAAGAAATTGTACCTGTGCAGGAAGATTCTGTGCAAACATCAATGCCTGAAGTGCCAGTTGTAGATATGAAAGATACATCAGTACAGGCAGTACAAAGTGAATTGACACCCATGCTTGAAGGATCAGTGCAGACTGCAACACCAGAACCAACAGAAACACCTGAGCTGCTGAAAGAGACATTTGAGATGTCAGTTCAGACTCCTAAGGAATTGCTGGATCCAGCGGGTGGAAAAAGTACAGACACTGAAACTGTCGAAATATCCAGTCAAACAGTGAAAGAAGATTTGGTAGAAACTCAGGAGGGCACAGCACAAACAGTGTTACCTGAAGTTGCAGAAATAATGCAGATTCCGACATTTGAAACCTCTATACAGGCTGTTAGGGGAAGAATAATCTCTCCTACAAATGAATGTTCTCAAGTGGTTTCATCTGAACTGCCACAAGTTCAGAGGGCTGACGTAGCAGAAATCTCAACTCAAACGACAAAAACTGTGATTCCATCCATGCTGGAGGAATATGCTCAGACTCTGTCACCTGAAGTACCAGATGTTAGAGACACATTCATTCAGACCCTGAAGGAAGAGCTCATACCTACAGAAGAACAGTGCTCACAAACACCTGCTGTAGAGATGTCTCAGGCACAGGATATAGAAATGGCAGATTCTTCAGTTCGAACTACGAAGGAGGAACTCTTCCCCACATCAGAGGGATTCTCACCAGCAATTCCAGTAGTTGAGACAAAACTAGATGAGAAAGCAGTTTTGCAAGGGTTATTAGAACCAGAGAGCACTAAGATGGCAGATGCATGTCGAATGGAGGAGGAAGAGGAGGAGATCATACCTACACAAACCCTCCCTGAAACAACTGTTTCCCATGTACTCTATATTCCTATTGATACAAAAGCTGAGACTGCTGAAACTTCTGTTCAAACTAAACCTGTTTTAGTGAAAGAATACGGGGATGAGAGATCTCAGTCATTCTCTTCAGAGGAGCCATATGAAATTCATGTTCAGGCTTCAGTTTCAGTTACTGCATCTGCAGAGTCTGGTGACACTTGGAAGATAGGTTACAGTACAGATACTGGGGCTTCTGCAGACAGGAAACTCATGGCCTCAGGTGATAACATTGTGTCAGCTGTATGTGAGACTGAACAAGATGGGAATGTTCGTTGTACAACAGAAATGCTTTTGAAATGTGACGACGAAAAATCAGCACAATTTACAAGGAACGTACTTGGTATGCCTGCAGTAGATATGGAACCAGTCACTGGTGCTGCCTTTAGAACTGATGAAAATACTGAACCTAGTATTTCAGTAAAAGATCTGCCTCAAACACAATTGAAGAAAGACACACAGAAAGCAGTGTATGAGTTTGTTGCCTCAGAAATAGCTGCAGAATTGAGAGAGAGAGAGAGTAAGCAACAAGCAGTAGCACTAGACGATCAAACTGTTCCAGATATTGACAGAGTTCTAGGAGATACAGGAGTTACGCAGCTCGAATTTACTGAACCAGAAAAGGAGAAATACCAGTCATGTGAAGACGCAAAATTAAAACAGAAGGAACCCAAACAAGTACAAGATTCTGATGGTGGTGGTGTTCCAGAATCTGTCTCTTCGCAATACAATGAACAAGTAAAGTCACCAGGAAGCTCATCAGAACGTACAGACTCAGAGGAAGCACATCTTATGTCAGGGTCTTCTGTGGGTGATGCATTAGAAGTGGAACCAGAAACAGCTGCAGCCAGAGTTATGGATGAAAATGATGTAGATGAAATTGTAATTACTACGGAGTCGAAGGTCACAACAGAAGTAAGACTTCAGCATCCAGACAGCTCTACGGGTGAGAAAATAAAGAAGTCCAAGAAGCATTCTAAGGGTCAGAAAAGTCCTGCAGATGGTAAGTTAGTGACAAGTGCAGAACTTTCTGTTGAAACACAAGCACACGAGCAGAAGTCTGATGAAGAAATTCCGGCTGAGTTCAGACCATTATATTCAGATATTGCTAAACTGTCATCAAAACCTGGAGATCATACGGAAACAGTATTTCTAACAGAAGCACATAAAGTATCAGTGCAACCTGTCAGAGGGGAACATTCACCAGGTCCTCCTTTAATACATGAGGCAGTGGTCACCATATTTTCACCCGATCCTAGCTCTGGCCAAGAAATGGAACCAACAGGACATGAACCAGTTTTTGCCCCAGTCAGTGAACAGTTTCAAATAGAGCCTCCTGAATGTGTGGTAGATACGAATGTGGATTCTGATCCAACATATGTCAAAGAAAATATCTCAGATTTTGGTACTGCAGAAAGAATTCAAGAAAAATCTGTACCAGGTACTAGTCCAGATGTAATATCTGTTGCCACCTCTGAAGAGTTTGTCTTACAAGAGCAGTCCTGTTCAGACAGCCAGGTTACACAGCCTAGGGATACTGAAGATCACATGGATCTGGTCAAATGCAAGAGCCCTATAACTCCTGAAGATATTTCAGTACAGTTTGAACCAAATCTGCCATCAGATACAAGCATTGCAAATGAGTCCACTGCAGTAACGTGGAAGAAAGCAAGTACTGTTCTGTCAGGGCGTGTGCGAGAGCTGCAGAATGCCCGTAAAAGCGCACACATGTCTAGAGGTATGTACTTAGCAACTCTTGAAGCAATTGTGACAGAGGAACTTGTAGAACCAAGGAGTGTTCATGTGCAACATGATTTGAGTCTTCTGCAATCAGCTGTGGAAAAGAAGGATGTTGTAGTCATTCAGAAAACAATCATTAGAACAGTAGAGACTATTTCTGTGTGGCTTGAAACCATCGAGTACCGGATATATCTAAACAGACAGAAAACTAATACTGCACCAACACAAGAGCACATGAAGGAATATGGTGCTCTGAAGGAAGAGATGAATAACATTGAAGAAAGTGTGGGTGCACTGGAAGGTATTCTTGAAACAGCCAGTGGAGTCTGCAGTGAAGATGATAAAATTCATCTGAGAGAGTGCCTTGTCTCGCTTCAGGAACATGTGAAAGGTGTTGATGAAATTGCCAAGGAAAGTGAAGAGAAAGTTGCCAAGGATTTAATTCACTGGGAAGAATTTCTGAATGGTGTGAACAACATTAGTGTAATGGTTGAAGAGCTGAAACAGCAGTTGGAGGAACTCATACAGTCAGATATATCAGTTAAATTGAAACTTCAGGAATTGGAGAACATCGAAAGTAGTAATCGTTGTCATATGTTGAAGACAACTTGCTTACTGAAAACAGCAAGGAGTCTTGTTAGGGACTTCCCAGGAAGGGATATTCCTCCTGAGACTTTCACTGCCCATGAAACTACTCGAGTCATTGAACACAGTGTTGCACTTGAACGTGATAGACTCCTTCAACTCTTGTCTCTTGCTGATGATTATGAACAAACCTTAAAAGAATTTTCACAGATTATAGACGTTGCAGATACCTTGGTTGATAGTCCTATATCAGTCATTAGCTTGGAGCATTTGCAAGAAGAGATGCAAAAACACCGCAAATTTTTTGTAAATTTGAGCCATTGTCGAGGAATTTTAGAATCCTTGGAAGGAAACTTGGACCCAGACACACGTGCCTTGCACTCCCAACTACACCAAACCTTGCACTGTAGGGCAACTGCAATACTAGATAAAGCTGCAAGTCGAGCACAGCAGATGGCTCTGGCAGCTTCACGTTGGACTGTACTGGAACAAGGAATGAAGGAGGAGAGGGGTTGGCTTCAGGTGGCTCACCAGAGAGTTCCTGACCTCCAAACTGTCAGCTCTTCCGAGTATGACCAGTACATATCCCTGTATCAGGTAAGTACCACAAATATTGTTCACAATTTATTGTTCTCTGTATCACAGTTTTTCACAAGCTTTAATGCATAGCTGTGCTGAGTTCACTGGGTGGATAACTGAATGTAACAACACTTGCATTCTTCACAGAAATGACTTAGGTAGTCATTTACTCACACTCTTTACAGTTTGCCTTCCTAGTTCATGCACTGATTTTCTGACTTCCATGTTTTGAAGCTTCTGTAATTTATGAGTCTTAAAAGTGTAAGAAAAGTTGGATGAGCGGTTAAATATGTATGTGGTCTTGCTTGAGCAGTGTGGGAACGGTGTTCATCACAGACAACACAGAACATCTGCCCTTGGACATGATGTTGAACAATGTCAGTACAGTACAGTTCATGCTGTTGCGATCTGTCAGTACTATGATTCTTGATCAGCCAACTTGGGTGCTGTTAGTGAGCCATATTTATGGGCACAGTAGATATGCTAGAGTCACACAATGAGTCTTAATTCAGTTTTTCTTTTTGGGCTTTTAAGTGGGATTCCAAAGATGTGAAGTGTGTCACACTTAAGGGTTAAAGGAGCAATTGGAAAGGTGACATAAGTAGGAGAGTGCAGGTTCAGTGGTTCACATGTTAAGAGGGGTGTTAATGACGTGGTAGTTCTTCTTTGGGAAAGAAGAAGAAGACATGGTAGTTACATTTGGGAAAGATAATTCTTTATTAAAATCTGTTGTGATTGGAGGATTCATGTATAAACAGACTGGAAGTGGGGCTGGATGGCTGGCTGGCTGGCTGGATGGATGGATGGATGGATGGATGGGTTGATGGATGGGTGGGTGGGTGGGTGGGTGGGTGGATGGATGGATGGATGGATGGAGGGAGGGAATGCTTGAACTTACGAAGTTGTGGTACTAATTATGTACTTGCACATTCATTTTAGTGCAGTGCTGATTAGTCATTTCTCTATTGTGTCAGTTTCATAGCATACAGTGAAATTTCTAGCCATTGTTCCCCAGTGCATAATTTTCCTGGAAGTCTTGTTCATGTATTGTGGTGGCAAAAAATCTGAGACCTTTCAAACTTACCCGAATCTCGTCTTTCCACATTATAGCCCAGCCCTGCCCCGCCCCCCACCCTGTCATCGCTTCAGAAGTGGTGGATAAGAGGTTTCACTGTATTCAATTATGAATGGTTTTTGATGCTAACAGACACTACTTTCACTTACAATTTGTAACTGCTTCCCCTTCCAGATTCTCTTCTCCGCAGCATGGCTGTGTTGTTGATTGTCATGGGTATTTACCAGGAACAAGGGAATCCTAGCTAACACAGGCATTTACGCATTGGTGGTGTGTGATTAACATACAGATTTGTTGTATGAGGACACTGACCAGTAGTCACATTAATTTACAGTCGCTGTCGTCAGATGTGGCTGTTCATCATGCCCGTATAGTGCAGCTGCTGGGCATAGCGCAGAGACTACAAGAACTTGTTATCTGCATAGGACTTGAAGCCCGATATGATGAACATCTGGAAGTTATTCTCACACTACAAGATGATGTCAATTCTAATCTTAGGCGACTCTTAGCATTTCGAGACACGTGGTCTGCATATGATCTTATGATAGACAAACTGGAATTTTGGATGAAAGGAGCTGAAAAAGATTTGGATATAATTTCAGCACAGGCTGTACCGCCAGGTGGAAACATGAGACAGTTTTGGGTAAATACATATATGTGTTGACATGTGGGTGTTTTTTCACTGGGAATGGGTAATGTTTCGATAGGCCATTTTAAAATGTGATCTCTGCAGAGTGAGTGAGTGAGAGTGAGTGAGTGAGTGAGTGAGAGTGAGTGAGTGAGTGAGAGTGAGTGAGTGGGTGAGTGAGTGAGTGAGAGAGAGAGAGCGAGAGAGAGAGGGCGTGAGTCTGCACTCTTGATTTCACTGTGACAAGTTGTAATAATGGTGGTGATTCTGTCTCTTTCACTTGCGTGTTTAAATTATGATGCATTGTAATCATATTGTCAGTCTGTGGGCTTGTATTTTTTTGTGTTAGAGTTTAAGCTACAGGTACACAGGATGATCCAGGAGGAAAGATACAATATTTTAGGAAGTGATAGTACTGGTTATTACAAGAAAATAAAGATAGAGAAGTTACTGTTAATTTCATTTTAATTTTAATTTGATGTTTAAGTGACAAATTTGTTACACAGAAATGACGAATTTGTTACAGTTTACAATAGATGTTCCAAATCCCACCATGAACCTCAACACACTTTGAAACCCATGTGTGAGGATTGTGTGTTTATCTGAGGTAATCCTCATGTTTCTTTATGCAGGCAGCAGCATGTAAAATGTGAGCTAACAATTTGTCTTTTGCATCCACCTTTCTTTTGTAAACTTTGCTCTTCATCGAACCACACAAACAAAAGTCAACCACGTCAGAGAACAGAGAGGAACAAACAGTGCACACCAGATTCAAGCAGTTCTATCTCGGTAACTATTGAGAATCAGACACACGTTCATATAAACTTTTTTTTCACAATGGCTGATACTGTCACCTCCCAAAATATTGACCTTTCCTCCTGAGTCATACAAATCCGGGTTTATTCATAGAACGTTGCTTGCTCAGTGATGGTTATTCTGTAAAAACATGAAGTTCTGTGGTGGTATGGGTAAAGGATTGGCATCACTGACTGTTCAGGACAGTGGTTGCTGTACCACTGCTTTTATCATTCTGCCATCTTGTGTATTTATGACTTTCATAAGGGCCTGAGAATAAATAGAGTTAACCAGTTGATCTTTGTAATGGGATTTCATTATCATCTAGGTGACCTAGGGACCGAATTTTTAAATATTATTAGATAAGTTGCAGACTTCAGGGGGTGAGAAGTACAGTGGGATTTAATTTCTTATGAAAGAATAATTGTTTATTTTTAACATATGATCACTAGGTTATGTCTGTTTCTTTAAAACAAATTTGTGTAATCTTCTGAACTAAGTAAAACATAAACGTTGACCAGTATTTTTGGCTAATGTTCCTTGTTCATGTGTTTCCAGGAGCTGAAAGCTCAGTATGAATTGCACAATAATATCCATAATGAAGCAGGCGCTACCTTTGAGTCTGCCATGCGGATAATTCCTGTTGCTGATGAGATGCTTCAGCGTCAGTTCTATGGCCAATTAGAAGACCGCTGGCGAGGTGTAGCAGACAAAATAAATAGAATACAGGCCTCCATCATACAGAGTCTTTCTTCTCAAGAAGTACCATTCAGTGACAAACTTTCTCTGCTAGAACAGGAATTGCTGGAGGTGAAGGCTACAATTAGTGACATTCGTGGTGTCATTAAAAATGAGGAGGAACTGAATCTTTACATTAAGAGATTACAGGTAACGTGAAGTCAAAGTTGCCATATATAACCTTGCTGCTTAATATGTTAACCCACTGGTTTGTTATTTGTGCCTTTGCACATATCTGTATTGAGACATTTCAGTGTTTTAGAAGAGTGTAGAGTTGTGTGTTATTTTCCTGTAACTAGCTTGTAATGATGTAATGCTTATAAAAATCCCAGATTGAACACCTTAGCTGAACTTAAGCAAAATTGAAAGCTTTATGCCCTTTCAAGTGAAAGAGGTTCATTGTGCCATTGTTTCTGCATCTGTATGCCATGGAGAAATAATTAAGCATGTGTGTGACCATATGTGGCAGTGCTGTGGTATGTGTGCTGTATGGTGAGTAGCTGACCTGGCAAATGACTGGGCTACCTGAAAACTAGTTTATTTTCCTAAGTATATTAATGTTGAAGAAGAGAATAACATGAAATGGACACTATATGTCTTTTAATCCTGCATTTACCCAAAATGCAAGCCAACCCCCAATATATGCTGACCCCCTAAATAAGACACATCTGCCAGGGGAAAAGTTTTCTTTTTATCTGGATGTAGGAAGACCTGTCTAGTAAGTCATTGGCTGAGAAAACATATTTCACTGTTAATTTCTTACAGTCAATACGCAGAATATGTCAGATTCCATTAATCTTTCCCAATCAGTGTCACTTTTTCCATCTTTATTGTTGGTGGAGTGTACTGTATTCACAGTCAGTGTCTTCGTCTTCCTCTAACACACTGCTACCATTCCCAGTCTCTTCATGGTGATTACACAACGGATCTTCGTCTGACTTCAGTTGTACAATGCTGCTTAAACCCCATCACACACAGACTTCTGGTATGATGCACTGTGATGCTGTGATCAGTTTACAGGATTCTTATAGCTGGTGTCAAAATGTGTTCCCTTCTAAGAGCCATTTGCAGTACAGGTGTGTGAGGTGGTCTTTGAATTACTTTTTACTATAACCTAAACATCTGCAGTTGTGAAGTCATCTTCCCAGGTATGACCAGAAGGTCTGTTTATGGAACTACCTGTGGTTTTTGTTTCTGGTGTTGGATCAAGGTATGTAACATGACCATCACCAATTGTCACATTTACACATTGTTTCCAGCTAATCCTGCATACATTTGTTTGGTCATCTGAGCTTTAGGTTGGCATCTGACAGATTTCTTGGTTGCATTTGCTTCTTAGGCATTGTATTGTGATTTGGAATCATGCATAGTGGTAACTTGCTACCATCTGCTAGTACTGTCAACATGACAGTACTTAACGTGTTTCATTACCTGGTCTTTTCTTCACAGACTTTCTTCACAGACTTTTTCCCTTGTTGGGATAATAATTTTATGATATATCAGAGTATGTTGGGGTGTCATCAGCATTTCCTGTTTGGATCACGGTGTCGTTATTCATTTTAGAATGTCTGGTGACCTGTTGCTGAAGAGCTGCCAGTTTCTACTTGAAGTCTGCTGGCAACTTACAGCAAAGCAAAGTTCTCAAGTGAAGAGAGAACCTACTTCTTTGCGTCATATGTAAATACCAGTTGCTTCTGGCTTTGGAGTCATGCTATGTGATGTGTGATTCTAAAGGCTCCTGTGCTTCATGTTTTATTGTCTCAGCCTACTAGCCTGAACAGCTTTTGTTTTTGTTTCTGGAAACTGCTGTGCTTGAGTCCGCTGAAACATTTTTTGCTGTTCACATTCATGAACTTAACGTTTTTTGTGTACCTTCGGACATATGCTTTTGAAACTCTGAATTGTTGTGCTGCACTGCAGGTACTCATTTTCTCGGCATGGTGAACCAGCATTAGTTTGAATAAAACCAACTAGAACATAGCAGGGCTGAATCGCCTTAAAATTATTAGTTTGCAGTGGTTATCATAAATTCGTGTGGTCTCATCAGAAATTTTTTACCGGTGCATTGAGTGAACTGTAGTGGCTTCAGATGCACTATTGTTTCTTTTGGCCATACTTGTGATAGGTCTGCAGTGCATGCCTTGCTTTGCCTTGGTGCAGTCCTTTTGAGCTTGGCCTAGTTGAGTTGATACTTCAGATTCAATGAAATTAAGGAAAACCCTTGTCCTACATTTAGGTGAATATGTTTCTCTTCGTTGTACATTTGGTAGTTGGCTGTATGCATGTGCACACACAATCTCCCTGTACCTTTGTCTCTCTGAAACCTTGTGTACAGGTGACAGATTAATTACGGAAGTATACGAAATGGTCCATATCAACTGAAAATGTGTGGTGGATTTCCAGTATCTCTGAGAAAAGTGTGGCACAACTTGTTGTCTAGGGTAAAAGTATCATCCATTTATGCAGCTTGTGCGAAGTGCTTTAAAATGAGAGCTGGCAATTTGAAGTGACAGGTGCAACTGAGATGTGAACTACTTACTTTTTGTATCATTCTTATCCTGGCAAATGATATGGGAGCACATTCTTGGCATACCAAAGAAAGCATTTATTATGTTAAAATTGGCTGTTCTTAATTTATTTCTTGGGCTGATGGGTAGATATTTGTATATGGGCTATGTGTCATAATTTACTCACTACACATTTTGAACAAAGTTCATCGACCCATTTTTTGGTCCAAATTTAATTCTGAAGTCACTTCATTAATCTTTTGCATGAAAATGCCAAACATTATTCTTGCTTGGATTTTTCTCTAGCCTGCGTAAACTAAACATCACAAAAATGTGTTGCAACTAATATAAAACTAAATATTTTTTGTCTTATTTTGTATTAGGTTCTGCATGAACGTGTGGAGCACATCCAAGAAGAATTGGGTCGTCTTGGTCTTCTCTCAGCCACAGAATCTGAGAAAGTGAGCAGTTTGCTGTATGCTGCTCGACAACTGGACGTGCAAGTGTCAGAAGAGCTGGAAGGCTCAGTAGTGCTGAGAGAAAAGCTACAGGCTATTCAGAAGGGTTTGGCTCGTGTAAAGCGTAATCATGAAAGAGCTAGCTCTGTGCTTGACCAGTGTGAAGCTAGTGAGAAACTGGGCAGTGATGTTGTGGAGCAAGCTGTCATAAACTGTCAGGTATGCTGCTGTTTGTTACTTTTGTTTGTTAGTACTAAATCTCTTGGTACTTCAAAGTGTGAAACATTTGTCTCCATCGGAAGATTATAACTGGAGGGTCAAGTGTTTATAAACATCATATGACATTGCTGGGGGCGGGAACAGATTCAAAAATATGTGCATCTCATAATGATATTTGGCAATGAATGTGTTACTGGTGTAGTACTTCGGTAAGTAAAACACCCTGTTAACCTTCAGGTCATTTTACACAACTTTTTGTGAAATAAATATGCATCTTCCTGCACTTCACAGTAACAAAATCAGTGTGATATAACAGCCATAGAAACAAAATTTTTGTATTGTTTCTGTGATTCCTTGTGATGCCAAGGCGGCTAATACTTTTGCAGGCTGTGGCAGAAGAGTTAGGGTCTCACTGGCAAGACTTGATGACATTGCGTCAGCTGCTGCATGCTTTGCCAATGTGTCTCCGCCTAACAGTCTCACCTGTCAAAGTAGAGCGCGAGATCTCGCAACTGCAGGACACACACACTGCACTAGAAACCCGATGTGACAGGTTACTGTCACTGTTGCGAGCTAGGCTTGCTCTCTGGAAACGTTTTGAACGTCAACTGGAGATGGTACAGCAGTCTGTTCAGGAAGCTGATTATATGATGGAGCTGCTCACTGTCCAAGGTTCTGTGGACTATGACCGCTTGCTGAAAGCAACTGAAAGGCTAGAGGTAAGTACATGTATTTGCTTTTCATGAAGTGTTCTGTAAATATCTTCAAGATGCGTACAGTGGAACACAGTTGTAATGACTTGTGAGGAATGGTGTACATTGTAATGATTTTAGACCTTGTTCAAAACATTAAGGCTTTAATCAGGTAAAACTTCTACATGACTTTAGCACACAGCAGTAGAGTAAAGGTAAACTTACATTTCCAAAACAAAACAACTGAATAACCAGATAGTGAATAGCAGGTCATGCCAACACACAAAATATATCATCAGATTAGTTATGAGTTCTGCCAACACAAGAATAATTACCACCATATTCACCACTCCTTGTAATTTTAATAATTAGTTTCATAATCAAATAAGTAGGGGTCATTTTTGGCGAATAGGGCATTGAGGGCTATCATGCAAAGATCTATCCTTAGAATGTTCAGAAAGGACTTCTTTCTTCTTGGTCTCCTGTTAGCTGCTCTGTAGTTTGTAGAGGGGCATGCTGTCCAAGTTGACTGGTTTCATGACTTCTGACTCCTAGCACAGGATACATCTGTGGATCTCCTCTTGGGGCTAGATGACGGGTTGAGACAGTAGTTTCTCCACCATCTGCAAGTATTACATATGCATAGTCTGGGTTTGCCGCAGTAAGGTCCAGTTCCTCTACCAGTGGGTCATATTTGCTGGCACATACATGCTTCTTAATTAGTACAGGGCCAGGATGCATCAGCCATGTGGGTATAGAATTCCCATTGTATGACCTTCTAGGGAGAGAGAACATTCATTCATCAGGTGTTGCATTAGCAGCAGTGCACAGTAGGGAACGGATTGAGTGTAAACCAGACTGTAGCTCTTCTTTCCACTGTTCCATCTTCACATTATCAGATCTAAGTGCTAGTTGTATTGTTTTCCATATAATTCCATTGTACCTCTCAATTTGTCCATTCCCTTGGGAGTCGTAGGGTGTCGTTCTACTGGTTGTGGTACCTGGTGAGGTTAACCTTTTAAAGCCTAGCGGTAACTTTACATACGACCAGGTTTAACATCAAAAAATCGTACGTGGTGCCCACATTGCGTTTATGTGTTTTGTACGGATCTCAGAACAAACAGCAACTTTTGCCTTACAAAACATTAAGAGACTGGTTTTTATAACCGAAGTGGAGAGTGTTTACAGTGCAGTACGCACTGAGTCCTTATATAAAACAGATACGCGTCGTCTTTAAAGGGTTAAAAATGATTTCAATTCGTGAGACATAAAAGATGACCCTCTATCAGAGGTGATGTATGAGGGCATTCCAAAGATTGAAAAGGTATGTCTCAAATGTTTTGTCACTGTACCTGCCAATAGATCCTGATGAGGTATAGCAAAAGGAAGTCTAGAAAATTCATCAATTATCATGAGAAGATACTGATTTTTTTTAGTTTATTAGTAGAGGGCCCTTAAAATCAAGATTAAGTGTTTCAGATGGTGAAGGTGCTGTAATTACTTTTCCTTCATTTTTGACAAATCATGGTTTTAGTTCATTGCAAACAGGACATGAGTTCGTAACTTTCCTTATGTCATCAATGGAAAAGGGTTAGTTTTTAGTGCATACCTGATGGTTCATTCGAGTAATTGCTGGGTGACAGAGCATAATGTAAGCTGGTAAGATTAACTCCTGAGCCTATTGCAGCAGTTATTCTTGATAGGGTATCAGCAGTTGCATCCCTATTTTCTGGATGGTATACAATGTCAAATTTGAAGCAGGCCAGTTCTAATCTCCAGCGCATAATCTTTTCATTTTTAATTTTACTCATATGATGTTGATCAAACATGAATGAGACATTGTTGATCAGTAAAAATTTCAAAATGTCGACCAATTATGTGGTGCCACCAGTGGCGTAAAGACTCTACAATAGCATAAGCTTCATTTTGGATGGATGAGTGCTTCTGTTCAGACTTTTTCAATGTTCTAGAGAAAAATGCAATGGGGCAGCCAGCTTGACTTGGGTTAGCACTTATCGCAAAATCGGATGCATCAGTTTCTACTCTAAATGGTATATTATCTTCTATAGCTGCTAATGTAGGCTTAGCCACATCATTCTCTAAAGAATTGAATGCTGACACAGCTTCTTCTGAGGGAGGGAAGTCTTTTTTTAAATAAAAGAGGACGGATCTTTTCGGAGAATGTAGGTATCCACCGGCAATAGTGGGCAAACATGCCTAGAGCCCATTGTAATGATGCAGTATCCTTGGGAATGGGTAGTTCCAGCACTGGTTTAAGACGATCTGGATCTGGCTTGATGGTCTTATTTTCAGTTGTGTACCCTGGCAAGTTTACAGATTTATTTGAGAATGTACATTTTTCTTCATTCAGGGTCAAATTATATTTCTCAGCAGCAGCTAGGAATTTTTTCCAAGTTATGGTCATGTTCAAGTTGACTTCTCCCACATACTGTAACATCATCAATATATGGGGAAACACTCTCCAATCCTTCATCCTGGACAGTTTTATCAATAACTCTTTGGAAACAAGCCATTCCATTTGTTACACCAAAAGAAACATGCAGAAAATGATAAACTTTTCCACAAGCCACAAAAGCTGTATAATCCTTTTCTGATTCTAGAATAGGTACTTGATGATAAGCACTCTTGAGATCTGTAGTACTCAATATGAGTATATTGTACTTTGATACATGAGCAATTACTTCCTCAATCCTTGGAAAAGGGTATGTATCTAGCATAGCGAATCTGTTCTTTGATTGGGAGTGGTCAATGACCATTCTGGTTTTGTGATTATCCCTTTTTACAGCAAAAGCCTGGGCATGCCATGGTGAGTTACTAGGTTCTATTATACCTTCTTCTAGTAGTCTTTTGACCTTAGAGGCTATGAACTGATAATCTTGTGCAGAGTGATGCCTAGACTTTTTAACCACAGTTGAACAATCCGCAATTAGGTTTGAAAAAAGTGAGACCGGAGGCGCTTTGGCAGTGGCTAAGCTACAGATTCTGAGGTTGAGGTTTATCACCATGGAATGCTATTTCTACAAAAGAATGACTCTTTAATATATCATGACTTATCAAAACATCAGAGCAAAGATCCTTCATGATAAACATTTCAACATCATTACAGGTATAGCCTTCCATTTCTACGTCCACTTTACAGTGGCCATTAATTTCAGAAAGCATAGAAGAGTTAGCCATCGAAATTCTGCCAAAATAGGGCCCCATGTGTATGCCACACTGCTTTACCAAAGACTGATTTGTGAAACTCAAAGAACTGCCTGTATCAATTAAGGCGTTCAATTCAACTCCATTTGCTTTACCTTTTACGATAGATCTTTGAAGGCAGTGTGGTCCTATCGCAGAAACTGAAGCCAACACGTGAGTTGCTGCAATAGAATTTTGAAGAGATTTATTAGGCCTCGATTTACATACTCTTTGATAGTGTCCTTTCTTACAGCACAGTTTACAAATGGCCTCTTTAGCTGGGCATAAAGTTCTTTGATAGCGATGATTTCCACAAAAGAAGCATTTCTTAGTTTGAGATGAAGGTGCAGCAGTAGTTGATGAAAAATTTTTATCTGCTTTTCCTCATGTTTCCGTATGGCAGCAGTAGTTGTAGGGTTTGATGGAGACATAAGAAGCTGAATGTAGCTCGGCCAATTCCAAAGCTCTGGCTTGATCAAAAGCAGCTTCCAAAGTGATTGTTGTGTTTTCAAGTAACCTATGTCGAATACGCAGACGCCTCAAACCATGAATAGAAGTGTCTTTTGTATACTCATTCTCATGTAGTTCTGCTGAAGCAGCTTTAAAGTTGCAGTATTTACTCATTTGCTTTAAAACTTGCAGATATTCATGGTCTGACTCTCCCGCTTGTTGGTTTCTAGATGCAAAACAGTGCCTAGTGAATTTTTCATTCCTTTGCTTAATATGTAAAGAGTCTAAAATACTAATAGCATCTGAATATTTCTTGGTTTCACTGATATACTGGTAGACGTTCGAAGCCACATAATTAACCAAAAGTTGCCACTTACTTTCTCCAGTCGTCTCTAGAATACTACCTAAAAAGTTTAAAAATGTCTGCTTCCAATGTAACCACCTTCTTTCAGGGTCACTGTTTGCAGGATTGGTATCACATCTTTCAGGTCTTAAGAATTTTTCCATTTCCTCTTCCCCCAGTATGAGTCTCAGCAGTCACGAATTATAATATTGTTTTAGCTGATTAAGTTGTAATGATTTTAGACCTTGTTCAAAACGCTAAGGCTTTAATCAGCTGAAACTTCTACATGACTTTAGCACACAACAGTAGAATAAAGGTAAACTTACATCTCCAAAACAAAACAAAACAAAACAAAACTGAATAACTAGACGGTGAATAGCAGGTAATGTCAATGCACAAAATATATTACCAAATTAGTTATAAGTTCTGCCAACACAAGAATAATTATCACATACGTATTTGGTTCAAGAAGCTTTTATTATATAATGTGACTCTGCTTATTTCCAAAAGAGTAAGGCGTTTCTTCTTTATGGGTGCTGTAATTATATTTCTCCTTGAAAGAATCTTGTAATAAGTATTTCCTCCTCTGAAGTGTCCTTGCTTGAACATGCCTTTTATCCTCATTGTATGCAACTTTATTTTTATTATAACAAACGCTGTCATTTTAAAAGAGGAATTTTTTTTTTGGTACAGTGTGTTGTCCTGCTTTGTAGAATATATGAGTCAGTTCTGGCCATTGGTTGGCAACAGTTCGTCTTCAGTTGAGTATTACGAGTCGCTTTGTATGAGAGTGTAGAGTCATGATAGGACACAAATGCTAATTCTCTGAATTATGAGAGGCGTTAAAAATGCCTTTTTTCTGTATGTACACACTGTATTTTTTTTATCTTTGGCCTTACTTTTTCTCTTTTGCTAACATCTTTGGGCATTAGTCTTGCATATTTTATTGTCAAAATTACCATGTTACTCACATGAATAAGATCAGGCAAACATCCTGGCCCAGGATTGTCATGGCCAGGTGGTTAAAACTCGTGCTTCATATTCAGGAGGTCTCAAGTTGAATGGCCTTTTTGACAGGTTTCCTTGTGGGTTTCCTCAGTCCTTTCAGGCAGATGTTGGGATAGTAACTGTTAAGTACGTCACGACCACTCCCTTCCACATCCTTTCCCACTTGTTACTCAGTACTTACTGTACCATTAGGCGCTGTACAGTCTGAGGTATGGCAAGCATTGTTGTAGGAATAGTAGATAGGAAAAAGGTAACACTGTTGTATGACTTTTTTCTGTTAGTTCGTTGCAAACAAGAGCCTTGTCTGTTTATGTTAATACAGAATAGACTTAAAAATAGCAGTTTCTCAGTGTTTTGGCATGTCTACCATCGGCCAATATTTTGAATTTTAAGCATGAACTCATTGTCAGAACTGGTCTGGTATATGATGTAATGTATTATATTTAGGTTAAGCCAGGCGATAAATGGAGCATTTAGAACAGTCGCAACCTGTGCCAGAAATTTAAGTGAACAGAAAAGAGAAACTTGGCATTGTGACAGAAATTTGATTTCCACATACAGACTGAACATGTGTACGTATGATAGTGGATTATTCCAGTGTCTTTATCTGTTGCCAGCCTTTACCCTCCCTGCTGTTCCAGAGTGAGGCACAGATGGTTTAGAGGACGTTTGTTACGCCTGTAATGCTGTGCATATCTAGGATTTAATTTAGGTAATGGTATTGATAATCCGTAATGCTGTGCGGATCTGGGATTTAATTTAGGTAATGGTATCGATATCTGTTATGTTGAGATCATATTCATAAACTCCCCGGTCAGATACAGGACTTAACAGTGTTACAGAGCTTTCTTGTTGCCCTTTGTGTGGATGGTCCTGGGTTAGATGAGAGCACTCACTCAGCTTGTTCCTCACATTTGTTTTGATTTGTATTTTATGGTTCTGCGTACCCTTTACTTTACACCTGGACATGTGAAACTTGGTAGAATTGCTACTCAAAATTTTGCTGCTGTTTTTGTGGTGTTGAAATGGTAGTGTTGATTTTGTAACATGATATGCAGGCATGAACTGGCATATGTGCTGCAAATAATGCTGCGTTACTTCACAAGGCTGTGTAAGGCAAATTCAAATATACTAGCACAGATTTTCGTTCTGTGTGAATCTGAGCTGTATATTGACAGAACAGGGCATCGAAGCGTCACATATTGTATTAGTTCTTGTAAAAAAAGTGGCAGTTTGCAAACAGCCTGGATGACAAAACTGTGCTCTGTTGTGCACAGCTGTTTTTATCACCAGAAATTAGGGGATTGGACACACACCATTTCAAACTCAGGTGCTGGGGTTCATCTGCACGCCTGTAGGCGGTGTAATGGCCTTGAGAATTCAGTCTAAGGACAGGCTTTGATGGCCTTAATGGTAAAGTGCAGTGTGTGGCTGGGGTCTGCGTGACAGCCTGTAGTAGAGTCCAGTGCATGGACAGGGACTGTCTGACAGCTGGTAGAGCAGAGTCCAGTGTATGGACGGGGCCTGTGTGACAGCCTGTATTGTAGATTGCACTGTATGGATGGAAACTGCAGTCGCCTGTGTAGGAGAGTGCAGTGTGTGGACAGGGTCTGCATGACAGCCTGTATTGTAGCATGCAGTGTATGGATGGGGACTACATTGGCTTGTGTCAGGGTCTGTCTTACAGGCGGTATAGTAGAGTGCAGTGTATGGACAGGGGTCTGTCTGACAGCCTGTGTAGTAAAGTGTAGTGTATGGATGGGGGTCTGTGTCGCAGCCTGTATAGTAGAGCACTGTGTGTGGGCGGGCTGACAGCCTGTATAGTAGAGTGCAGTGTATGGATGGAGACTGCAGTGGTCTGTGTAGGAGAGTGCAGTCTGTGGGCAGTCTGTGTATAGGCCTGTATAGTAGATGGCAGGCCCAGGACAGGATCCTTGATGGATGTATTAGGAGAATAGAAATACGGAAAGACCGATAGCATGTACAGTAGCCCATCCTGTGTAGTAGAGTGTAGTGTATGGATGGGGGTCTGTCGCAGCCTGTAGAGTAGAGCACAGTGTATGGGTGGGCTGACAGCCTGTATAGTAGAGTGCAGTGTATGGATGGAGACTGCAGTGGTCTGTGTAGGAGAGTGCAGTCTGTGGACAGTCTGTGTATAGGCCTGTATAGTAGATGGCAGGCCCAGGACAGGATCCTTGATGGATGTATTAGGAGAATAGAAATACGAAAAGTCTGATAGCATGTACAGTAGATGGCAGTGTAATATCCGATGGCCGGATTAGGGGAGTGTGGTAATAATGAGGGAGTCAGTCTGATTGCCTGATGAGGGAAGTGCATGATAATGATGTAGCCTGTCTGTTGGCCTGATTAGGAGAGTGCATGTGTAATAACAGGGTGTCTTATGGCCTAATAAGGGGAGTGCAGTATAATGAGAAGTCTGCTTGATGGTCTGGGTAAGAGAATGTAGCATAAGGAGAGGGCCTGTCTGATGGTGTGTATCAGAGCATGCCATGTAAGGACAGGGACTGTTTATATCTGTATATAGGTGAGTGATGTAGGGCGCGTCTTTGCTATTTATGTACAGTGGCCCAGATCTTTCATGCCTGATGCAACAGGCATTTCCTTCAGTAACAGTTTGCTGAGAGCTGGACTAGGCTACATGGAGGAATTGTGCTTCGATTTTCACCAGGGGCAAGAGATCTGTCTTCTCTAAGCATCCAGACCAGCTGTGAGTCCCACCCATCCTCCTGTTCCAAAGGGTATAGTGCAGTTAAGATGGCCCACGTGCAGAAACCAGATTTCGTCTTTCGGCGAGACGGACGAGTCCATGTGACTCGGCGGGGGCGCCAGTTCAGTCGACTATTGGCAGCCGCGGAGTGCGGGTCCGCTGGTAGCGTTTGTACTGTGCTGGAGGGCCTATGTTCCGCGGTCGTGTTAGGCTGCTGGGTGCCCACTCCAGTATCCTGTTGCCCCTTGACTTCCCCTCCCACGCGTCACCGTGTGCCATGTCATCTTAATCATGCTCTACCGGCGGCTCGTTTCATGGGCTTACGGCGGCCGTGTCGTAAAAGCCACCACACGCTGCCACTACTGCCTAGGTTAAGATTGAGTGAAGCCATAGCTGCATTCCTCATACGTGTGTATGGTTAGAGAGGGACAGCTTTTACCTTCAGTTCACTTTTTTGCCTTGCCATTTTAATTTCGTATGCGCACGTCCGTTCATATTCCATCGTGTTTTAATCAATAAGCCGTCGCACCCAGACACATTATCGGTGTCTTTTAAGTTTATCATTAGTTTCTACAGATGTTAATGCTTCTGACTTGTATTTGGGAGTTTCACGTTTTGAATCTTGGCGGCAATGCCCACTTCACTAAGGTTTTGTGGGGGTTTCTTTAGTCCTTCATGCAAATGCCGTGATAGTACGTTGATTTATGCCACAGCTTCTTCCCTTCACGGCCTTTGCAAGTCATTATTCGCTTACAACGTCCGTATCATTAAATACGCCAAAAATATATAAACCGCTGTGTCGTGAATGTAAATCACGTCATTGTCTTGGACGACCCCACCGCTTACAGCGGGAACTTGGTACGTTCATGCGTGATAATGTATGACGTCATGAGAAAACGAGGTGCGCGTTGGAATGTTAGGCAAGTTGTTAATTGTTTGTGTTAAACAGTTGGGGAATTGTGAGGCAAAGGCGTGTCAGAACGGAGTGCAGTTATCTAAATCCCCGAACTGTCTTCAGTATCAGTCCAGGAATCAGTTACGTTTGAACTCCGTGGCAGCCCGTTCGTCTGTGCGGCTTGGTGACGTTTGTGCTTAAATTTAGCGGTGCTGTTACTTAATTACGTAACGTCCAGCAGCAGCATTCACAGAGCTCAGTTTCGCGACGAACATGGCAAAACGCGGGAGTGTTGCGGAGTGGGTGTTTCCTGTGACTGTCTCCTGCTTTTGTGTTTTTTGACCCGAGTGTGATTTAAATCTGCATTCAAAGGGATTTGCTATTTTGAATGTGCATAATAATCTAGTCAAAGAACTTCGTATTCGAAGAGTTGTCAGAATTGAGTGAAACTGCTGTAATTTACAAGATAGCTCAGATATGTGAGTGAGTTGGAAGTGTACGTAGTCTTTCTAATGAGTTTGAAAGTGACTGCTGGGGTCAAATCGAAAAAGACTGAAAATAAACGTTGTAGATTATACCACTGTAATTGACAGAGTTAAAGAAATTGTGGACCTCAGCTTCGAAATTCTGGTACAAATTCCGCATGTCACTAATCTGGGGTGCATACAGTGGGGCAGTCTAGTGCATGTAAGCATTTATTACGTTCTCCAGTAAACAATTAAAGAAGCAGAACTAAGTGGCGCGTGTTTGTAATGCTCCTGTTGGAGGGAGTTTGTGTTATTTTTTGGGGTACGAAGTGATAGGGCACACAACTGCGCGATTTGCTAGCATTGATTCTTAAAAACAGTTCTAAATTGCATGTGCATTGTTGAGTTTCTGAGGTGCATAGTGGTGCTGTAGTTCGTGTTAAAGAGTCGAACCCGGTTGTAATGTCATTGGTTTATGCGACACCTCGCCTATGGCGTCAGATATTCTGTGGTACCAGTTAACACCTCACTGTTAACTAGAAGGTCATACTTCTCGGTTATAACAACACTCGTTCATTACGACACAAAATATTCAGGCCCTTTTATGACGTTATAACCGAGTTCGACTGTATTTCATGTAACGATTGAACGCAGGTCATGCCATAGCATAGGCGGTCAGTGACCCGGCAGCCTCTCACCGCGGAGTCCCGGGTTTGATTGTAGGCCAGCCTGTTGGGGAGGCCGGGGTTTGATTGTAGGCCAGTCCGTTTGGGATTTTTGGTGTACAGAGTGACACAGGTATAGGTTTTCCTCCTAGTACCTCGGTTTGATCCTGTGGCTATCGTTCGACCAGTGGTGTTATGCTCATGCATTAATTACCGCCAACACTGTAGCTGCCATCTTAGTAGGTGGCAGCGTCATTAAATGAGTACTTCTGTACAGATTTAAACATCTAATGCCTAGAAATTTTGTTAATCTTCCATAGTAAAACGATCTCCTGGAATACAAAATTTGGTATTTGTCTGTGATGTCCTAAAATAATATCCTAGAATATTCAGAAAATAGATCGTAAATGTCGGCATGCCTAGCGCAAGAAGTCGTTGGAATTTTCTTCCCATGGCGATGTGCCTGTATTTTATGCATGGTCTTAGAACTAATGGCCAAGATAAAATATCAACCATTTCATTCAAACTTCGTGAAGTAGTTGAAAGGACAGAAGAAATTAAATGCGGATTCGTGTGGCTTGTGTGATGCATGGTCTAAAAGTGAACGGTATTGCAGTTTAGGTATCTTTGTGCCATTAAAACAGCTGCGTTGGTGAACTAAGTACACCTAAGTAGGTCAGTTGTAGCTGATAGACTAGCGAACGTAAGGATCCTTTTGCACTGGATTGTTTTCAAGCTCTTTGGTGATAGCGTATCTGTATTTTTTTTAACGAGGGCCATCCCGTTTTGCATTCACTATGAATTTAATGGTAAAACAATGTATATAGCAGAACACAAATTCACTATATTTATATATTATAATTAAAAACACCTAAGGATGGTGTAGTAGACCGAAACATACCGTGTTTTTAATGGTGATATACAAGTAATCTGTGTTTGTGTGTTGTTGGTTACTGAGGAGTACGACTTTGACCTTTGTAGTGGTTGTTTACTCAGGAGTGTGACTTTGATCTTTGTAATGGATTCGCGGGGGTTGGGGGGGGGGTAGAGGCAGACCGTTTGATGTTACGGCCAGCAACCGATATATTCCAGTTAAATATACGTGGGGCTGAAGTGCAGCCTGTGTCTTGTGAGGGCTAGTTAATTCCATTATGCGAGACAGAGTTTGTTGTATATTCTGTCTGGATATAACTGTGCATAAATTTGACTTTATAGTATAGTGTTACCGTATATGCATCACAGGAAAAGACACTTCCCACTTACCGACCATAAAAAAGAAGACGTATCAGCGGAAAAGGGGTTTACAAATGTTGGTCTTAAAGGAGGATATATGCTTCTCGCATTCCACGTGGACTGGAAGATAGAGAGCACGCTTGCTCGCCACAGACACTAACACAGATCATGTAGTAAAACACCAAGTCCCTGGTTTACATATCAAGCGTTCGGCTTCCCACTCGTCGCGACAATTTCGGAAACACGAAAAAAGTACTTGCTTTTTGGTTCTTCCGTGACTTTACAGTTTCTTTTCCCCGTTGTAAGAACGCGATAAAAACGACACACGAACTAACAGCGCACAACACGTCCTCCATCTGACTGCACACAATTAAAAATGAATGCACGGAACCAGGGTTTCAAGCACGCGTTCGGATCCACCGGAAGTGATTATGAAAATACGTTCTGAATGTTTGTGTTGAACATCGCGTATGGTGTGGGTATACAAGGTATATATTTCAGTTGCCCACAGACGAAATCAGTCGCGACCGACACTTCTCTTTGCTTTATTAAAAATTACTGAGTGACGAAGTTTAGGCGTATATAGCCATCAGCCACACAAAACATTTTATTCTGTATAACATTGTTTCACTTTGTAAAAGAGGAAGGCCTTTCCCTGCATGTGACGTAGAGTTTCTGAATTCATGTTTTTATAGAGCCTGGTGGTAGCTATATAAGCCGAAACCTGGTGGCCAATAATTCTTAATAAAGCAAAGAATAGTGGTGGTTGTGACTGATTTCTTCTGTGAGGAATTGAAATATATACCATAGTTCTGAAGTTGAAACTTTGCCTACAAGAACTACGAGCTATACCGTACGTAACGACTGCCGAAAAATTGAGTGTGACTATCGACAAAGACCAAAAACCCGGGCTTTTTATAAAATAAAAAATCCTCCTGGGCAAAATTCTGAAGCCTGAAAAAGAAGACATGCCCGGGAAAACCCGGACTTACCTCAAACCCTACACTGTAGTCGAATGTATTTTCAATTTATTTCGTACGCACACGCGCGCAGCGGTGTTACAGACTGAACATAACAAGCAGCAAGTAGTGTAAAGCGATAGAAAATTATTTTTGACAGGATCTGTGTTTTCCCTGCAAGTCTCGCCCCGGACATACGGGACCCCACCACCTACTATGTCAAGGCCCAAAGCTTTACTCCGGAGTAAAGATGCTTTTTTTTTAAGTGGTGAATAATACACGGGGACCGTGCGACCGTACGCACCCTCTGATATGTGACCTGTAGTGCGTTTGGTTTCATACACTAAACCCTGTGTGAATGACTATGATAGTGCGGTAGAAGGGCTGTAAGGACGTGAAACTGTTGTTCCAGGGAGCCATACGTTTGAGGGTAGCGTTATACGTATACGTACAGAGTTCAGAAAAACGAGAACGTAATCAAGTTATGAGTACCGTTTTCAGGTGGACTGTTTCTTTTTGTGCGACCGCTTTCAGATGGAGGTGACAAGCTCAGATCAAGCGCAAGGAATGAGGGGCCGTCACTGGCCGGGTAACTGGCCGATAGCGGCGGTTCGAGTATCACATGGTCGCGGTGTACGATAAATAGTACAGATAAGTTGCGTGTGGCAACGCCGGCTTAAGGTTGTCGCAGTGTGTGCGGTTGTGCGAAGTCCTGGAAGAGGCTGCGTGTATGTCGTAATTTTCGCTCACAACTTGTGGTTTGTCTGCATGCAGTCCAGTACGACGCGTAGATAGGACCGACCCCCCCCCCCCAGGTTATTTTATTAAGCCCAGAAGTTTATCAAAACAGGCCCTAGTATCCACTTACTGTCACTTTTGACGATGAATTCACAGTTTTGGATTTTACGCCAGCAACGTTACGTGCGGCGTGTTTTGTTTTCATGCGCATTGATTAGTTCCCGATGGCATAACAGCCTCTAGCGGACAAGAGCCGCCTCATTGTCGAGGCTTCACGATTACGCTCATGCACGCGACACTCGGTAGGACTCCTCCGGACGAGTGATCAGCCCAACGCAGAAATTTCTGACAGCACAACACTCACAAGAGACACATTCATGCCCCCGGTGGGGTTCGAACTCGCAATTCCAGCACACGAGCGGTCGCAGACCCACGCGTTAGACCGCGCTGCCACTGGGATTGGCGGTTTGTTTTTATACGTAACTTATTTTTTAACGGTGTTAATGTGCCTCCTGATACACTGCCTGCGCGTGTGCCCTAAATTTGCAGTTAGCAATAAGTATTGACCATTTAAGCTGTGGTGGGATAAGTGGGGGCAGACATTTTAGTACGGAAATCTTTTTGAAGGGGATTTAGTTCTGAGACGGTTTTGTAGTGCTGATTTAACTCAGCTGTCGTATGACCAATCGGAGGCCGCATACAGCAGGGGTGTTCGTGTTAGTAGTAGTGTCAGACGTGCGAGCGTGTTCTCTGTTGTCAGTTATTCGCAAGAGAGCCGTGAGCGTACTGTGTGTTCCAGTCTGTTAAAATTGTTATTCCCTGCAGATTTGGAACGGTGGTTGATGTATTATACGAAAATGATTGGACTTCTGCTTTGTTTGAGGTTTGAGACGCGTGACGTTTGTGGAGTAGAGTTTCTGCCCGTCTGCCGTTGAGATTTGGGTCATGTGCGGGCGTGACGTAATTCAAATCAAAACTCCCTCCTTCCCGTCTCCATGTACCTTAGCAACGTGAACATCCTCCGTGTCACCAACACGCTGCCCAAATCTAGTGGTACGCGCTTCGCAAGTATCGTTCTTTATTGTTCTTAATATTTGTAGTCTTCTCAATTCAACCTGTTAGTTTACACTTTACGTATATAACTATTTTATAAACAAGCAAACTCAAACATTTTATATTTTACATTTATATTTTAACTTCCAGTGTAATGGACAACGACGCGAATAAGTGCCAGCAGATCTACATGTGAAACTGACCACGTATTGTTATGTAATTGTTGTGTGCAAAGGTGGAATATGCCCCCCCCCCCCCCGATGATGGGCCGGTAGGGCCCGAAACATGTAGAAGTAGAATTTTTGTAAGTATATTATTACGAACCTGTGATATTTTAGTGCATTTGTTGGATAATGATAAAAAAAAATCGAGTTATAATGCGCGGTATGGAAACTACGAGTATAAAATTCCTTTCTTGTCCATCTCGTAGGATAGTCACTATACCGACCCACTGTGCCATCGCGGTCGTTTGCATGGAGACCAGTGACTCACGACGCACCGAGTTACCTTTGTGTCCTGTGCAGGCTGCGGTCTGGTTGCTGGGAAAGTTTCTTCTTAACGTACGAGTGGTATCTGTAGGTCGATATTTAAAGCAGCTCTCTCTCTCAGAGACGTCGTAATTGTTACATACCGGCGCGCTGTTGTGGAACCTATTACATCAGCTGTGTTGAATCACACTTCGTAAATTGAATAATTCGCATTTCGAGCCTTCTAGTATGACCGATGAAGTCTTCCATCACGACGCGAGTCTGCATCGAGTGGAAGCGAGCTAGAGCTTCTTGTACCGTGGTTACGTTTATATGTTGTTTTTTTTATTAACACAAAGTGCGTGCCCATATGCTCGTAAATAACTTCTACATTTCAGGTACATGAATGAAGACTTTGAGTGACACTACAGTACAATTGTGTAGTCTGTAAATATGTTGTGATTTTAACATGTAGCTGGGAGAGGTACAGTAACACTCTCCGACACGCAAAGCTGCAGCACGAAACTATTTTGTCTACGTCCGTGGCGTGACATGACTCGGATAGGTGTAGGCGTATAATAGCGTACGGGTCTCTAGTATGGGCAGTACCGACAGCATTAATTTTGTTCACTTCCGTAGTGCTTGTATATGATCACAAATGTAGAAAGTGACCCCTACAAGTATTCTATTTGGCATTTTTACAGCTGCCCCTGTTGTGTCTCTGAGCGTGGCAGGTTTGTCGTACGGAAGGTCTGCAACTGCCGGAGTATTACGTGACAGGTGCCATGCACGAGGACAGCGGTGGAGGGCACCCACGTTTCTAATTTTGACAAAGACCAAATGTTATTCGTTTAGATGGTTCTCCGAGCTGATTCAGCGTGTACACAGCAGTACGGCTCTGGCGATAACGCCTATGGCTTGTATTCTGGTAGTGCCCGGTTCGAATCTCAGCCGGAACCAGCTATCCCGACTTAGTTTAGCTTGGATTTCCTAGCGCTTCTCGGTAAATGCCTGAATGATACCACAGGTTAAGCGATGACAGCTTCCTTCCACGTCCATTCGTATTTAGTATTCACAAATCAGCCCGCATTTTGACGTCGTATTGGCTGAGCTATGTTAAGTGATAAATGCTACACCATTTGAAGACAAGTTGTCAACAGGAAAGAACATTTTGTTCTTTCCGGAACTTCCTGTTGGGAAAAAGAATTTGCGCCGCAAATTATCATTCAGGAAATCACAGAATGCACAACGCACGTTCCCATTGGCTTCGGCAGCTGTTCTGTAGATTCCGTTCTCCAAAAGTAGCTCTCTTACACTTCATCGCTTGTGTAGTTTTTGCGTATGACCTGTTAAACACCGTTGACCTCAGTTGATGAACCGGGCTGACCCACAGGTTTGGCAGTTTCTTCCCGTAGGTGTAGGTTGACGTGAGCAGCATATGTCTAAATTGACGAGGGAGTGCTGCTGATAGGTAGAACGGTTGGCGGTCATGAAGTACCTGTAACCTGCATGCTCCAGCTAGGAATTGATCCCACGACCAGTGGACCGAGATCACAAGACCTCCATGTTGTAAATTCCGTAGTTACAGCAGCATCAGATAATGGTACTTCCGCGTCAAGTTACTACTACTAATCAGGTAGCAACTAATCGAAACATCAGGCGCCCGTGTCCTTCTAAAGCGTTGCTGTTACTTTGTGCAGCGCCAGGTTTTAACATCTTACAGTTCTCCAGTCTGCCCCCAGAGCGCATTTATTGGTGTATGTTTTGTGTGGTTCTGAGACCAAACAACATTATTTTCTTACACAGAATTAACTGAGTGGTTTTGTAACTGAGACGGAGTGTGTTCATTGCGCAGTACGGACCGGATTTTTAAAATAGTGGTCTGTGAAGGGTTTTCACATCCTATCTCTGCAGTTATGGAGGGTCATTTTAAAACACGTACGGTTATATAGGTGTAGCGATGTTTGAAAATCAGTGTGTCGAATTGTAGCAGCAGTAATTACATGTTGTGCTAAAATGACAAGTGTAACTGTAAATGCTGTCGGGGTAAGTCTTTCAGAAAAGAATTGCGGCTGCACGGTACCGTGTTGAGGTATACCGCGAAGAATGCAGGAATAATTTAAGGAACGTCATTTGTGTAAGCTGTAGAAAGGGATTTAGATTCACGAACCATTAACGTTAACACTGTAACAGAGTAATCAGCAAACATGTCCATAACGCCAGGCATTATTTGTAAGTCTGCTGTGAGCTTCACAATGTATACTACCAAAACAGCAGCAGCAGCCAACTCGCGTTTCGTATTTAATCAAAAACCAGGTTTTGACTGTATGTTAACATTAGACACGGTGCTGAAGAGTTTGTACGTATGCAGCTGGTCAGTTTGTGCCGTAATGGGTAGCGAAAGCTAAGCCATTCGTTTTGTGCGACATGTGTATAGACGTACATTCTGGTTCGTGTATTCCGTTCAGCGAATGGATGATGGGATGGATCCTTTTCAGTATGCGTCGGCGTTTATTCCTGTGTAGTGAGCAAAACCTTACGTCAGCGATAAAGATCTACTGCCAAAGTTTCGGGAGCAGTGGTTTTTCTTTCCGTAGTCGAATTACAGCGTAGATATGTGTATTTTTAGGCCTGATGGCGCCAAGTTTGTTCTTGAGGCCGATCCTGCTGAGTAGACAGTAGTTGCGAGATTTGAGGTTCTCACAGCGGTGTAGCTGAAGATTTCCAGGTCGTGGGGGATATGACGCCGAGTGGCTGGGCGGTTAGTTCCCGGCATTTCGAAGGATCATAGTGCCTTCTTTAGCCGGGTCAAGCGGCCCAAGAAGAATGCTTCATCCTGTAGACTACGATCCTTCGAAATGCTCAGAACTATCCGTCCGAGGACCGCTAGTTATATGTACCAGCTCCATATTATTGAAGAAGTAGGTGATACTGACTAGTAACACTGTTTGTATTGTTACCGAATTACAGTGTCTGTAAATAATAGTGTTGCAGCGAACGCATCTTTGTTTTTTAGGGAAGGTGCATGGCGGTTGCAGAGAACATGCAAGACCTGCATAAAATGTGGAGGTACCTTGGGTGGGAGTGGGAAGGCTGCTGCTGTAGTGTGCCAAAACAGTTAAAATATAATGCGTTGTAGGAACGAAACGGTTTTATGCTTTTTCTTCCCTGTCGGAAGTCGTCAATTTGTTAGCGGGGAAATACGTCAAGATACTGAGTGAGGCTCATATCCTGTACTCTTAACCCCTACGGCCCCCCCCCCCCCCAACTTTTCTCAGGAACGGAATAGTGTACCTTACACAGATATAGGGTAGAGATAAATTGTTCTTTGCGTCAATTTTGTAAATGTGTTTTATTGGATGAAGCCTGCACTGAACTTTTTTTTTACAGGGTCTGTATGGATCTTTAGACGAGCGGGAAGACCTTCTGGATGAATTGCGAGCTGTCGCTGAACCATTGACGTCATCGTGTGATCCCGAGGTGAGCCAGAAGATTGAAGCTGCCGTAGCAGGAGCAGTGACTGCTTGGAACGATACCTGTCAGTCTCTTTTGGAATTGTGCAACCGGTACCAGGACGCTGTCAGATTGTGGAAACAATACCGAGAAGCTAGTGAAGCCGTTAAGGCGTGGGCAGACCAGCAACTAGACTCTGTTGCTCAGTTCAAACCAGAGGAAGCCTTGCGACAAGTCAAGGTATGTTCATGCTTCCCAAACCACTGGTTTTCAAACCACCCACCCAAGTAGCAACTAAGGTGAGAAACTATTTTCTTTTGCTTGGTGCTGAGGTTTTTAACGCACGGAACCACACCTCAGTACTCCCTATCAGCATTCAAGTATTTATGCTTAAGCTACGTGGTTGCATGGAACATGAGATTTGCGCTGTTTTGGGATTTTACGTAGCGTAGAATGGCATTACCGTACCGACGTTTTGGGACAACCTATCAGTCCCATCTTCACGGGTCCGATAGGTTGTCCCGAAACGTCGATGCAGAACTACCATTCTACGCCGCGTAAAATCCCAAAAGAGAGCAGGTCTCTTTTAGGCCGCGACGGAAGTCTGAAATCACACATGCATGGAACATGCTTTTTCCCTGACAGTGGTACAGAAACGAGCCTTGAACACTGGTGCTGACATTAACAAATGGAACCAAAGAAGAAGCAAAGGAACATGGACTGTACTGTCTTCCTACTGACTGGGTCGTCGTAGTAGTGCCATGTTTGTGAGCGCAAAAAGGCCCATGCGAGTAGGGGATAATCACGTGGTCTCGTATGGTCACTTGATAGCGTCCGTGCTTTTGAAGAACAGATATCCAGGTTGTGACGCATAACTGAACTTGGGCAGAAATAATGCAGCAATGGGTATGCGATGAACGTTGGTAAAAGGACGTTATTGTCCGTCGGTATGTGAGCAGCATAGTAAAGAGGTGGGATTGTCGTGATTTCGGCCGTGGTTGCCGCTAATCCGTTACCACCCCAGTAACAGTAACAAATGTGGGGCGTTCAAATTAAAAAGTTTATAATCGTGTAATTTTCTGGGTACTTCTGGAGTTGAAATTCTCCAGTCAGTTGATACGAAGAATACTGGGTTGTGACATGCGACCCCGTGTCGGCGGGTACAGATTTACCGACGTCAGCGAATCGTGCTGCTCGCGCCTTTAGGGTGGAAGAGGTCGAAAGTCGGTCGCAGTCGTTCCTGTCTAGCTTCCCAGAAGTAGTATCAATATCGCGCGAAGATACTAGAATACTTGCTGAACAGGAATGCTTTGAACTCTATTATCAGAATCGCTTTGTGTGATGCAGAAGTTGCAGCGTAGTTATTAGTGAATGACCGCTGTTAGCAAGGATTCTTGAGGGAGACGTAGGAGCAGAAAAACGAGCATACAGAGGAATAATAGTTGCTAGTTTTGCTCTGACGGGTGGGCAGGTACCGGTATTTTTAGGTGCGTTCGCAGAATTGTGAAACTTGACTGTTACCGTAGTCATGTCCGTCCGTCTGTCCGCATGGAAGAACTCAGCTCCCACTGGGCGGATTTTAATGTGGTTTGATCTTTGAGGAGTCTTCGAAAATCTGTTGAGAAAATTCAAGTTAGATTGAAATGTGACAAGAATAACTGGTACTTTACATGAAGACTTCTATACATTTATGATTATATGTCGCTGAATTGTTGCTAGAATGAGAAGTGTGTGAGACAAAAGTTGCAGAGAAAATCGGAACGCATGTTTTATGTTTAATAACCTTCTTCCGGAAATCGTGCCGTTTATAATATAATGCGGAAAAATGTGGTAGGGCCAGGCAGGCCTCAAGTGACGAGATAGTGCGGTGCGGAAAAGATGCGATTTGCTTGTCGCGTAACGAGAACAAGAGTACAGACAAACACTCATATTATTTTATGCATATTGCTTCATAATTGATTAATCCCGTCTGATCTTGTAAAATGTTTTACCGCAACATTTACAAAAACAGAGAAACTGTGCAACGACTCGCCGGTTTTGACGATATGTTCAGCCAAATTGTACGTCGAAGGCCATGAACAGACGAACGCTGTCCTGATCCAATGCAGCATCGGGCACTTGGAAGGCCTATATATGTTTTAGTGTTGCCAGCGATATAAATTTTCCATAAAAGCGTTGTTGTGCAACACCCAGTATTTTTGTGTAGTGCACAATGACACGCAGCTCACCAACACACACACAATGTATTGTTTCCACTGAAACAGTGGTTACGTGAACGCAGCACATTGTTACCTTGTACGTACATTGCGTATCTTCTTACAAAGCAGAACATGCATGGAGTCATTTTCACAATTTAGACGATATCCATAAGCAGCCGAAGTTCTCCTTGAATTTTTATTTTTTAAAGATAAATAATTGACGGACTGCATGGAGCAGTTCTTGAGAAGCTGACAGCCGCGAAGCTGGTCGGGAAGTTCGCGGCATTTTTCAGTTTCAGGTTTAGGTTTAGCGTATGTTTTGAATTGTTCGTTTGAAAATGAGTAAAGAACATAAAATTTTTTATTTTTAAGTTAAACTTAAAATAAGGACAGAAAATTTCGTAGAAAGCGTTAGTTTTACATTTGTTGACAAGTCACTGGCTTGTTCAGTTCCTTGGGGTTCACTTTTCCGTAATAAATTGTCGGGCAGCTGCAGTTGTTAGTTTATACCGAAGCTGATACGTAAGAACTTTCTCATGATTAATGTTAGTCCCTTACGCAGAACGCCGATCACATTAGCTGCGTCGTTCTGGGACGTGTATTGTCCCGTGGACAGTGGAATAGTTCGCAGTTCCTGTTCAGGCGTGGGTGTATGAGCTTGTTATCTGTTTTCTGTTCCTGCTGCTGTTATCGTAAGTGTGCAGAGGCCTTGTGACATATATCAAAAGAGTTCTAAGAAGGGCCAATAAACGAACGTCGAAACCCAGAAAACTGGAGGTCTGGCCACATTGGCCTGCGCGAGGAGGAGGAGGTGGAGGAAGAGGAGGAGGAGAGGAAGAAGCGAATAGAAGAACGTAAAAGTATAATAAGGTCTGAGTCACTTCGCAATACGTGTAACTGTTCAGTGTGTGATGCTTCATAATGTCTTCGTATGGTTACGTTATGGCTGCGTTACACACAGCGGTGCGCGCTAACTTAATCTCCAAAGCTTGTCCCGTCCGTGTCAGCTTTTCAGTGGTGTTTTACCGTTTTGAACTGTAGGGTACTGGTTTGGCGACAGAAGTCGCCAGTCAGTGTTAGTGAAGTCGCCAAAAAATTTCTTATTAAATGTGGTAAGGTATATGGAAGATGTAACTCTCAACTTCGTTGGTGTACAAAAAATGCCTTAACCCGGTCATTAGCTGCTCCCATCACTAGCGATGTAATATAAGGCTTCCGACTATTCCGGCCTTGTGCTTTATTATCACTGCTGTTATTGCTTGGAGCGGGGCACGGAACAGGCTGTGACAGAGGCGAAAGGCGTGTTTGTTTGCTCTGAGGCATCCAAATTATTTAATGGATGTTGGAGGTAAAACAGCCGGGGCGTGACGCTCACGACGACAATGGAGTGCCGAGGTGAAGAACATGCGGAGCTGTATCTGCATCCATTATGCCTACCTGACGGTGGTTAATTAAATACAGGGCAGCTTAACTTTATTGCGTGAGTCAGGGCAGACCTCATTAAATCCAATAAGGCGCATACTGACCGTGAAAATTGGCGTCCACGCATGTTTCACGCTTTAATCACACGTGCGTGTTGGGGAATACTGTGTGACCCCGAAGCTCGGCGAAGTCCGCGGCAGAGTCCGATAACGATACGCGACAGTACCAGTAGCTGGTTTTGTGCCGTAGTTCAGGCTTGTGCTGTGGTAATGTTTGCTGCATAAGGACGTTAATGGAAACGTTTCTTTTTATGTTTGGCAAGGGTGTGTGTAGTCAAACACCGTGATAGGTACCTGACGTAGGGTTCTAAAATCTGTGCACTCGCATAGGCGTGCAGGAACCGGGTTAGCTCAGTAGTTATTGTAACTACGCTACGGGGTGGACAGCCGGAGGCATCATGGTTCGTCTCCCGGCAAGAGAAGAGATTCTCTCTCCAAATCGTTCAGACCGGCTCTTGAGTTCACCCACCCTCTTATGGGTACCGGGGATTCTTTCCTCGGATGCCAAGCGGTCGGGGCCCGAAGCCGACCACTCTCATCTATCTGTTGGCGAGTTTAAGAACGAGGCTTCAGCCACAAGCCACACAGTCACACCACATTCACCACGCAGTACAGAAGCTCATCTCACCGTCTACAACAACCTCAATAGACCCACAAAATACCTGGGAACAAAAACGGACACGCAACCGAAATTGACTACCTAGGACACCACAACCACAGAACAAGTGAAACAAAGCACCACCATTCCACCACAGTTTATACGGGAACGCAGCGTTCACGTACGGAACATCCATCACACATATCCAATCGAGCCATACCTAACTACCAACAAAGCCATATGCAAATACCCGAAATTAAATAACGACGAGTGATACCACCAAGAACTACCAGCAGCCGGCTGTAAACACAACAGAACCATTGAACAACTGTTCACCCCACCGCAAGTCTACATTTAAGTAACACCAGCAATAATACTTAGATACATTTTAATCCAACTACCTTGCTCTAGTTCCAACAAATATGTTTTAACCTAGGAAGTTACCACACATTTCAATAGCTAATGTATATATGGAATAGTTAAACCATATTTGTTATATACTACCTTAACTCGGAAAAGGAAAAGGAACATTACTCCCCACCAAGGTTCAACCATTGTACTTTAGCTTTAGATCTAGACTTAGTTTCACCAATCTTATATTATGTATAGTATGTTACACCATACCTATATTCAACAACCTGGACACTGACTTGTACATATAAACGCCTTCAGAGATCTCAAAGGCTTTATCCATCTACTCATAAACCAAGTTCTTGTACATAGGCCTGATGATGGTCCGTTTGGACCGAAACATGTAGCCTAATTACAATAAGGTTATTATATATTCTACTAGTTGCGAAGACTGTTGTGTCATTTCACTTTGTTGTTAAGAATGAGTGCCTTTTGCTCAAGCACGACGTTACATATAGGGCTTTCGCATGCGTTTTTCCACATACAGTGGAAGGGCAAAACATCAGCGTTCCCGCCTTTTGGAATGTACAGTTAGGAATGTATGTTTTATTTCCGTCTCCTGTGTAAAATGCAAACAAAGTTTAAATACTGAGCAGAAATATAATTTCACCTTTAAGTTTTGCAGCGGTATGGTGGGTGGTCTTCCGCCGTTACGAGGACACTGAGGGGGTTTCAGAACTGATTGCTGAGGAAAATACGTGGATCCAAAAACATAGGAAGTGAAAGGCGGAAGGAGAAAGAAAATTACTTAATTGGGGGGAGGGGGTAATATTTATTACGCTTCCCAAAAGGAGCGTACAGCTTCGACCTCCGGGGTTTAGCCGCATCCCGTGTTGACGCTGTTCGGCTTGCATTTGCGTCGCCACCCTAAAGGTGAATGTGGCCGAAGGAGGACGAGACCACCTAGAGGGCCTAACTAGCACAATATTAATACATTTCTCAGTTATAACGTGAGCGGATGTTTCTGGCTCGGGTGCTACTGTAGTAAGCACTTCGGTTCTATAAAAGGCGGGCGATTCATTAACCAGTTTCAGCAACTAATAGGGGGACACTATTGCGTTAATTATTTGTCTGCCGGTCGCTGTGAGTATGTGTTAGTGCACGTTTTCTGTATGTCCTCTGTCAAGCTCGGAACTTCATGTAGGTTAAAGTGTCGTTGACAGTTGCTGGATGAGTTTCAAGTTGTCTGTGGGGTACAAAGTGCAGGATTTAGCAAGACTCATTCAAGTAATGAAACGTTGTGCCCTTGCTATTCGAAATACACGAAGACAGAGACTGTGAGTCATTACTTCAATATACTGTAGCCAGCAGCGCCTAAAATTGAAACCAAATCAGGGCCTTTGTACTTGGGTAGACAAGGTTACGTTTGGGGCGGATATTTTGGCCACTGTAATGGGGACCTTTCTGAAGCGTTCGCAACGAAGAGTTTCAAAAGTGAGCTTGTTAGCTCTGCCGTGTATGTGCCTGTGCACATGTAAGAACCAAGAAACGCCTAAACTCTTAAACATCTGCCTGAACGAAAAGTGTTCCGGACAAAAGTTGTAGGCACGCATAAAACACAAGTGTGACCAGTATCTTCCGAGGTAAGAAGGGCGGACACATGAACATTTTCTGACTTTGTTGGATTTAGTACAACAAACGGGAAAGACCGATTCTGCCAGTTTTGTCTGCTAAGTGCTGAATCTGGCCTTCTCTGCGAAAGAGTGACTTGTTCTTTGAAAAGTACGAACGTGTTGTGACGTGACATAAACTGGCCTTAAAGAGTACCCCATTAAATATCCTTCCCGTAATTAAAGCCACCTCTGATATGAGTTGTTTACTGTTGCATGTTCCGTTGTGACGCGTATAGTGTATTAGTAACTCTTCAAGTTCCAGAAACGGGAGCCTTGCAGACGGTGCCTGTTGTTGTTGCGTTGTTGTCTCCATGGTCGCATAAAAATCCCAATGAGGGGCGCTTTTGGTATGGATTTTGTCACTCATGTTGCAGAATTTGTTCTTGCGTGTGTAAATGAATGTCGGAGCTAGCAGGAAACAAATTGTTAGCGTGTTGGAGTGGAAGTTTGTTTCTGAGTCACTTTAAAACGTGAAAATAATGTCAAAATGTAGTCCTAGCTGTAGGTTACACAGTTTAAAACACTGGTAAGTCGATAAGTGATGTAGCCCTGTTGCAGTGTTGTGTTACGTTATGTGGCATTAATTGAATCGTTACACGAAACTCTGTTGATGCTTTGGACGTATTCCCTTGAATTGTTCGGAGACTGCTTGTGATGGTTGTGGGATATGTTGTGCAGGAAATAGTGAAGTCACATGCCCTGACCCATGTCGTTCGTAAGCAAAGCAACATTAAGGCTTGCAGTTCGCCAGATAATTGGGTGTAATGTGGAAAAAACAGCCACTCTCTAGGCCTATCCTGTCAACCTACTGAAGGTAATGACTTGTAGTGTGATCATATATTCAGGATGCTGTGTAATGTGCACAGTGTGCTAGGAAACGAGCCCCGCCCCAAAAGATTGAGACGCGGCCATGGTCCCAGCGGCCCATGTTCCAGATCGATCCTACAGGACTGCGCACTACCGGCATCTTTCTACCATCCTCTTTACACATCGCTGCTTGCAGGACAGGCGTTTCGTAGGCGCAGTCAGTGGTGTGTTACAGACCGAGGGACATGGTTGCAGTCGCCCACCAGTGAGTTCGTAGGGCGACGTGGGACGAGACGGTTTTGATGTGCACATCTAATGTTTGAAATAACTGTTGTTTTCCAAAGCTTTGGTACGAGTAATTTCTGGCCGTGTCGGTGGCACGTTAACTGTAAGTTCGTCTGTGTTCGTTCGCGCGATGAGAGATCATAATGTGTAGCCTGCAGATTGAGGTAATTACGGGTAACTTCTAGCCTTCACACGCACATCAGTTGAGTTCAAAGCAATTAAGCGATTTCTGTTTCCTCTAAACACGAGTGTTCTCCCCCTTATTTATACAGTTGTGGTAAATACACGTTATTAGGTTATTCTCAGTCAAAAGCAAATAGCTTAGCACAACGTGATATATTAGTAAAACGAAACTCATTGTTTTATGCAGTAAGAGCTCTTATTGCAAAAAAAAGTTTTGTTATACCGTAAAGCAGGTTTGTGTTGGACTGTTTGCTTTTGACTGAAAATAACGTACTGTAAATGCAGCGGGTTGTTACGCATCGGTGCTGCTCCGTATTAATTACAAACAGTTGTACATCTTGTAATTCGCTTATTACAATCTGCCGCAGTGTAATAAACGCGTTACATGAACTTATTACGGCTTTCCCCCTTGTCACTGGCTTATTATGTCACACATTAACCTTTTAAAGCCTAGTGGTAACTTTACATACCACCAGGTTTAACATCAAACAATTCTACTTGGTGCCCACATTGCGTTTATGTGTTTTCTACGGCTCTGAGAACAAACAGCAACTTTTGCCGTATAAAACATTAAGAGATTGGTTTATATAACCGAAGTGGGTGGGTCCTTATATAAAACAGATACGCTTCGTCTTTAAAGGGTCAATGCTGAAATTTGTATGTTACAGAATACCCTGCGTACATGTTATATAGGGGAAAACGTGCAGTGGTTGGCACAATTAAGACACCTTCCTTCATTCTTTCATCATTGTATGTTCCGCTGTGACATTATCACTTATTCTGACCATGGAATTAAATTAAGGAGAGTTGAAGGATTATAAGGATATATTTTTTAAATTTCTTGTAACAGTTGTTTAATTAAGAAAAAGTTAAATAAAAACACCTAAAAGCACAGTCATTGGCGCTAACATGCATAGGTGTTGTCATCAAGCTGCACTCAGTATAACAACATAATTAAGGATGTTGTGGCTATTCAGAATCATCCAGACCCATGTCACAGGAAGTATATGCTTACTAAAAACATGTGACAGACACATGAATCATCATCATGTCGTCGTCGTCGTCGTCTTCTTCTTCTTCTTCTTCTTCTTCTTCTTCTTCTTCTTCTTCTTCTTCTTCTTCTTCTTCTTCTTCTTCTTCTTCTTCTTCTTCTTCTTCTTCTTCTTCTTCTTCTTCTTCTTCTTCTTCTTCTTCTTCTTCTTCTTCTTCTTCTTCTTCTTCTATGTGCATGTGGTGGTGGTGGTGGTGGTGGTGGTGGTGGTGACCAAGTTTGTTGCGTAATGAACACGCAAGGTGAGTCGGTTTAACACTCGTATTTCAGATAAAACACATCTCCCTTTTAACTTTAGTTTTTTCAATACTGGATATACTAGCTGTGATTTTTAAGTTCTTTTTTCTTTTCTCTTCTTTCACTCCAGTTTGGCAGGCTCTTCTTCTTTGTTCTTATTTTCTTTCTCTTGAAATATAGCTTTCCCTGCTCTACATGTTATTACAAATCGCATCCTGCCTGTAATTCTCTTGAAACGTTCTTTTCGGTGTGTTTGGCCATTGCAAAACTTCTTGGAGGAGAGAGATGTGTTTGTCGTTAAGCCTGTTTTCAGATCGCATGTGTACAAATTATATGTGCAAGAATTTTCATCGAGAGTACTTTGAGTAATCTCTGCCACATGAAGATGAAATGTTTGATTATCTGTCCTGATCTGTATTTCTGGATTGTGCGTTACCACACGGGAACTTCAGGCTGTTCTGAGGATGTTTCTTCTCATGCATCCGACAGTCTCCTGAGCGCAGGTTCTGCCACGTTTTTCCCTTCTCTTACCTCGAGCTCTGCTATAAGCTGACTTTCCACAAGTTCTTCGAACATTTTGTATGTTGTGTTCTTGCTAGGGCTTCTGGATGGTGCATTTCTGGTTGGGGTTTTTTTTTCCAAAACATTTTCAGAAGTCTGTGTTTTCTGAATCCCATGGGTACAAGACACAGGCTCGAAAACCAAGTATAGCCGAGCAACCCAGAGAACATTTCTTCAGAGCTGCATCCAGGACAGGAGCAAATCATTCCTTGTTTAATATTTACGATTTTGTCTATGCCACGCTCGGACTGATATTTTCCATGCCAGTTTCAGTGGTATGAAAGTTGCAACATCCAGCTGCTGGAGGAGTCTTTTGGCCTTCGGGTGGATAGAGAGCAATGTTGTGCCCAATTCAGAGCAGAGTTCACTCAGTTGACGTGTTTATGGGCGCGATGCCCATCAACAGGAAGGTTAGCAGGGAGCTTGACATTATGTTTTCCAAGATGTGAAGTGAAATCATATCCAGTATGTGCGTAAAATGCTGTCATCCATCCAGCGGGGCTGTGTCCAACGCCCCAGTCGTCAGGAACTCCCTTTGTGATTTCAGGTGGCATTCTTTTGTATGGATATATCAGCATGGGTGGGTACATCATGCCAGAAGCAGAGAAGCGAGCATGTGTGTTACGGACGCTTTTGCAGGGCTTCTTGTGAGTTTCTTAAGCTTTTTTCCGCTTTGCATTTTAAAACTTGCCCAGTCTTTGGGCAAAAGTGGAAACTTCGTTTATCGCCGTTCAAAATTCTTGTTGGGTCCTGAAAAAGTCCAAAGCTTGTACTTTGCCGTGCCGCTTTTCTGGCCGCACCCCCTCGAATTTCTGTTAAAGCCATCTCTAAATCTGCAGGGTTGTAAACACATTTTTACGGTGTCATTTCTTCCCTCTTTCTTCCAAATTCTCCTAGATTTAATCCTATTCATGTTGAATAAAAAAAAAGAAAGGAAACTGTCAACAGGCAAAATTTTTGGCACTGCCACTTACTATAGAATTGACAGTAGTTGGGACACCTCATATGCTTTGGAACCCCATGCCAACTGCTGTTAAATTTTATTCTAGGCACGTGAGAATTAAACTGGTGGTTAGTTGATCAGTAAGGTAGATGTAAAGGTAAAAAAACTTAAGAACACATGGCAGTTTTATGCAGTTGTTGGCATAGGGTGTCAGTGACTAAAATTTTGTATTTTTTTAGTACAGTTGTTGGGACCCTGCTGTTTTCTGACTAATTGTTAACGCGTCCAAGTTTACGTCAGATCATATAGAGCAACTCTTGAGGAGAATATATATGTAAGTTTCTTAAAACAGCCGTGCACCATACAAAATAAAATACAGAAAATAGAAAGTGAAGTGCTTAAACCTTACCGTAAGATCCTGCCTTTCTTTGCTTGTGCCGTTGACAGCGTTTCGTGTCAAGCAGCCGTGACACAAAACAAAGCGCTTCTGGCTGCTAACTCAGGTACCACACGAAGGACAAAACATCCATGAATCCTATTCTGAATATTATTCAGAAATGGCGCCATTGTGGCTGAAATCATTATTACAGCGCAAAATAATGAAAAGGTGCCAGTAACTGTGACAGTGCCAACCACTCTCTGTTCTATCCTATACCATATCTGTGCTGAAATTGGCGTATTTTAAACCGATTCATTTATATTATTTGTTACATGACACATAGTGCTGCTGAAAAGCTTGTTACAACCAGCAGTGTTCATAGTGACTTCTTAAGTGCCATATACTGACGCTGAACTTCGCTCGTTACAACCAGCGTTGTTCATATTAACTTGCCGCGGGTCACACACTGGTAGCAAAATTCGCTTATTACAACCTACACTCTTACCATTGGCCTGTTACATGCGACATTTCTGGAATTTCTTTATTGCATTTCTTGTTAGCGCTGGCATATTTAACTTCAGTGACTTCGGCTGCGCGCTGTACGTAGCAATTCAAGAACGCTAGACTCGAAAAACGTTGATTTGGGTGTGGATGTAACTCGGATTTGTCACAATCTGATTGTATCCGTGCAGTTTCGGGTTCGAATTACGCCCGTAGGCTGGCTAAATCTGACATATGGTTCGCGATTGGTGATTTCTTATATTTATATAGGCTATTGCTTCCTTTCCACCTGCAGTTTGCCCCTGCTCAGAGGTTGAAGAGCGTCGTTAAGTCAGTTTGTGTAACAGTTAATGAAAACTCCGCTCCATTGTTTATGACACGATCTTACCAACTCGTACGTGAGTGTGTAACACAGCCACTATCGTTACCAGACAGTTACTTAGGTACTTAAATCATCACATGGCCACACTTTACCCCCATCCCCCCCCCCCCCCCCCCCCTGCCGTTCTGTAGGTGGCGGCTGAAGGTTCATTCATCAACCCAAACCCCAACCCACTACACCGATTTGTGAACCTGTGACGTAGAAAAGGACAAAGCGCAATATATTGACGAAATTGATGTAATTTCGTCACATCTAAGTCGTGGCATAGTATCGATTTCGTTAATAGCTGCAAAGCAATTCCTGTTCGTAAGTACCATGCCGTAGAGACGTATGGGTGAGTGGAAGTAAAGCGCTAGAAACTTCCACAATAAATGGAGGTGAGTGGGCGGGCTTCTTTACGTTCTGATCGCTCTGCCCCCAAGTGAAATGGACCCCAGTGACCCATTGGACAGGCCAGGCCACTTAGTGGGTTCCAGAGTCTGTACGGTGAAACGCAGGCAGGAATTCAAATTCAATGTTAAGAGGCGAGCACGCTTGTGATAATTCTGTGCAAGGGATCAGCGTAAGAGGTATGTCTGTGTTAAACAAGAACACGGTCATGATCAGGACGTTTTTATTGTTTAGTATGGAGTTGTGATGCGTTGCAAATGTAACAGCCGTACGCACTTGATACCGAAAGACTGTATCTGACATTCCACATGTAAAGTCTTACGGAGATGTCCGGTTCCAGTCTCTGTCGGGAAACAGACGTCTCTGAATAGTTTTTTTTCGTGGTTCTCGTCAGTCCCACCAGGCAAATCCCGGAATAAACGCCAGTCATTGTATTATCCTTAGTTACTGACAGTATCATAAAATAAAGTTGCGTAAGAAAGTCCGTGCCCATCGCAGGAACAGAAGCCTGGCGGCGTGACTTCTATACATTTGTAGGTGTAGAAAGCCGTGATCATGGCCGATTGGAGCGTTTATGTGGGAGATTATGAAAGGAACATATAAAATTGGGGTAAATTGATGGGAGGTGGCATAGTAGCAACAGAACTACTGGACTCAGTAGCATAACGTTTAGTTCTCATAAATAACCAACACAACACACCGTATCAGGTAAACTATACTTATCAGTCTGTATTACGCATACTCCGGCATGTTTTGGTTAGAACCATCGTCAGGGAGCTCGCACAATCATGGGGAGCGGTGTGCGTAGGATATATACTTGCATACAGTTACGCAGATATTCCGCAAATTGTGTGGCATATCAAATGCAAGATGTTAAAATAGCCAGTCGGTGTTAGCCAGATTCAGTATTTAAGAAAGTATATACGAGTCGCCCCCATTGTAGGTAGGTGGAGCTTAGAAGGCCAGCCTTTGGAGTGATCGTGACTCTGTACCAAAGATGAAATTAAGCATGATGATTTTAGGCGCGTTCACAAGAAGCGACTATCGGCTCCGTCATGTCCGACCGTCTATCCGTCCCCATGGAACATCCCGGCTCCCACTGGACGGATTTTCATGAAATTTGATGTTTGAGTATTTAACGAAACTATGTCGAGAAAATTCAAGTTTCATTAAAATCTTCTAAGAATAACGGGTACTTTACATGATGATGTCTGTACATTCATGATAGTACCTTGCTGAATTCTTCTGAGAATAAGATGTTTCATACAAAAGTTGTAGAGAAAATCAAAACGCAGGTTTTATGTTCAGTAACTTCTCCCCACCGAAAATCGTGCCGTTTTATGAGATAATGTGGAAAAACATGGTACAGCCAGACAGGCCACAGATAATATAATACAGCGCTTGCGCATTGCATGCTGGATAACTGAAGCTACAGACACAAACTCAGAATATGTAATACTTATTACTTTTCCACGGCATCGATGGTTACGCGAACGCACCTTAATGTCACGTTGTTACACATGGCCTGTCTTGTGTGTTAAGTACCCATTTTACACTGTCTGATGGCTCCCGTGAAATTTGTGAAAGTGTGCTAATGTTTCAGAATGGCACAGTTTATATTTTCTTGCCAATCATCATGCAAGGTGCGTACTGAACACTTCCGCTTCCCAAGTTGAGAAACTTCGTGTCGTTCGTACTGTGATTAAGGTTGGGGCATGCCCATCATTTGTGCTTGTAGAAGTTAGGGTGAGGAAGTGAAACTCGTAGTTTCCAAGACGAGCGGAAACTTGGGAAATGATAGCAGCCAGAGGTCGACCGATAACCATCGCGTGCCGCAGACTCAACTTCATAGTGGCAGATACCGCGTGTGGACGTAGGGTAGGTCGTTGGAAGTGTACAGCAAACGTACTGTGTTATGCAAAGTGCCTTCGTCAGTCAAGGAAATTGTTCTTCGTGATTTTTACGAAATGATACAGGCAATACGTGATACGGTAGTTTTAATCGCAGGTTGTGATACAGAGAATTTTTATCGCCGGACTGAAGACTGCATAGCGGGCGGCATCGTCGGTTGCTATGCGGCAATTATATACGCAGTCGGCTCTGCTGCCAGCAGTCGCGCGATTAAAACACGCTCTGTAGTTGTAGGCTATGCGATGTGCCCTTCACCGTTTGTAATTTCATGTTGTGATCGAGGGTTGTTTATTCGCACATGAGGCTGCGTTAAGCAGACCTACGTGTGATAAGTAACATGTTTCTATTACAGTACTGCGGAAGTGTTCGAGTCCTATCGAACATGCGCAGGCCGAAACTGAGGTCTTCAATTCCATGTATGTTGTACTTTCTGAGGATATCTGAAGTTTGTCAAGCCACCCTCATTTTCGAAAAGTGCCGTCCTGAATTCAAAGCACTTTTTTTTTTGGTACTGAATAATCGTGCTATGAATCACAGGGCTAAAGGCCCAGTTACCACAAGTTTTTATTTTGAAACTGAAGCCTGTCACACGGAAATCAAGGTAAGCGTGAAAGTGTTGGTAAAATTGGGGTGCATAGTGCGACCATGTTACAGGTGTTCGTAAAACTGGGTACGTGGTGTGATTATGTTAACAAGAACATGGAAGCGAATCATGGCATATTAGCCACAAATCGTCCCGTTAGTTGGCCTGCCGTATCACTTTACGTACTCACGGATTCGTTTGTGTGTTGTATTTGTTAATATTGCCATGTTGACATTGCAGCGTCGCCAGACGTCGTCATTTGCATACTTTCCTGCGTAACTTTAGATGTGCAGAGATTATCGGCTTTGGTATCTCCGTTTTCTTATCTCGTAAATAACCTAATCCTTTATTTGCGTTTTAAATTCCATCACACGTACAGGTACCTCCTTCGTTATCTTTCTCGTAGTTAACTGAAATTCCTGTTCATGTGTAATTGATATGGTGATAAGTTTTTGTTGTTATGATCCTAGGTTTGTGAAGAGACATTAGCCGCCCATAAATCTAGGCTGGGAGAACTAAAAGGCCTAGTGGCTCAGATAGCGAACGACGTCGGGCTGGAAGCCGGCGGACTACTGGAAGCTGAAGTGGACGCCCTGGGCAGACGCCTTGAGGATGTCCGGGAGACACTTGCCACGCTGGCCGAGGTTGCAGAGACCAAGGCGGCGAATAGGGATCTCTGCACTGACGATCTGCTTCGTACCAAAACATACCTCTCTTCTGTGCAGCAGGTGAGTACTTTGTCGGTTAGATGCTACTGTATTGTACGTAGTTTCCTGTGCTCACCTTCCGTACATTAGGTTGTGAGTTTAATATCTTATTATGCTGTAGTATCTAGTGGTGAAATCCCAGTGCGGCTGTCAAACAGATTTGAATTAACTTTTTTTTAACGGGGGTGTGACCGTGAATTGGACTGCACTCATGATGAACACGGGAATGTTCACATGTCAGAAGCAGGCGGTGCAATGCACTGAACGTTACGGCCAAGTTTCTTCCTGTATTGCAGATTTTTCTTCATCTCATAACCTGCATTAACTGTTTCTGACAAATACGCGTTTACAGCCTGATCCCGAACGAAATCAGCGAATGATACATGTTACGGAAAATTGAGATAATTAGCTCTAGGGGTGTGTTGTCAAGAGACGCCTTCTAGTGATGCTCCCGAGTGTAATAAAACAGGGTGCCAGCTAGCTCATTGGACGCTGCCATCGGCCCACACGGTCGTCGTCTTACCGGCCCTGGAACGTGAGTCGGCCGCTCAGTCATGTGTTGCTTGGAGCAGAGACAGGATGGTTGGTTAGTGGGTGTGATATATGTATTTTGTTTTTGAATTACTTTCATTTTCACCACTCCGTAAAGTACGGATATAGAGGGGAAAAATGTTGGCGGAAGTATTGTACAAGATACACCCAGTCAGTAGAGCTGTGTAAAAGAAGAACAAGGTACAGAGTAGCCGAAACATTTCGGACAGCAGGTGCAGTACCGTACAAAAATGAAATACGAAGACGTGGTTTTCTCGGATGAGGCATGGTTTATATTCCGTAGGAACGTAAGTAGCCAAAGTAACAGCTGTCTGAGTTCAACAAATTCCCTGCAGTTTATGAAGTTCCTTCACGTGATCTTAGAGCCGGAGTCTCGTGTGCAGTGTGTGCGTGCGGAAACATTCCGACAACTACGTTAAATTAACTTTTATCACTGTTAGTCAGGGAATTAACAGAAAAAGGAAAAATGTAGGGCGAGCCGTTTTATTTTCGGTAGTCGAAGGACAGTTTTCGAATAAAAATTGCCTATATTTCAAGGCGAGCCTTGTCAAGTATCGGGAAATATGGTACTAGGCCTGCTTAGAAGCTAGAGGTCGGCAGTTCAAAACGTAGCTGAAATACGGTGAGTGGAAGTGCAGCCACAGAATCTGCATTCCCGGCGGATGCTGGCTTCATATGTGATACAGCCCCTATGCCAATTGCCGTGTAATAGAAATCTAATTTCATGTTACTGCCATGAAGTGTATTGCGAATTGGAGTCCTTTGTGGTGCAGGTACAAGAATAATGTGGAGTGGTGTGAATACAGCATGGTTATCTGTCTCTTGCGAGTGTGTGTTGTCAGGTAGAGGTCTCTGTGGCGGCCAGGTCTCTCGTCCAGCGGAGTCCTACCGGGTGTGGTGTGTCAGTGTGTGATCTAGAAACCTCCAAAAGGAGGCGGCATAGACCCGATTTGGGCAGTTGCGCCCCAGGAAAGAAGGAAAGGTGTGATTACATGGGACAGAGCGATCCATAACACTGGCCTGTCAAGAAAAAGTTCGCCCCTTGTTAAAATTCAGGGTGATTCTTATAGTTTTGAAATTGCTGAATATGAATGTGACAGCCAAAGTGCCCTGTCATCCACCAGTGTTGAAGGCAAAGGGATTAAATTAAAAAACTGCATTTATAATAAAAAGTACTATATTAGTTTTTAATTACAATACACAGTGTCGAATAGTGAACGTGTCTGTATATACGGTATCCTAACTACAAAGAAAAAATCGTCAGAAGGCATTCACTCCGTCTTCTTCTGCCTCTTACGTTCGCCGGTTGGTGCCTTCCGTATAAGAGCTCAGTAGTAGTCAGTCAAAATATTTGGAGTCCATTTTCCGCTGCCCCTCTCTTCCATTTAGGAAATGTCCTGCTGGAACCTTTCGGCAAGTTCATTGGAGAGGGCTCCCATGTTTTCATGGAAAACCCCCAAATTGGATTGCAGAAAGCGAAGTTTCAATTACACTTACACCCCAAAGCACAGTATGATGAAACTAGCTCCTGCAAAATGTTACTGTAATTTTCCGCAGTTTCATTGCCTAGAAAGTTCCTGCAAACGTATTCAAATGCCTTCCAGGCTCTTCTTTCTGTAGCATTTAATTTTTTACCAAAGTCGCGGTCTTCTGATAGTTGTTTGAGATCCAACGAAAATTGCTTCCTTCATCTTGGCGTCACTTGTCCTGTATCTTCTGGTGACGCATCTTCCGATTCTGAATCGGAGTCAAGAGTACAAGATTCAGGTGACTTAGGCACTGGCATCGAATCATCACGAGGAACAGGTCTTAAAGCAGAGGGTATTTTAGGATGTCCCATTTTATGCGTGGAATATCGGGAGAAACGAGTGATCTTGGTCATGGAAAAGCAACAGTCGTTTAAGTGGTCTCGAGGCCCAAGCCACACCATTGGAACAACAAAAGACATTGATTTGTGGGTACCTTTCACCCAGCCCGCCAAAGTCCTTGAACATGAGCTGCTGCAAATCTTCGGCGCCCAAACTTTATCTTGATCTCCGATCTCACCGTCAAAATAGTTCACTCGCTTTTCTCACGAGATGTGAAGTGGCTTCCTTTGCGATTTTAATACCACTTCGTCACAAATGTAGGAAAGGCTATTTGGCTTGTTTTTGGCAAAAACGTGACACGTTTCACACAAGATAAGTACTTCTCAGACACAAGGGACACTTACGTTTGTACTGGTAAACAACACTCAGGATGCAAGGTGGAATCGGGTTTTGAGAGACGGGGCCGCTGCATGTTATCACGCTTCAGTTTATCCCTGACATTTGATCACGTTGGCAGATTATCACACTGACGCTTTGTCACAGCAGCAGTTTATCACCGTGACATTCTTATCACAGCGACAAATTATCACACTGAAAATTAAAGGGATGCTAAACAGCTGGAAGCAAGTCTTTCCAGTTTGATAGACGGAGGCAATATTATTCTAGGGATTTAAGTGACTTAAGTAGGTAAATATAAATGAACGTAACAAACCTTTGGGCCAGCCAATGGCCCTTCAGCTGAGGTATCAACTGGTATCATCTAAACGGAGGGTGGTACAAACATTTTATTCACACTTTAAGAGTTTAACCTATTCCCAATGAAAATCCACGAAAGCATATCAGGGAGGAAATTGGTGCCGACCATTGTAGTTGGAGGATATATGATCTGTATGGTGACGTAATGCCTTCCTTTTTATGCCTTCGTTCTTGCCCTTGATCCTGAACGGCACGTGCTGATTTAAGTAGAGCAAGTTCGTGGCATCGCCTTCTTTGTTGGCGGCGTTGCATTCGATGCTGAGGTACTACGGCTCTTAGGTTGCGCAATGTTGGGCATCCTGGTCCGTAGGTAGAACACCGTTCGTCAGTGTCTCGAAGGTGTGTTCGGTTTTTGGGGAGATAAATGTTTTATTTAACGACGCTGCTAGTTGCAGAGATTATTTGGCGTCGTTGGTGGGGTAAGGGTGCCTTTGATGGACTTGCTAAGCATTATGGACGATAATAAAGGAACGTATTGCGCGTGAAAGAGGAGAGTTTATTCTTCCATGTCTCGGCTACCCGTAGTGGGCCAGGGCCTCCTCACTGTTGAGGCTTCACGATCACACTCAAGCACATCACACTGTGTAGGACTCCTCTGGACGAGTGATCAGACTGCTGCAGAGACCCGTATCTGCCAACACAACATTCACAAGACAGACATCCATGCACCCGGCAGGATTCAAACCCGCAATTCCAGCAAGTGAGCGGCCGCAGACCCACGTCTTAGACCGCGCGGTCACTGGGATCGGCGAAAAAGAATTACTTTGAAGCATTACTTTAAGTGCCTTACTGTCTTCTTTGTTACTCAAATTTCGCAAATGAACCTTATCGATAACTTTTCGAAACAGAACAACCTTGTAATTGGCCCATTCGTAGTAATGGGGTCCCATGAATTGGTGACACTATTTACATAACCATAAGCATAATATAGAGAAGCGTACGTTTATACATGGAGTAGTGTTTATTTTGTTGAATTATATTATTTAACAGTTTAAATTGACGTCAAAAACAGAACATTCTCGTCAAATATTCATCACATGCGTAAGTGTGAATAACTGTTCCGCTTTTTTGTTGTAATAGGTAGCTGAACTGTGAAGTATTTTATTGTGTGTTAGGATAATTTCCAACAGCTTGAAGAGTTCCATCCATGTTTTCAGGGTACCACCTTTCCTCCTGAACAACTTTCTTTGAAAATTAGTTCCTCGGTAGGCCTGTGTGACTAAAAGAATTTGACTTGAAACTCTGCTAGTTGCACGTAATTATAGAGTAATAAATACGGACAGGCGTAGAATCATAAATATTTAAATATCAGCCGGAAGAGTTCCTACAGTACTGGAAGTCTGTAACAAAATGCGTGATTCCATGAATGTTCCGCCGGGCCAGGCTTGGAGCTCTGTGGTTGTTCACCGATAGCAACTCCGCTGCTTTTTGTTTTCGAAGCTGTAAATTTCCATGAAAACCAAGAACGAAGAAACCCGGTGTATTAAATTGCACAGTAAGTAACACATTTCTACTGTGTGTGTGCGCGCGTGGGTGCGTGCATATATAAAGGCTGTTTTTTCACTTTCTGTCAAGATACATAAATGTTGAGACGTAAGCCAAAAACGAGAGGACAGGTCGAAAACTTACGTAGCCACTTTTCCCAGTGGCCTTTTCACGTACCATAGTTTAAAAACTGAACAAGATGACATGTTACTAGTTGCTGCCGCAGCTTTCTAAGACGGATGTGCGATCAGCAGTATTTGAAATATCGCGGTGGTCTGTTGGTTGCTCCGGTTCGACGATGTCAGCCTTACTGCGAATGAATGAATGATTGATTGATTGAATAAATAAATAAATTAATTAATTAACGAATGAATGAATATGGAACTTTCGTTGGAGTGATACTGACAAGGGAAACCAAAGTACTCTTGAGCTAAATCTGTCAAAAGTTCACTTCGATCCGCCACACATCCACATGGACTGGTCAGGGACCGAATGTGGACCACGTCGGTGGTATCCGGGTGGCTAACCGCCTGAGAAGGCGGAAGACATTTCACATCGTATTTTTCAACAACGTAGAGACCTACCACGCTTGGACAACGAAGTGGGGGTTTGTCTGGATGAACTTCCGCATGGGCCGTCGGAGCGCTGTATAATGGCCACCAGGATTACCTTGTCTCAGAAGCATTTGTATTTGCCCCACGGGTTTGCTGAGGATTAGGTCTATAACGTTCGTTGCCGTTGACATGGCACGGGTGACATGGACATCTGCAGAAACCGATCACGGTATTCTCCAAAAACTGGAAGGAGGTTGACATAGACGTTGGTGGTTCCAATGTTTTTGTTTCGCGTAATACTGAATGATGTTCTGGCAGGTCATTCCTTTTGCTTGTCTATATTGAAGGTATTAAATCTCACCACTTGCGGAATAATTGTTAAAAATTAGAACGTCGATTGATTTCCAGATAATCTGTATAGGCTTATTTGCTTTCAAATTTATTGATACTCAGGTTACATACTGTATTTGCTTGTAAATGTGGTGGTGGTGGTGGATTTTAGGACGAAGAACTATTATCACTGTTAATATGAGTCACCTGGCATTAACCTTTATCCCTTGACGTCAGTAATACAGAGGCGTGAGGGAGGAAATGCCAACTCGTTTGCCACATAGGGCCTCGAGATGCTAGAGGTGCACCAATGGTATAAAAGACGAGTGTAACAACTTTCGCGATTGGCAAAACGTTGCTTATCGTATGACAAAAAAAAAAGAGTATTTTAAACATACTTGGATGAAATTTTCTCCATATTTCTGTTTCATTTTGAGCTTATTTGATGTAGAATGGAAGGAGGATCAATAAGGTATTACGGTGATGGTCAAATAACATCGGAAATGATGGAAAATCGTTTTAAAGTTCTGTTGGCTACCGCAGATGCTCGTCTTATTCATCATTATTATTATTGTTATTGTTATAATATTTCGTCACTCTGCAACGTAGACGCCAGGATTAGGGCTTAATTTCTTAAAAGTTTTATTTTCGGTGGTTTTACTAAAATGTCAGTGGAGCGTGGTTGGGGCGTGGCAGGGCTGAAGTCCGCGGCGTAATTCACGCCCTTTACGAATGTTACGTTTTGTTTGTTGGAAGATGGTGCCTTTTGAAAGGTCGTTCATTGTGTCTCTTACGTTGCGGCGTTGGTTACAACCACAAAAAAGACAGACGGGTAACCGGTGGATAATAATGGTAGCATTGAATTGGATGGTTTGTGTAGTTTGTTTCTGTGTTTCCATTATCACGCTAACCTCTAAAGGCGAATATTAATCGAAATTTATCAGGCTGTCTCCGTCATTTAATATGAGTGAATAATCGCATTTTGTTGTGAGAATCGTACGGAGCACGTGTCCGCTTTATGGGAAAGTACGACGTACGTACAGTAACCGTCGAGCTGTAAAGTGTTAACTTCCGTGCATTTGGTATCATTTCTTTTTACGTCATTACTAGTCCACATTCGCCTTCATGATGTCCCAGTTTTAGACATGCCTGTTTTCGAAGTAACACCATTTCTTACAACTGTTGTTTACAGCCACACGGTTTGTATTAAAGGCTGTGAAAACTGATTGTGTCTTCAATTGAACAAATTTGGCTTTTTTTGTGAACATCTCGAGCTCTCTTCGTGAGTGAAGTGCCGTGACTCTTGTAATTGAGGAAGGCGTGTTGGAGGCGGGTCCTCTATCCGCCCACAAAATACTTCTTTCTCATTTTTTGTTCTGTGGGTCCGTATTCACCCCCTACCCCTAACTGCTGAATGCTGCAGTGACCTTCACGTAAGGGGAGGAGTCAAGAGGAAATAGTCAATGAACAAAATTTAACACTTCTAAAGCGCTAGCGAGACTGGTTAATATAACGCTGTAAACCAGTTGTTCTTAACCTTTTTTGTGCCATGAACCCTTTTGAGAGAGGGATGAAATCTGCGGACCCCTTCTCAGAAAAAATGTATTTAAGTGCGTAAAATAAAGCGTAGATATAGAATCTATATGCATTACAATTTGTATTACAGATTCTATTACAAAGGAAACCAATTAATGCTCAAACACGGTTTTAAAAATACTAAAAAATATGTAATGTGGTTATATATATGCTTCTGTATTAATCCACTAAATCAAGAACAAGACATGAAAACAATTTGAAAGATAGGGAAGTTGAAATTAAATCTCATTTTTGTGAAAAGACATTTCAATGCGAAGGCAAATGTATTTTGGTTTCCCATTCTTAGGTATAACAATTCAGATAGTGATATTTATTGAAGTTGAACATTTTTGAGGCCATAAATTTCTTTATTGCTTACATGAATTTTTTAACAAAAAGCTAAATTTCAGGTAGAGGTTAGTGAAAATAAGTTGGAATATTTTTGCCTTTGAGTTCGCGGACCCCACTGAAATCTGTGCACGGAGCTCTTAAGAACGGCCGCTCTGACTGGTGTTCCGGAGGCGTCCGGTTGTCGTCTTGTCCGGGGCGTACGTTATCCTGATTGAGGCTGTCCATGGTTTTCCGCAGTCCACTTAAATATCGAGATGCCACCGTGATTAAGCTACGACTGTTTCCGTCCAAATCCCTCTTTCGATTCGTGAGTCACCTTTTACTGTCGCCAGTGTATATTCTGCAATAGAGTTTGCAAATCCCACCCCCTTCCGCCCGCATAAAAAGTAAAGTGCTCTAAAATACGTCGAGACGTACGTCGCCATACTTATTTCAATTTGACGATTTTTTGGGGCGACGAATTTGCCAAAATATGGTACATAGCGTCGTACTCAGTACTTGTGGGAAGGAAAGTAGAAGGTTGTCTGTTGAAATACATCTGGTATCGCAAGGTTTTGGCGTGAGTCCTGTGTAGAAGGGTTTTAATAGGCAGCGGAATATGATTTAGGATTGCCCAGTTGTGTGTCGATCCTTTCGTGACAGTATATTTACAGGAAATGACCACAGGCCATTGTAGTGTGTGCATTCGCAAGGAATTCATTTTTAATTCGTAATAATGTACTTTTTAATTTTTAGCCCATGACCAAATTGTGTAAATACTGTATGTAGAAATTTTTGTAACATCAGACAAGGAAAACCGTGTTGTTGAAGGCTGCAATATGTCTTATGGTATATGTATTTCAGTTATTTTTAACAAGATCATTTATATGTATATATTATATACAGTAAAATGTCTATGTTTGGTATGCTGTTTGAAGTTAATGGTCTGGGTCACAGACATTTTATGAATGCATGTGTGTAACAAGCTGATTTGTGGTGCTGTGTACTTTGACAAACATACGTGCCTCTCCAGTCTTGTGCATAGCATCTGATGACATGATTTGTCTGAAAATTGACGTGTGAAAAATAATTCCATGCACGCACGCACACGTTTGTGGGGGTTGGGGGGGGGGGGGGGCAGGGTAGTGCGTGTGCCTTTGCCAGCTGTATGTGATGTGTCTAGTGTTGTCCGTTACAGAGTCTGACAACAGTGGAAGAATCAAATGAGAAGGATGTTGAAAACCAGCTTGGAGCTCTAAGGAATCATCTTCTGGCCTTGGGAAGGACCGAAGGACAACTTCAGGCTTTGAAAGAAAAGAGCATGGACCTTGCGCCTGCCAAACCAGAAACATCAGTTGTAGAAATTCTACAGGTATACAAAGTACTCAGGATATTCGTTCTGTTTGGAAATTACTTTCAGCTGTTTACCTCAGTACTGTGTAGGGAAATAGTTACTGTTTGTTCTGAGATTGATGGGTAAACTAGAACTTCGGATGATAAAACTGGTGGTATGTACAGTAACCACTGGGCCTTCAGAAATTATAGATCAGCCTTCAGAATTAAGGTTTTTCGGTACCTGTTTTGTTCTGTCTTTTGTTTTTAATCTCTGAACCCTATGTTTGAATTTTACAAAAATGTGTGTGTGGAATGCACGTAGAAAGTACGTAGACCTTATTTTTCAGTACCTGTTCTCTTCTGTCTTTTGTTTTTAATCTCTGAACCCTCTGTTTGAATTTTACAAAAATTTGTGTGTGGAATGCTGATAGAAAGTACATAGACCTTATTTTTCAGTACCTGTTTTGTTCTGTCTTTTGTTTTTAATCTTTGAACCCTCTGTTTGAATTTTACAAAAATGGAATGCTGATAGAAAGTACGTAGACCTTAATTTCATCCTGTTAAGTACACATAGTTACAGTGATTAGTGTGGAGCATTTTGTATCATGAGGTAAGTGTTTTATATCGTGTACTTGATTTTTGTACATTGACTTTCCAGTTATGGCAGCAAGTTTTCAGAGAGACATTCCAACAGTATCACCGCCTGTCTGCTCGTCTAGTCAAGAGCCAGGATGGAGCAGCTGCCCTCAGGTTGTGGCAGGAGTACCTCCTTCATGTCCAGTCATTCCTTTCGGGTTCCATTCCAGAGGACTACCACAGTCTAACAGAACATCAGCATCTGTGTGAGGTATGAAGAAAGTTGTTCTGCTTCGCTAGAATGTTGGAGACAGAGATCTGGAATCCATGTCAACAAATTTGAATGCTTTATGTAAATGAAGGATTTTAATACAGTAAAATCTTGGTCGAATGAAATCTTGCCCATTAGATTCAGGTGGACCGAATGATCTAGTGAACGGGATCAGTCTGAGGGGTAGGCCAGCTGGGCAGCTGCCCGAGGCACCGAGACGTCACTGGAAAAATCGGAAATAGGGTGCTGTTACACTCAGGTTTTCCACATGCAGAAGAACTGCTCTAAAAATTACACACAATTTGGACACACCTCCCAAAAATATGTCAGCCCTGTCCTGGGCTGAAAATGTTCGAAGAATATCAGTTTTAAGGGCACCAAATTATTAGCCTGCCCGGTGCACCTGCTTGTCTTGGGCCAGACCTGCATGTGAAGGATGAAGCTTGTTTGTGTAGCATCGGCCAGTTCACCTGTAGGCTTCATGCAGTACAAATGATTTTCCTGTGTGACCAAATTGCATCGGAAAGAATGTTGTTGTTTTTCCGTCTTGTGAGAGGGATATCGACATATTTTAAGTCATATAACTGTACTAAATGACCTTTTTCCAAACTATATTAAATTGTTTTGATGGAATTCATCCCGTTGTGCTTTGATAAATCAATAGTAATATATATTTTACTGTTAAAGGTGACGTTTTCTTCAGAAATGCGGGCTGCGACATGTTTCGGTCTGTACAACCATGTACGTAATTTAAAACCAAGTGAAGTGTGTGAAAAATACATTGCAATTTGCAGTATCTCATAAGTTCCAGTATATTTTTTATGTATTCAGTGTATGTCACATTGCATAAATGTGTTGAAAGACACTTGAGTAGGAATCTGGAAGCTAGGAAACTGGTGTCACATGTTATCGGAGCCTTGTCCAGAGCAAAATGGGGACCTGGTACAGAAGGTGCAGATTATTTCCACGTCTGTGCAAAACAGCATACCAAAATTGGTGAAACTGGTTAACATGGGGACTACAGATGCATGGCTGAATATGTTTTGGGAACAGTTTCGCTACCATGTAGCATGAATTATGAATGAGGTGTTTTATCTGATACCATCTGAGGTTTAATATGATCATGTGCAACAACATATCTAAGAGGAAATACTGTAACAATGCACAAAAATTGGTTTAGTATTTGTTCCATATATTTTGTCCTTGGAATTCTTGAACTGTAAATTGTCATTTTAGTGAATTTCAGATCAGTGATTGTTTTCATATTACAGGTTCACCAAAATCTACTAACAACTCAGCAGTCTGTGCTTCTGTCTGATAGTAATGATCCAGATGGTAAATTGGGCAGGGGATTGGTTGAATTGTCTGTAGCTGAACAGTTCAACTCATTGACCAATCTCCATAATGAAACATTGGCACGGATCATGGAGCGTCATGGAGAGGTCCGAGAACGGCTAGAAGCCTGGGATTGTTACCGTCAGGACCAGGCACGGCTGCTTTCCTGGTTGCGTGATACTGAACGGGAGCGAGGCAAGCTCCAGTTGCGGTATATTCACACCAGACGAGTTCCTAAAATGCTTCAAAGAATAGAGGTCAGTGCAAGTGAGAGTACTCACACACTGACAGGAAAGTATGCATAAATTGTTTTGACCGCAATGGAGATATTCAGTTTTTGAGCAAGGCACCCTATTCAAGAATCACACCAGATTAGTGTTACCACTATAATATTATGTAGATGCCTACTAAGTACACAGTTCTTATAGTCAGTGTGTGAATATAAAGGAGAATTCCAATGCAAATGTGTGGTAAGGAAAAGACCTTTGAGCTGAAGCAAGTAGATGTGAAATTTAGGGCATGAATGTGTAGAGTGTGGGGTTCCATATAAAATGCATATAATGTCAGCTTTCATACAGTGTTAGATTGTGCGAAGATTTAGTTCACCTGTCCTTGCGAGTGTGTTCATATATAGCTGAAGTTGTTGTCCTTATGGAAAACAACCTTGAAAAGTTGCAAATATATATGTGTTTTCCTGCATGTATGTACACGTGTTTTTGTCGAGGATGGAATGAAGTGGTCCTCAGTACTGTGACACAAAAGTAGTACAAAGCAATTAACTACATGGAGTAATCATTTTTGAGAATGTAATAGGTCTGCAGCTAGTTGAGATATTCCATGCATGTCATAGAACTTAAAGGTTCACAAGAGCTTGAAAGAGAACGGATTTGCTGAACGTAATACATTGCAAATTGCTGAGGATGCAGCAGGATTTATGTGTGAATGTTGTTCAGGGTACTCAGCAAATGTTAAGTGTTAATAAGTCTCAGTGTGTGTAGTGCAAAAAATTTGATCTCTTTCACTAATTCAGAGTTCATTACAATTTCACTTTTTGTTTTAACAGTCTCTTTTGGACAAGGTCCCGTCTGGTGAATCTCAAGCAGAACATCTCCAAGAGCAGCAAAGCAAATTGCTTCACTTTTGTGATGATGCACTGGCAACATCAATTCGTATGGAGCATGCTGCCATCACACAGAGAATTAGCAACTTACAGGCAGGGTTGGAGACATGGAAAGACTTTTTGAAAAGAGTTCGTTTACTCACTTCTACTTTTGAAGATCAAGTGAATCACATTGAGAGTGTGTTTAGAGAAATTCATGCTGCTGTTACTGAACCTGATGTGCTTCCACTTTCTCACACTGGAATGCAAAACAAACTGGAGAATCTCAGGGTGAGTCCTGCTGCTAATATTAATACAACAAAGTCCCAGAGTGGTACTGAGCATGCAAGGATATATAATAACCTCTACAAAAAGATTATCATTTAAATAAACTGCAAGAGTCCATAATGTCAGGACTTCACATTCTTTGGGTAAGTGGTATGTCTTGGGGATGAGCAACATATTGGTCCAAAAAAAGTGAGACCTTCTTATTTGGGGAGCCCATTTTGTCATCTAATGCCCTTAAGTAGTCACAGTACAGATGGCCTGGGTAATCCTTGATTTGCTGTTGGCTACAAATTTTGTGGGCAGCTATCAGACATTTATAAAGCAAGACTTTGTTTGCTTTTCACAGTAATTGATGGTGGGAGTTGTCAGTCTCATTGACATTTTAGGCTAACAGAACTGTTACCTTCTCCGTGGAATTCTTCCACCATTGCATGGATCTTCTTTAAAACCCAGTGTCTTGTTAGGTGGGAGCCTGAAGAACAGCCCAGTCTCATCAACATCGTAAATGTTGCTAGGTTTGTGTTGTAACCTTCAATAATTTTCACTAGCTGTTCCTTTCTCCATACCTCTGCCATTGAAGAGTCTGCAGTTTGTACTTTACTGATAGGTTTTGTACACAACAGTATGTTGCTGTTTGAAACCATAAATCCAGCCATTAGATGCTCTGAAATCTTTTAACATTCAACTGTGTTGCAATATGTAGGGTCTTTTATCACAGTAGTGAGCTATTGATCACTGCATTTCTGGCTGTGTCTTGTTCAAACCACATGGCCAATAGACACTCCAGTTCTCGAAATGGGGACTGTTTCAGGCCCTACCTTTCACCAGAGAACCTGCCGCATTTGCATAATACAGTGAAACTTGCTTAAGAAAATTCCCCGCCTAAGAAGTCAGGAAAAAAAAGCGCCAAAATTCTCCCATTTCATTAAAATTACCCTTTTAAGAAACTTCGCGCTTAAGAAGTAGGATTTTCTTGGAATTTTCAAAATTTTCGTAACAGGGTTGCACTGTACTTTCCTGTGTCTTCTCTGTTTCGAACTACAGTGTTCAATGTTGATGGTAGCTGTGGGCACAACACGTTTACTTAACTGGCAGTCACCTGGTTTAGAATGTCCATTTTTTTCCTGAACTTCAGTTCACACTTAGTGATGATGAACGGATCACAGCTACAAATTAAAATCAAGCAGCTTGCTTGTTTAATTTTCGGTAGATTCATGAAGCAACACTGACACAGTGACAAAAGTGTGGAACATGCAGTCACTGTAACGGATTGTAACCAGAAACGGATTACATAAATAGAGCTATTTGCAAATTCAGTTCACAGTAAATTAAGAAGGGAACACTAATCTCACATCAGAAGTCATTTTTAACTATGCAGGCCTGGCACCAGTGCGTTTTAGGCACGGATCATCTCTGATGCAGGGCTGTGCTCTGTTGGCATGACCATGAAGCCACAGAATACAGTGCACAGATGGCACAGATCATCTAATAGGTGTCACCGTTCAAAGGTACTAAGCATACGTAAAGGCAGTAGAGGAGGCAGGAAATCGTAACTAGAAATCAAATTTATTTCCTGATTTCCAGGTGTAGGTAATGAAAATGACAGCAGCAGGCTAACCTGTGCTCAAATTGAGTGTATGAGGAAGGAATTGGGTAGAAAGAAAAAACGTAAATGTAAGGAAAACAGAATGTTCCTGTCATGGAACTTCAGGTGGGACTGATAAGAATATGGGTAGAATGAAGGAAAGTGAGGAGTCTAGCGACACAAAATACAAGTTTCACTGTATACGGTCTTTTGTGCACACATTGCACATGTATATAGTTGTCATCCTGTAGCTCTTGGATAGTGAACAAGTGATCAGAATGGCTACTACATCAAAAACTGTCGTAGAATGTAAGCTGCTGTCAGTTCAAGAACATGTGGCATTATGAGCAGCGTGGATGCCACTTCAAATGTTCCTCACAAGAAATTCACTGCAGAACTTGGGATTTCTGTGTTAGCATTTAATGCAGTTACGTCTAAGTGAATTAGTATACAGTGTTTAAGTTA